>JAESIX010000035.1:0-574520 GCA_016802215.1 Brachionus paranguensis | reverse complement strand
TGCCACTTGCCAAAAGTAAACTTGATCAACTAATTGAAGACACCAAACATAGTCAAGATGACCATTAAGAGTGCTGATACAGTGGTCGTTTCGTAAATCCCAAATCTTGATTTTCTTATCGTCACTACCACTTGCCAGAGTAAACTTATCATTAATTGAAGACACCAAACAGAATTAGTATGACCATTGAGAGTGCTGATACATTGGTAGTTTCGTAAATCCCAAATCTTGATTGTCTTATCGTCCAACTGCCACTTGCCCGAGTAAAACTGGATCCAATTAATTGAAGGACACCAAACAGAATTAGTATGACCATTGAGAGTGCTGATAACATTGAGTAGTATTCGTAAATCCCAAATCTTGATTGTGTTTGTTATCGTAACTGCCCAATTGCCAAAGATAGACTGATCCAATTAATTGAAGACACCAACACATCAGTCAGTAGACCATTAAGAGTGCTGATACATTTGGTAGTTTTCGTAAATCCAAAATCTTGATTGTGTAATCCAAACTACCACTTGCCAGAGTAAACTGATCATTAATTGACAAGACAACCAAACAGAATTAGTATGACCATTGAGAGTGACTGATACAATTGGTAGTTTCGTAAATCCCAAACCTAGATTGTTTTATCGTAACTACCACTTGCCAAAGTAAACTGGATCAATTAATTGAAGACACCACAACAATAGTCAGTATGACCATTAAGAGTGCTGATAACATTTGGTAAGTTTTCGTAAATCCCAAATCTTGATTGTGTTATCGTAACTGACTGCCACTTTCTTAAAGTAAAACTGAATCAATTAATTGAAGGACACCAAACAGACTCAGTATGACCATTAAGAGTGCTGATACATTGGTAGTTTCGTAAATCCCAAATGTCTTGATTGTGTAATCCAAACTACCACTTGCCAGAGTAAAACTGATCAATTTTTTTAATTGAAGACAGCAAACAGAATTTTATGACCATTAAGAGTGCTGAACATTGGGTTAGTTTCGTATAATCCCAAATCTGTGATTGTGTTATCGTCACTACCACTTTGCCAGAGTAAACTGATTCAATTAATTGAAGACACCAAAAAAAAAAAACATAGTCAGTGATGACCATTTAAGAGTGCTAGATACATTGGTTAGTTTCGTAAAATCCCAAATCTTGATTTGTTTGTGTTATCGTAACTGCCGACTTGCCAAAGTAAACTGATCAATTAATTGAAGACACCAAACATAGTTCAGTATGACCCTTAAGAGATGCTGATACATTGGTAGTTTCGTAAATCAAAAATCTTGATTGTGTAGTCCAAACTACCACTTTGCCAGAGTAAACTGATCAATTAATTGAAGACACCAAACATAGTCAGTATGACCATTAAGAGTGCTGATTACATTGGAAGTTTTCGTAAATCCAAAATATTGGATTGTGTTATCGTCACCTACCACTTGCCAGAGTAAACCTGATCAAATTAATTGGAAGACACCAAACATCAGTTCAGTATGACCATTAAGAGTGCGACTGCGGATTACATGGTAGTTTCGTAAATCCCAAATCTGTGATTGTCTTATCGTCACTGCCAAACTTGCCAGAAGTAAACTGATGTCAATTAACTTGAAGTCACCAAACTAGAATTAGTAATAGAGAGACCATTGGAGACGTTGCTGATAGCATGGTAAGTTAGTCGTAAATCCCAAATCTTGATTGTCTTATCGTCACTGCCACTTGCCAGAGTAAAAACCTGATCAATTAATATGAAGACAACCGAACTCAAGAATGTAGTATGCCCATTTTAGAGTGCTGATCCATTGGGATAGTTTGCGTAAAATCCCAAATCTTGATTGTGTAATCCCAACTACCACTTGCCAGAGTAAACCTGATCAATTAATTGAAGACAGCAAACAGAATTATTATTGGAGGACCATTAAGAGTGCGTGGATACATTGGTAGTTTCGGTAAACTCCCAAATCTTGATTGTCTTATCGTCCACAATGCCCACGTTGCCCAGAGTAAACATGATCAATTAATTTGAAAGGACACCAAACAGAATTAGTAAATGAACCATTGAGAGCTATAGATTAGAGTGCTGATACATTGGTAGTTTCGTAAATCCCAAATTAATCTTGATTGTCGTTTATCGTAACTGCCACTTGCTAAAGTCAACTGGATTCAATTAATTGAAGACGACCAAACCATAGTCAGTATGACCATTAAGAGTGCTGATAACATTGGTAGTTTCGTAAATCCCAAATCTTGGATTGTGTAAATCCAAACTACCACTTGCCAGAGTAAACTGATCAATTTTTTAAATTGAAGACACCAAACATAGTCATTCATGCACCATGAGCATTAAGAGTGCTGATTTACATTGGTAGTTTCGTAAATCCCAAATCTTGATTGTGTTATCGTAAACTGCCACTTGCCAAAGTGAAACTGATCAAATTAATTGAAGACACCAAACATAGTCAGTATTGACCATTAAGAGTGCTGATACATTGGTAGTTTCGTAAATCCAAAATCTTGATTGTTTGTAATCCAAACTAACCACTTTGCCAGAGTAAACTGATCAATTAATTGAAGACCACCAAACAGAATTAGTATGACCATTAGAGTGCTGATACATTGGTAGTTTCGTAAGAATCCCAAAATCTTGATTGTGTAATCCAAACTACCACTTTGCCAGAGTAAAACTTATCAATTAATTGAAGACCCCAAACAGAATTAGTATGACCATTGAGAGTGCCTGATACATTGTGTGTGAGTTTCGTAAATCCCAAATCTTGATTGTCTTATCGTCCACTGCCACTTTGCCAGAGTAAACTGATCCAATTAATGGAAGACAGCAAACAGAATTAGTATGACAATTAAGAGTGCTGAAACAAACTTGGTAGTTTCGTAAATCCCCAATCTTGATTGAGCTTATCGTAAATATGCCACTTGGCCAAAGTAAACTTATCAATTAATTGAAGAACAGTCCACAAGAATTAGTATGACCATTAAGAGTGCTGTGATACATTGGTAGTTTCGTAAATTCCCCAAATCTTGATTGTGTTATCGTAACTGCCACTTCCTAAAGTAAAACTGATCAATTAATTGAAAGACACCAAACATAGTCAGTCATTATGACCATTTAAGAGTGCTGATACATGTGGTAGTTTTCGTAAATCCAAAATCTTGATTGTGTTATCGTAAGTACTGCCACTTGCCAAAGTAAACTGATCAAGTAATGAAAGACACCAAACATAGTCAGTATGACCATTAAGGAAGTGGCTGATACATTGGTGGAGTTTTCGTAAATCCAAAATCTTGATTGTCTTTATCGTCACTGTGTCACTTGCCAGAGTAAACTGATCAATTAATTGAAGACACCAAACAGAATTAGTATGGACCATATTAGAGTGCTGATACATTGGTAGTTTTCGTAAATCCCAAATCTTGATTGTGTTATCGTAACTGCCACGTTGCCAAAAAGTAAACTGATCAATTAATTGAAGACACCAAACATAGTCGGAGTATGAAACCATTAAGAGTGCTGATACATTGATAGTTTTCGTAAAATCACAAAATCTTGATTGTGTAATCCAAACTACCAACTTGCCAGAGTAAAACTGATCAATTAATTAGAAGACACCAAACAGAATTAGTATGGACCATTTAGAGTGCTGATACATTGGTAGTTTCGTAAAATCCCAAATCTTGATTGTGTAATCCTAAAAACTACCACTTGCCAAGAGTAAACTTATCAATTAATATGAAGACACCAAACAGAATTAGTAGTACCATTGAGAGTGCTGAATACATTGGTAAGTTTCGTAAATCCAAATCTTGATTGTCTTATCGTCACTGCCACTTGCAAGAGTAAACTGATCAATTAATTGAAGACACCAAACAGAATTAGTATGACCATTAAGAAGTGCTTGAAACATTGGTAGTTTCGTAAATTCCCAAATCTTGATTGGTGATATCGTAAATGCCACTTGCCAAAGATTTAAACTTATCAATTATTGAAGACGACCAATTTCCGAATTAGTAAATTAGACCATTAAGAGTGCTGATACATTGGTAGTTTCGTAGTAATCCGCTAATCTTGATTGTGTTATCGCTACTGCCACTTGCCAAAGTAAACTGATCAATTAATTGAAGACACCAAACATAGTCAGTATGACCATTGAGAGTGCTGATACATTGGTAGTTTCGTAAATCCCAAATCTTGATTGTGTTATCGCAACTACCACTTGCCAGAGTAAACTGATCAATTTATTAAAAGGAGTTAACAAAAGTCAGTATGACCATTAAGAGTGCTGATACAATGAATATTTTTAAAATCCCTTATTACTAAAAAAGAGCCCCGCAGGGAAAAAAAATTTGAATGTCGGAACTTTTATCTTCTTGTAAATACTTACCCCCCCCCCCCCCCAATTTCATTGATATCTTCATGAATTTTCTTTGATCTATTTAGCTCCAAGTTGTCCAAACTTAATTCCCTCTATTTCGGGGAGTTTGAAATAATTTTTTTCTTTCAAATTTGTTTTTATCAAGCGGATCCTGAATTTTTTGTCATTTGCGATTCCATTTTTAAAGCAATATTTTTCATGTAATTATATCTTCTTTTTCCAGTTTTGTCAAGTATATCACTTATGTTTCTATTTCTTTTGTAAATGTTTCTTTAATTCAATATTGCTGAAATTCAACAATATTTATATCTTCAATAAATTCATGTTCTTTTTTGATCAATTTTAGCAATCATTTCAATCCTCGTCACCTAGTCATTAATCACACATTAGTTAATTCTTGCCACAATGAAGATCAATTTTGTTTTTCAAATTGTCAAAATGTTGTATCTATTTTTATATGCAAATTGTCTTTTGAAAAATTGTCTAATGCAATCTCTATTTTTTTTCGTTTTATTTTTTCTTGATTAACGGACAAAAGAAACCTTTGTAATGTTTGTTCGACATTGACAGTATGGCCCTTGCCTTATACATTCTGGACAAACACTATATCCTGTTTCCATTCATCAAAATTTCTATATTTTGTCCATTTTTTCGCATTTTTCTAATCTATTCAATGTTAATTTCCTCCACTTTTTTTTTAAATAAAAATTTTAGGTTTTAAGTTTTGAAAAGTTTCTTTATAATATTTATTACCTCATTTTAAAGACGCTTAAAAATAATAAGTTTTCCGTGGAAACAACATTCATAATTAAATTTGCTCATAACCTTTTTTTGATGATAAAAAAGATTTTAAATTCTTACTTCTATCCTAATAGAAGTCACAATGAATTGTTTTAAATTTATCATTTGATAAAAAATTATATCATCATTTATTTTATTGCTTCACGAAATGCGATAAAACAGTTATATTTAGTATATATTCTGATTGCATGTAACTTAGACTTAATTGCGCCTTTTTAGCTTGCTGCTATTTAGAACCATTTTTGTATATTATTTCTAATTTGAATTTTTGAAGTTTTTCGACATTCTTAAATCTTTGTTTTTTTTTTTTCAATTTACCAAGTTAAGGATCTCATAACAAAAATGATTTGACATTAAAATAATTATTTATTCCAATGCAAATTGAAGAATCAATTTTTCAACGACCATAAGCTCTTTCTATTTTCTAGTTATGATCAATAATTGCTATAAATACCAAGAATATTTCACAAAAAATAAAGTACTAATGACCAATTAAAGAGTTTTCAGTATTACTTTAGGAGGAACATTTTATCATTTTCCATAAAAGGCAAGGCAACGTTTCGTGAAAATTTTTTGTTTAAAGATTGAAACGTTTTGGAATATTGGCTTTTTTTTTAAAGGTAAACAAAATTTAAATTATGCCAAAAAATGTTTTTTTTAAATTATTAGAACTAAAATTTTATTAAAACATCATTTTTTGGAAAAGATATTTACAATCTTGAAAAATATCATGGCCTGTAAGGTAAAAAGTAAAAAAATGTTTTCGTTCAAAATTAAATGATTTTTAGAATATTTTTTGAAAAGGAACGCCTAATATTTTTTAGTAAAATAATATTCTAATTGACCATATTCTTAAAAATTATATATCTTCTATTTATTAATTGATCAGTTTACTCTAGCTAGTGGCTTAGTCGCGATAAAGACAATCTAGGTTTGGGATTTACGAAACTACCAATTGTATCGAGCACTCTCATATGGTCATACTCACTTTGTTTACTGTCTTCAATTAATTGATAAGTTTTACTTTGGCAAGTGGCAGCTTGCGATAAACACAATCAAGATTTGGGATTTACGAAACTACCAATGTATCAGCACTCTTAATGGTCATAATAAGTCTCGTTTCGCTGCTCTTCAATTAATTGATCAGTTTACTTTGGCAAAGTGGCAGTAGCGATAACACAATCAAGATTTAGGGATTTTACGAAACAAACAATGTATCAGCACTCTGATAATGGTCAATACTAATTCTGTTTGACCTGTCCTTGCCCAATTAACTTGTATAAGGTTTACTTTGGCTAGTGGGGCAGTCCGCGATAACACCAATCAAGATTTTGGATTTACGAAACTACCAATTGTATCAGCACTCTCAATGGTCATACTCACTTTGTTTACTGTCTTCAATTAATTGATTAAGTTTACTTTGGCAAGTGGCAGTTGCGATGAACACAATCAAAGGATTTGGGATTTACGAAACTACCAATGTATCAGCACTCTTAATGGTCATAATAATTCTGTTTGCTGTCTTCAATTAATTGATCAGTTTACTTTGGCAAGTGGTAGTAACGATAAAACAATCAAGGTTTGGGATTTACGAAACTACCAATGTATTAACACTCTTTTTGTTCAAACTAACTCTGTTGAGTGCCTTCAATTAATTGATCAGTTTACTTTGGTTAGTGGCAGTTACGATAAAACAATCAAGGTTTTGGATTTACGAAACTACCAATGAATTAACACTCTTATTAGTCATACTGACTCTGATAAGTGCCTTCAATTAATTGATCAGTTTACTTTGGCAAGTGGTAGTTACGATAAAACAATCAAGGTTTGGGATTTACGAAACTACCAATGTATTAACACTCTTATTGGTCATACTGACTCTGTTGAGTGCCTTCAATTAATTGATCAGTTTACTTTGGCAAGTGGCAGTTAAGATATCACAATCATGATTTTGGATTTACGAGACTACCAATGTATTAACACTCTTATTGGTCATATTGACTCTTTTGAGTGCCTTCAATTAATTGATCAGTTTACTTTGGCAAGTGGTAGTTTGGATTACACAATCAAGATTTGGATTTACGAAACTACCAATGTATCAGCACTCTCAATGGTCATACTGACTATGTTTGGTGTCTTCAATTAATTGATCAGATTACTTTGGCAAGTGGCAGTTACGATAAGACAATAATGATTGGGGATTTAGGAAACTACCAATGTATCAGCACTCTTAATGGTCATAATAATTCTGTTTGATGTCTTCAATTAATTGATCAGTTTACTTTGGCTAGTGGCAGTCGCGATAACACAATCAAGATTTGGGATTTACGAAACTACCAATGTATCAGCACTCTTAATGGTCATACTAATTCTGTTGACTGTCTTCAATTAATTGATAAGTTTACTTTGGCTAGTGGCAGTCGCGATAACACAATCAAGATTTTGGATTTACGAAACTACCAATGTATCAGCACTCTTAATGGTCATACTAATTCTGATTGGTGTCTTCAATTAATTGATAAGTTTACTTTTGCTAGTGGCAGTAGCGATAACACAATCAAGATTTGGGATTTACGAAACTACCAATGTAATCAGCACTCTCAATGGTCATACTCACTTTGTTTACTGTCTTCAATTAATTGATAAGTTTACTTTGGCAAGTGGCAGTTGCGATAACACAATCAAGATTTGGGATTTACGAAACTACCAATGTATCAGCACTCTTAATGGTCATAATAATTCTGTTTGCTGTCTTCAATTAATTGATCAGTTTACTTTGGCAAGTGGCAGTAGCGATAACACAATCAAGATTTGGGATTTACGAAACTACCAATGTATCAGCACTCTCAATGGTCAAACTAGCTATGTTAACTGCCTTCAATTAATTGATAAGTTTACTTTGGCTAGTGGCAGTCGCGATAACACAATCAAGATTTTGGATTTACGAAACTACCAATGTATCAGCACTCTTAATGGTCATACTAATTCTGATTGGTGTCTTCAATTAATTGATAAGTTTACTTTGGCTAGTGGCAGTCTTGATAACACAATCAAGATTTGGGATTTACGAAACTACCAATGTATCAGCACTCTCAATGGTCATACTCACTTTGTTTACTGTCTTCAATTAATTGATAAGTTTACTTTGGCAAGTGGCAGTTGCGATAACACAATCAAGATTTGGGATTTACGAAACTACCAATGTATCAGCACTCTTAATGGTCATAATAATTCTGTTTGCTGTCTTCAATTAATTGATCAGTTTACTCTGGCAAGTGGTAGTTTGGATTACACAATCAAGATTTTGGATTTACGAAACTACCAATGTATCAGCACTCTTAATGGTCATACTGACTTTGTTGAGTGCCTTCAATTAATTGATCAGTTTACTTTGGCAAGTGGCAGTTACGATAACACAATCAAGATTAGGGATTTACGAAACTACCAATGTATCAGCACTCTTAATGGTCATAATAATTCTGTTTGGTGTCTTCAATTAATTGATCAGTTTACTTTGGCAAGTGGCAGTTGCGATAACACAATCAAGATTTGGGATTTACGAAACTACCAATGTATCAGCACTCTCAATGGTCAAACTGACTTTTGTTAACTCTTTAATAAATTGATCAGTTTACTTTGGCTAGTGGCAGTCGCGATAACACAATCAAGATTTTGGATTTACGAAACTACCAATGTATCAGCACTCTTAATGGTCATACTAATTCTGATTGGTGTCTTCAATTAATTGATAAGTTTACTTTGGCTAGTGGCAGTCGCGATAACACAATCAAGATTTGGGATTTACGAAACTACCAATGTATCAGCACTCTTAATGGTCATACTGACTATGTTTGGTGTCTTCAATTAATTGATCAGTTTACTCTGGCAAGTGGTAGTTTGGATTACACAATCAAGATTTTGGATTTACGAAACTACCAATGTATCAGCACTCTTAATGGTCATACTGACTATGTTTGGTGTCTTCAATTAATTGATCAGTTTACTCTGGCAAGTGGTAGTTTGGATTACACAATCAAGATTTTGGATTTACGAAACTACCAATGTATCAGCAATCTTAATGGTCATACTGACTATGTTTGGTGTCTTCAATTAATTGATCAGTTTACTTTGGCAAGTGGCAGTTACGATAACACAATCAAGATTAGGGATTTACGAAACTACCAATGTATCAGCACTCTTAATGGTCATAATAATTCTGTTTGATGTCTTCAATTAATTGATCAGTTTACTTTGGCTAGTGGCAGTCGCGATAACACAATCAAGATTTGGGATTTACGAAACTTCCAATGTTTCAGCACTCTTAATGGTCATACTAATTCTGTTGACTGTCTTCAATTAATTGATAAGTTTACTTTGGCTAGTGGCAGTCGCGATAACACAATCAAGATTTTGGATTTACGAAACTACCAATGTATCAGCACTCTTAATGGTCATACTAATTCTGATTGGTGTCTTCAATTAATTGATAAGTTTACTTTGGCTAGTGGCAGTCGCGATAACACAATCAAGATTTGGGATTTACGAAACTACCAATGTATCAGCACTCTCAATGGTCATACTCACTTTGTTTACTGTCTTCAATTAATTGATAAGTTTACTTTGGCAAGTGGCAGTTGCGATAACACAATCAAGATTTGGGATTTACGAAACTACCAATGTATCAGCACTCTTAATGGTCATAATAATTCTGTTTGCTGTCTTCAATTAATTGATCAGTTTACTTTGGCAAGTGGCAGTAGCGATAACACAATCAAGATTTGGGATTTACGAAACTACCAATGTATCAGCACTCTTAATGGTCATACTAATTCTGTTGACTGTCTTCAATTAATTGATAAGTTTACTTTGGCTAGTGGCAGTCGCGATAACACAATCAAGATTTTGGATTTACGAAACTACCAATGTATCAGCACTCTTAATGGTCATACTAATTCTGATTGGTGTCTTCAATTAATTGATAAGTTTACTTTGGCTAGTGGCAGTCTTGATAACACAATCAAGATTTGGGATTTACGAAACTACCAATGTATCAGCACTCTCAATGGTCATACTCACTTTGTTTACTGTCTTCAATTAATTGATAAGTTTACTTTGGCTAGTGGCAGTCGCGATAACACAATCAAGATTTGGGATTTACGAAACTACCAATGTATCAGCACTCTTAATGGTCATACTGACTATGTTTGGTGTCTTCAATTAATTGATCAGTTTACTCTGGCAAGTGGTAGTTTGGATTACACAATCAAGATTTTGGATTTACGAAACTACCAATGTATCAGCACTCTTAATGGTCATACTGACTATGTTTGGTGTCTTCAATTAATTGATCAGTTTACTTTGGCAAGTGGCAGTTACGATAACACAATCAAGATTAGGGATTTACGAAACTACCAATGTATCAGCACTCTTAATGGTCATAATAATTCTGTTTGGTGTCTTCAATTAATTGATCAGTTTACTTTGGCAAGTGGCAGTTGCGATAACACAATCAAGATTTGGGATTTACGAAACTACCAATGTATCAGCACTCTCAATGGTCAAACTGACTTTTGTTAACTCTTTAATAAATTGATCAGTTTACTTTGGCTAGTGGCAGTCGCGATAACACAATCAAGATTTTGGATTTACGAAACTACCAATGTATCAGCACTCTTAATGGTCATACTAATTCTGATTGGTGTCTTCAATTAATTGATAAGTTTACTTTGGCTAGTGGCAGTCGCGATAACACAATCAAGATTTTGGATTTACGAAACTACCAATGTATCAGCACTCTTAATGGTCATACTAATTCTGATTGGTGTCTTCAATTAATTGATAAGTTTACTTTGGCTAGTGGCAGTCTTGATAACACAATCAAGATTTGGGATTTACGAAACTACCAATGTATCAGCACTCTCAATGGTCATACTCACTTTGTTTACTGTCTTCAATTAATTGATAAGTTTACTTTGGCAAGTGGCAGTTGCGATAACACAATCAAGATTTGGGATTTACGAAACTACCAATGTATCAGCACTCTTAATGGTCATAATAATTCTGTTTGCTGTCTTCAATTAATTGATCAGTTTACTCTGGCAAGTGGTAGTTTGGATTACACAATCAAGATTTTGGATTTACGAAACTACCAATGTATTAACACTCTTAATGGTCATACTGACTTTGTTGAGTGCCTTCAATTAATTGATCAGTTTACTTTGGCAAGTGGCAGTTACGATAACACAATCAAGATTAGGGATTTACGAAACTACCAATGTATCAGCACTCTTAATGGTCATAATAATTCTGTTTGGTGTCTTCAATTAATTGATCAGTTTACTTTGGCAAGTGGCAGTTGCGATAACACAATCAAGATTTGGGATTTACGAAACTACCAATGTATCAGCACTCTCAATGGTCAAACTGACTTTTGTTAACTCTTTAATAAATTGATCAGTTTACTTTGGCTAGTGGCAGTCGCGATAACACAATCAAGATTTTGGATTTACGAAACTACCAATGTATCAGCACTCTTAATGGTCATACTAATTCTGATTGGTGTCTTCAATTAATTGATAAGTTTACTTTGGCAAGTGGCAGTTACGATAACACAATCAAGATTAGGGATTTACGAAACTACCAATGTATCAGCACTCTTAATGGTCATAATAATTCTGTTTGATGTCTTCAATTAATTGATCAGTTTACTTTGGCTAGTGGCAGTCGCGATAACACAATCAAGATTTGGGATTTACGAAACTTCCAATGTTTCAGCACTCTTAATGGTCATACTAATTCTGTTGACTGTCTTCAATTAATTGATAAGTTTACTTTGGCTAGTGGCAGTCGCGATAACACAATCAAGATTTTGGATTTACGAAACTACCAATGTATCAGCACTCTTAATGGTCATACTAATTCTGATTGGTGTCTTCAATTAATTGATAAGTTTACTTTGGCTAGTGGCAGTCGCGATAACACAATCAAGATTTGGGATTTACGAAACTACCAATGTATCAGCACTCTCAATGGTCATACTCACTTTGTTTACTGTCTTCAATTAATTGATAAGTTTACTTTGGCAAGTGGCAGTTGCGATAACACAATCAAGATTTGGGATTTACGAAACTACCAATGTATCAGCACTCTTAATGGTCATAATAATTCTGTTTGCTGTCTTCAATTAATTGATCAGTTTACTTTGGCAAGTGGCAGTAGCGATAACACAATCAAGATTTGGGATTTACGAAACTACCAATGTATCAGCACTCTTAATGGTCATACTAATTCTGTTGACTGTCTTCAATTAATTGATAAGTTTACTTTGGCTAGTGGCAGTCGCGATAACACAATCAAGATTTTGGATTTACGAAACTACCAATGTATCAGCACTCTTAATGGTCATACTAATTCTGATTGGTGTCTTCAATTAATTGATAAGTTTACTTTGGCTAGTGGCAGTCTTGATAACACAATCAAGATTTGGGATTTACGAAACTACCAATGTATCAGCACTCTCAATGGTCATACTCACTTTGTTTACTGTCTTCAATTAATTGATAAGTTTACTTTGGCTAGTGGCAGTCGCGATAACACAATCAAGATTTGGGATTTACGAAACTACCAATGTATCAGCACTCTTAATGGTCATACTGACTATGTTTGGTGTCTTCAATTAATTGATCAGTTTACTCTGGCAAGTGGTAGTTTGGATTACACAATCAAGATTTGGGATTTACGAAACTACCAATGTATTAACACTCTTATTGGTCATACTGACTCTGTTGAGTGCCTTCAATTAATTGATCAGTTTACTTTGGCAAGTGGTAGTTATGATAAGACAATCAAGATTGGGGATTTAGGAAACTACCAATGTATCAGCACTCTTAATGGTCATAATAATTCTGTTTGGTGTCTTCAATTAATTGATCAGTTTACTTTGGCAAGTGGCAGTTGCGATAACACAATCAAGATTTGGGATTTACGAAACTACCAATGTATCAGCACTCTCAATGGTCAAACTGACTTTTGTTAACTCTTTAATAAATTGATCAGTTTACTTTGGCTAGTGGCAGTCGCGATAACACAATCAAGATTTTGGATTTACGAAACTACCAATGTATCAGCACTCTTAATGGTCATACTAATTCTGATTGGTGTCTTCAATTAATTGATAAGTTTACTTTGGCTAGTGGCAGTCGCGATAACACAATCAAGATTTTGGATTTACGAAACTACCAATGTATCAGCACTCTTAATGGTCATACTAATTCAGTATAGTGTCTTCAAATAATTGATCAGTTTACTTTGGCAAGTGGCAGTCAAGATAAAACAATCAAGATTTGGGATTTACGAAACTACCAATGTATCAGCACGCTCAATGGTCATAAAAACTCTGTTCGCTGTCTTCAATTAATTGATAAGTTTACTTTGGCAAGTGGCAGTTGCGATAACACAATCAAGATTTGGGATTTACGAAACTACCAATGTATCAGCACTCTTAATGGTCATAATAATTCTGTTTGCTGTCTTCAATTAATTGATCAGTTTACTCTGGCAAGTGGTAGTTTGGATTACACAATCAAGATTTTGGATTTACGAAACTACCAATGTATTAACACTCTTAATGGTCATACTGACTTTGTTGAGTGCCTTCAATTAATTGATCAGTTTACTTTGGCAAGTGGCAGTTACGATATCACAATCAAGATTTGGGATTTACGAAACTACCAATGTATCAGCACTCTTAATGGTCATAATAATTCTGTTTGGTGTCTTCAATTAATTGATCAGTTTACTTTGGCAAGTGGCAGTTGCGATAACACAATCAAGATTTGGGATTTACGAAACTACCAATGTATCAGCACTCTCAATGGTCAAACTGACTTTTGTTAACTCTTTAATAAATTGATCAGTTTACTTTGGCTAGTGGCAGTCGCGATAACACAATCAAGATTTTGGATTTACGAAACTACCAATGTATCAGCACTCTTAATGGTCATACTAATTCTGATTGGTGTCTTCAATTAATTGATAAGTTTACTTTGGCTAGTGGCAGTCGCGATAACACAATCAAGATTTGGGATTTACGAAACTACCAATGTATCAGCACTCTTAATGGTCATACTGACTATGTTTGGTGTCTTCAATTAATTGATCAGTTTACTCTGGCAAGTGGTAGTTTGGATTACACAATCAAGATTTTGGATTTACGAAACTACCAATGTATCAGCACTCTTAATGGTCATACTAATTCTGTTGACTGTCTTCAATTAATTGATAAGTTTACTTTGGCTAGTGGCAGTCGCGATAACACAATCAAGATTTTGGATTTACGAAACTACCAATGTATCAGCACTCTTAATGGTCATACTAATTCTGATTGGTGTCTTCAATTAATTGATAAGTTTACTTTGGCTAGTGGCAGTCTTGATAACACAATCAAGATTTGGGATTTACGAAACTTCCAATGTTTCAGCACTCTTAATGGTCATACTAATTCTGTTTGGTGTCTTCAATTAATTGATCAGTTTACTTTGGCAAGTGGCAGTTACGATAACACAATCAAGATTTGGGATTTACGAAACTACTAATGTATCAGCACTCTCAATGGTCATACTAATTCTGTTTGGTGTCTTCAATTAATTGATCAGTTTACTTTGGCTAGTGGCAGTCGCGATAACACAATCAAGATTTGGGATTTACGAAACTTCCAATGTTTCAGCACTCTTAATGGTCATACTAATTCTGTTTGGTGTCTTCAATTAATTGATCAGTTTACTTTGGCAAGTGGCAGTTACGATAACACAATCATGATTTGGGATTTACGAAACTACCAATGTATCAGCACTCTTAATGGTCATACTAATTCTGTTTGGTGTCTTCAATTAATTGATAAGTTTACTTTGGCTAGTGGCAGTTACGATATCACAATCAAGATTTGGGATTTACGAAACTACCAATGTATCAGCACTCTAAATGGTCATACTAATTCTGTTTGGTGTCTTCAATTAATTGATCAGTTTACTCTGGCAAGTGGCAGTGACGATAAGACAATCAAGATTTGGGATTTACGAAACTACCAATGTATCAGCACTCTCAATGGTCATACTAATTCTGTTTGGTGTCTTCAATTAATTGATCAGTTTTCTTTGGCAAGTGGCAGTTGCGATAACACAATCAAGATTTGGGATTTACGAAACTTCCAATGTTTCAGCACTCTTAAAGGTCATACTAGTAATGTTCGGTGTCTGCAATTAATTGATCAGTTTACTTTGGCTAGTGGCAGTTACGATAACACAATCAAGATTTGGGATTTTAAATAGCTTTTATAAATTTTTTTAGCATCAATTTTTTGACTTATAAATAGCATTTAAACATTGAACCAAATTTTTATTTTTTAAATAAAAAACCAAATACTACGATTTTCTAGTTCAGTTTATGAATCATTTTACACTTTTTATCGTTTTAATTACTTTATAAATTTTTTTTTTCTTTTAATTGAGTTCATTTTTGTAAGTTAATTCAACTCAAATTGATCATACTTCGAGTTTAAATTAGAATACATGGTTTGTCGAAATGGCAAATTTTCATTTATTATCAGTTCCGGAATATTTTTTATTTTTATCGTTATTTAATTATTTTTATAATTTTATTAGAATACAAAACAATTGATAGATATATTACCTTTATTCGAGCTTATTTTTATCAAGCTCGTTAATTTTTCCAAAGAATCAATGATTAAAAAGCAATTATTTAATGAATGATTTAGCTTTATTTCCTAATTTTTATTTATATTCACTTTTAATCTAGCATTAAGAACTGCACTTTAAATTGCAGTCAACTTTTTTCAATTAATTTTTTTTGTTTCAAAATAAGTTTTTCTCTGAAATTTTGTCTATAAATTTTTTATTTATTTTCATTCTTTTTCATTTTTTTGTAGCAAACAATTGAGAAAATCCAAAAGATTTTTTAGCTAATAAAGACAGAGAAAAAAGCTCATCATTTTATTGATTTAACAAATCACTAACATTAGTTATTTATGTGCCTAAAATGAATAAATCAGTAATACTAATATCTACGAAACACAATGATACATCTTTAGACACAGAAACAAAAAATCTAATATCATTTTGGATTTTAATTCAAACAAATGCGGAGTTGATACTCTAGATCAAATTGTAGAAAAATTTACGTGTAGTAGAAAAACAAAAAGATGACCTCTTAATACTTTTATCTATTTTATTGATGTTGTTGCGAATAATTCTTTTGTTTTGTATAATTTAAAGCAAAACTTCGCTAACACTAACAGAATGAATAAAAATCGCTTTAGAAAAAACTCTCTCGAAGATCTTTGCTATGAGCTTTTAAAATTAGCATCGAAAAACGAATTTTCAAATAATAGAAATTTTCGCGGCATAAATGGAAACTATTAAAAGAACTAGGACACAAGTTTATAAAAGAGCTTGCGATGAAGAAAGCCCAACGTCAGCATCAAAAAAAGCTAACAGAGGAAGAGGTACAATGTGCAAGAATGAAAAGGATGCTAAAAATGGTGACATCTAAAGTTCAAGTATTTGTTCTCATTGCGAAAACTTTGTTTGTAAAGAACATTATGAAAAAATTAATACTGTAATTTGTAAAAGATTAATTTTATTTTATCTTTTTATCCTTTTTTATGATTCTTTTTATCTTTATTTATTCTGAACTTTATAAATATTTTTGTTAATAAAATTAAAAATAAATCAATGTCTTTTTGTTTTTTTTTTCAAAATTGACCCATTCTAGTCTTTAACGTAACTTTTTATATTTTAGACGAATAAGTGTTAACATCAGTAGTATACAAAGTTCCAAGCATTTTACATCTATCATTAGTATTGTAGTAGTAGAAGTATTTTTTATGTGTCTGTTATAAGCCTTAAAGTTTGGATTTTTACTTTCGGGATCTGTTAAGATCTGGTGGTTCGCGGTTATAACATAAATAAGAAAGAAATTAAATAATAATTTCATTAATAAATAGCCACTTCTACACTAGTCTATACAAATAATAAAGAAAATAACAAAAAAGGGAAAAGAAAAGAAAACAAAATTTATTTCAAGATTCAAAGTTTCTTCTTAATCTCCCATGTCTAATATTATACAGAGAATTAATACTAACGACTTGCTAAACGCATGAGATCATAGAATTGCACTGAAAAACTAAAGACAGTTAAGCTATTGTCGGTGTTGTAGTTATTGAGAGAACTACAGTATGCCAACCAAGTAACGTGGGTCCATAATTTACTTAAGTTTCTAATTTTTTATATCTTTGTTCTTGATCTTCATCGGTATCAAATGCTTCTGCATGCATACATACATTTTTGAGCCATAGCATTTGCAGCTAAAGCAGTGCCTCTCATTTCTTGTTCATTTCGACAGGTTCTGGCATATTTTTTTTTATTACCGTTATAAGGGACCTCTCTTCCACGTATACCTTGTCATCTTTTCCAGAGTTGTTTAAAAGTCCAAAATTGAAGTCCAAGTCCGAACTGAAAAAATTTTTTTTTTCAAAATAGACTTAACATTAGTTTTCATTAAAAATACACTTTTAAAATGTTCAATACATGAAAACTATTAACTTTGAGAATTTTTTGCATCTTTTAGAATATATTTAAGGGTTTTTGCCTGTAATTGAAAACCTAATAAAAACAAAAATCATCAAAAATTTCGGAATAAATTTTTTGATTTTGACTTATTATTTGAAATTTTTGTAATTTAATAATGGGAAATTTATATTTTGAAGTGGCAAAAGTAGCATGATGCCGGAAAATTTTTCCGATCAAAACGGCTCACATAGCAATGAGGCCGCTTAATTTACTCGAAAGGACGGCAAGTTTTTCAAGGGAACGGCAAGTTTATCAAGGGAACGGCAAAAGTAGCACAGCGACCGCAAGTTTTCATGATTGGAACGGCAAACTTAGCATTGGGGCCGCCCAATTACAAAGACGAAAGTCCGGACTTGGACTTTTGAAAAAATAAAAGAATTGGCTTGAGACTTGTGACTTTTAAACAACTCTGATCTTTTCTAACTATGGGGAGAATATGGATCTTTTTATGGTTTTTGAATTACTCAGATAATTTTGGAGTTAAATCTTTCGGCATTATTGATATTATATGAAGGCAAAATTTATTTATACTACAATTTTAGCCTGAATCGGCTAGAATAAACAAGGTTCAAAGCCTTATGTTTCTATCAAGTGTCAAAAAGTAGACAAATTTATTTATCAAATTTTAAATTCTATTCAATTTTGATTCTATAAATTCAACTACCATTTTTTACGTAATTTTTAGAAATCAAAATTGAATAAAATTAAGAATTTGATTTATTTTACAAAAAATTACGAAAAATGTCTACTTTTTGGGCATTCAAGATTTTAGGTAAATTAAAGTATGTAAATTTACGTTTTTAATGCGTAATTTATCGTAAAATTAGGCAACAACTATGTATCATAGCAATCCAATATATTTAAGAAACTATTATGTTTTAAAGTTTTTATATACGTTTTACGCAGACTTGCTTATAAGTCACAGTTTTAAGTCCAAGTCACAAAAATTTAATTCAAATTCATGACTTGTCTTAAAAATTTTTATTAATACCTGCTTCATCTGGACCAGTTAAGAGACTTTTTTCTAAATCTGATTACATTAACAGACCACATAGATCAAGATTAACAGCCAAGAATTTGGAAGCAACTACTTTATTGATATCAAATATGGATTTATTAAATGAATAGAGAAATAAATACTATTTATTTCATTTATTAATTACATTACTTTGTTTGTTTAATTAATAATTAAATTTAATAAAAATATATCAAATATGAAAAAACTATTTTTAGAAATTTAGAAGTCATTGACTTGACTTGACTTAAGACTTGTGACTTAAAAACAAGTCTGGTTTGATGTGCTTGTATTTTTTGATTAAAAAATTATATGCTAAAACGATTTGTGATTATGATAATAAAAATTTAAAGTATGTTGAGAATGTACTGCTTCTCAGCATTTAAATAGAAATTAAAAAAAAATTTATTCAAAAAAAATAAATGAATTTTTAAAAATTTATAAAAAAATTTCTTTCAAGTTGACCTTTTTGAGAAGATCAACAATAAGTGAAAATTTTTTAATTAACGACATCGTTATATAAAGCTAAAAACAAGAAAATTAACTTGAATTTGAGAACTAAATCTTACTTTCGTCTTTAAAATTAATACAATTTTTTAATGCATATAATTATTACCAATGTAATTTTCATGCACTAAATAACAAAAATACTGATGTAAGGGACAATTATATTTATTGAAATCAAATATATAAAAATAAGAGCAAAATTGTGTAAATTGATGCATATATGAAACAGGAAAAGCAAAATTGATATTTTTATTCAAAAATAATTAATTCTCATTAAAGATAAGTTATCTTTTATAATATTTTGAGCCAGGAAGTCTACTGTTTTTTCTTTTTGCTGCTGACCGACTCTCTGAGTCTAATTTCGGATTTTATATACTGATACCAAATAATTCCTTAGTAAGATTCTTTTTTTCACGCTTACATGTCCAAAAATAACCTTTAAAGCTGGCAAGATGATCTTGAGTCAGATCTAATATTCGAAAACTACAAATCTGGAAAAACTGAAAATAGCCATTATTTCTAGGGACTCCAAAATCTAATTAATTGGTATTCTCTAAAAAAAAGAAATTTTTATGTAATTTTTTGTTTTATATATTCAATCATATTTGTTTTAAATAATTTAATTTGTAACGAATTCATTGCAATGAACATGTTTTTACTACATTTTTACGACACTTTTTATTTAATTTGTCAACATTAATTAAAAATAACCCTATTTTTAGTATTTTTGTTTTCTAAATAATAATTTTTATTAAAGAAATTTCAAGAGACGGAAAATTAAAAAAATAAGTTTTTAGTGTTGGTCTCATCTCCAAATTTGAGAACTCCATCCGATTATCCGATTAAATAATTTGCTTGCGTACATTACTGTAAAATACTTAGTCCTGCTAGAGCGGTCAAATGGATATACACAGATAGGGTAGATCCTTAAAAAGGAATTTATTGCTTTGAGAATTCAAATAAAATTTAATGGCAAAAATTTTTTAGTACCGCTATTTTTAATAAAAATTCCGCTATTTTAATAACTTTTCTCTAATTAAATAAGTTTACTACTTTTTTTGTACAAACTCATCTAAATGAATTACAATCACTCTAAATTTTAATTTAATAGAATAATAAATGATTAATTTTTACATTTTAAACATTAATTTCCATTTTTTTTTCTTAAAAATATTGAACATTCTTTTAAAAATATTTTTTCAAAATCAATTAAAAACCTTGGGCTATAAATTTTTTGTGAATGCTTAAATAATTTTTTTTAACTATTTTAGAGGTATTTTTCTCAAATATACCCACAAAATGTTTCAAGATAAAAAAGTCTTTTAACGAATCGTTAATACAAAAGTGTTTAAAAAAAATTATTTCAAATTCAATTTAAATAATACGAACGTATAATTGATTATTGTTGGTGTATAAAAAAAACATTTATTTTTCAATAAGTAAATAATGTTCAAAATTATAAATAAATTATCAAATTATTGCTTTTTAATCATTGATTCTTAGGAAAAATTAACGAGCTTGATAAAAATGTGCTCGAATGTAGGAAATATATTATTCTATCAATAATTTTCCACTTTAATAAATTAAAAAAATTAAAAAAAACGATAAAATTAAATATATTCCGAAACTGATAATTAATGAAAATATACCATCTAGACAGACCATTAATTAAAATTAATTAAACTAGAAGTAATAATATTAATTGTATTATAACTTATTAAATTGTCAAAATTTTTTACCAAACTAAAAATATTTACTAACGCTTAACTAAATAAAAGTAATAAATTTGTTTGATTCAAAAGCCAAAAAATTTCCAATTTCGACAAACCATGTATTCTAATTATAACTCGAAGTAGGATCAATTTGAGTTGAATTAACTTACAAAAATGAACTCAATTAAAAGAAAAAAAAAATTTATAAAGTAATTAAAACGATAAAAAGTGTAAAATGATTCATAAACTGAACTAAGAAATCGTAGTATTTGGTTTTTTATTTAAAACATAAAAATTTGGTAAAATAATAATAATCATTTAAATCATAAAAATGTTTAAATGCTATTTATAAGTCAAAAAATTGATGCTAAAAAAATTTATAAAAGCTATTTAAAATCCCAAATCTTGATTGTGTTATCGTAACTGCCACTAGCCAAAGTAAACTGATCAATTAATTGAAGACACCAAACAGCATTAGTATGACCATTGAGAGTGCTGATACATTGGTAGTTTCGTAAATCCCAAATCTTGATTGTCGTATCGCAACTGCCACTTGCCAAAGTAAACTGATCAATTAATTGAAGACAGTCAACAGAATTAGTATGACCATTAAGAGTGCTGATACATTGGTAGTTTCGTAAATCCCAAATCTTGATTGTGTTATCGCTACTGCCACTTGCCAAAGTAAACTGATCAATTAATTGAAGACAGTCAACAGAATTAGTATGACCATTAAGAGTACTGATACATTTTAAGTTTCTTAAATCCCAAATCTTGATTGTGTTATCGTAACTGCCACTAGCCAAAGTAAACTGATCAATTAATTGAAGACAGTAAACAGAATTGGTATGACCATTGAGAGTACTGATACATTTTAAGTTTCTTAAATCCCAAATCTTGATTGTGTCATCGCAACTGTCACTTGCCAAAGTAAACTGATCAATTAATTGCAGACACCGAATATTACTAGTAATAAACCGAACAGAATTAGTATGACCATTAAGAGTGCTGATACATTGGTAGTTTCGTAAATCCCAAATCTTGATTGTGTTATCGCTACTGCCACTTGCCAAAGTAAACTGATCAATTAATTGAAGACAGCGAACAAAGTGAGTATGACCATTAAGAGTGCTGATACATTGGTAGTTTCGTAAATCCCAAATCTTGATTGTGTAATCCAAACTACCACTTGCCAGAGTAAACTGATCAATTAATTGAAAACAGCAAACATAATTAGTAAGACCATTAAGAGTGCTGATACAATGAATATTTTTAAAATCCCTTATTACTAAAAAAGAGCCCCGCAGGGAAAAAAAATTTGAATGTCGGAACTTTTATCTTCTTGTAAATACTTACCAATTTCATTGATATCTTCATGAATTTTTTGATCTATTAGCTCCAAGTTTCCAACTAATTCCTCTATTTCGTTTGAAATATTTTTTCTTTCAAATTTGTTTTTATCAAGCTGATCCTGAATTTTTTTCATTTGCGATTCCATTTTTACAATATTTTTCATGTAATTATCTTCTTTTTCCAGTTTTTCAAGTATATCACTTATGTTTTCTATTTCTTTTGTAAATGTTTCTTTATTCAATTGCTGAAATTCAACAATATTTATATCTTCAATAAATTCATTTCTTTTTTGATCAATTTTGGCGATCATTTCAATCCTCGTGTCATTAATCACATTAATTAATTCTTCCACATGCAGATCAATTTTGTTTTTCAAATTGTCAAAATGTTTATCTATTTTTATATGCAAATTGTCTTTTGAAAAATTGTCTAATGCAATCTCTATTTTTTTTCGTTTTATTTTTTCTTGATTAACGGACATTTGTAATGTTTGTTCGACATTGACAGTATGCCTTCTTATACATTCTGGACAAACAATATCTCCTGTTTCATTCATCAAATTTCTATATTTTGTCCATTTTTCGCATTTTTCTAATCTCAATGTAATTTCCTCCATTTTTTTTAAATAAAAAATTTTAGGTTTAAGTTTTGAAAGTTTCTTAATAATATTTATACTCATTTTAAAGACGCTAAAAATAATTAGTTTCCGTGGAAACACATTCATAATTTAATTTGCTCCAAACTTTTTTTGATGATAAAAAGCTTTTAAATTCTACTTATTACTAATAGAAGTCACATTTTATATGAATGATTTAAATTTATCATTTGATAAAAATTATATTATCATTTATTTTATTGCTTCAGAAATGTGATAAAACAGTTATATTAGTATATATTCTGATTGCATTACCTTAGACTAATTGCGCCTTTTTAGCTGCTATTTTAGAACCATTTTTGTATATTATTTCTAATTTGATTTTTGAAGTTTTCGACATTCTTAAATCTTTGTTTTTTTTTTTCAATTTACCAAGTTAAGGATCTCATAACAAATGATTTGACATTAAAATAATTATTTTATTCCAATGCAATTGAAGAATCAATTTTTCACGACATAAGCTCTTTCTATTTTCTAGTTATGATCAATAATGTATAAATACCAGAATATTTCACAAAATAAAGTACTAATGACAATTAAAGAGTTTTCAGTATTACTTAGGAGGAACATTTTATCATTTTCCTAAAAGGCAACGTTTCGTGAAAATTTTTGTTTAAAGATGAAACGTTTTGATATTGGCTTTTTTTTAAAAGGTAAACAAAATTTAAATTAGCCAAAAATGTTTTTTTAATATTAGAACTAAAATTTTATTAAACATCATTTTGGGGAAAAGATTTTTACAATCTTGAAAAATCAAATGGCCTGTAAGGTAAAAAGTAAAAAACTTTTGTTCAAAATTAAATGATTTTAAGAATATTTTTTAAAAAGGTCTGCCTAATATTTTTAAGTAAAATAATATTCTAATTTATCATATTCTTAAAAATTATATATATTCTATAATAAATTGATCAGTTTACTCTGTCAAGTGGCAGTTACGATAACACAATCAAGATTTGGGATTTAAGAAACTTAAAATGTATCAGTACTCTCAATGGTCATACCAATTCTGTTTACTGTCTTCAATTAATTGATAAGTTTACTTTGGCTAGTGGCAGTTACGATAACACAATCAAGATTTGGGATTTACGAAACTACCAATGTATCAGCACTCTCAATGGTCATACTCGTTCTGTTGACTGTCTTCAATTAATTGATCAGTTTACTTTGGCAAGTGGCAGTAGCGATAACACAATCAAGATTTGGGATTTACGAAACTACCAATGTATCAGCACTCTTAATGGTCATACTAATTCTGTTGACTGTCTTCAATTAATTGATCAGTTTACTCTGGCTAGTGGCAGTAGCGATAACACAATCAAGATTTGGGATTTACGAAACTACCAATGTATCAGCACTCTCAATGGTCATACTCGTTCTGTTTACTGTCTTCAATTAATTGATCAGTTTACTCTGGCTAGTGGCAGTAGCGATAACACAATCAGGATTTGGGATTTTAAATAGCTTTTATAAATTTTTTTAGCATCAATTTTTTGACTTATAAATAGCATTTAAACATTTTAAACCAAATTTTTATGTTTTAAATAAAAAACCAAATACTACGATTTCTTAGTTCAGTTTATGAATCATTTTACACTTTTTATCGTTTTAATTACTTTATAAATTTTTTTTTTCTTTTAATTGAGTTCATTTTTGTAAGTTAATTCAACTCAAATTGATCATACTTCGAGTTTAAATTAGAATACATGGTTTGTCGAAATGGCAAATTTTCATTTATTATCAGTTCCGGAATATTTTTTATTTTTATCGTTATTTAATTATTTTTATAATTTTATTAGAATACAAAACAATTGATAGATATATTACCTTTATTCGAGCTTATTTTTATCAAGCTCGTTAATTTTTCCAAAGAATCAATGATTAAAAAGCAATTATTTAATGAATGATTTAGCTTTATTTCCTAATTTTTATTTATATTCACTTTTAATCTAGCATTAAGAACTGCACTTTAAATTGCAGTCATCTTTTTTCAATTAATTTTTTTTGTTTCAAAATAAGTTTTTCTCTGAAATTTTGTCTATAAATTTGTTATTTATTTTCATTCTTTTTCATTTTTTTGTAGCAAACAATTGAGAAAATCCAAAAGATTTTTTAGCTAATAAAGACAGAGAAAAAAGCTCATCATTTTATTGATTTAACAAATCACTAACATTAGTTATTTATGTGCCTAAAATGAATAAATCAGTAATACTAATATCTACGAAACACAATGATACATCTTTAGACACAGAAACAAAAAATCTAATATCATTTTGGATTTTAATTCAAACAAATGCGGAGTTGATACTCTAGATCAAATTGTAGAAAAATTTACGTGTAGTAGAAAAACAAAAAGATGACCTCTTAATACTTTTATCTATTTTATTGATGTTGTTGCGAATAATTCTTTTGTTTTGTATAATTTAAAGCAAAACTTCGCTAACACTAACAGAATGAATAAAAATCGCTTAAGAAAAAACTCTCTCGAAGATCTTTGCTATGAGCTTTTAAAATTAGCATCGAAAAACGAATTTTCAAATAATAGAAATTTTCGCGGCATAAATGGAAACTATTAAAAGAACTAGGACACAAGTTTATAAAAGAGCTTGCGATGAAGAATCAAATATGGATTTATTAAATGAATAGAGAAATAAATACTATTTATTTCATTTATTAATTACATTACTTTGTTTGTTTAATTAATAATTAAATTTAATAAAAATATATCAAATATGAAAAAACTATTTTTAGAAATTTAGAAGTCATTGACTTGACTTGACTTAAGACTTGTGACTTAAAAACAAGTCTGGTTTGATGTGCTTGTATTTTTTGATTAAAAAATTATATGCTAAAACGATTTGTGATTATGATAATAAAAATTTAAAGTATGTTGAGAATGTACTGCTTCTCAGCATTTAAATAGAAATTAAAAAAAAATTTATTCAAAAAAAATAAATGAATTTTTAAAAATTTATAAAAAAATTTCTTTCAAGTTGACCTTTTTGAGAAGATCAACAATAAGTGAAAATTTTTTAATTAACGACATCGTTATATAAAGCTAAAAACAAGAAAATTAACTTGAATTTGAGAACTAAATCTTACTTTCGTCTTTAAAATTAATACAATTTTTTAATGCATATAATTATTACCAATGTAATTTTCATGCACTAAATAACAAAAATACTGATGTAAGGGACAATTATATTTATTGAAATCAAATATATAAAAATAAGAGCAAAATTGTGTAAATTGATGCATATATGAAACAGGAAAAGCAAAATTGATATTTTTATTCAAAAATAATTAATTCTCATTAAAGATAAGTTATCTTTTATAATATTTTGAGCCAGGAAGTCTACTGTTTTTTCTTTTTGCTGCTGACCGACTCTCTGAGTCTAATTTCGGATTTTATATACTGATACCAAATAATTCCTTAGTAAGATTCTTTTTTTCACGCTTACATGTCCAAAAATAACCTTTAAAGCTGGCAAGATGATCTTGAGTCAGATCTAATATTCGAAAACTACAAATCTGGAAAAACTGAAAATAGCCATTATTTCTAGGGACTCCAAAATCTAATTAATTGGTATTCTCTAAAAAAAAGAAATTTTTATGTAATTTTTTGTTTTATATATTCAATCATATTTGTTTTAAATAATTTAATTTGTAACGAATTCATTGCAATGAACATGTTTTTACTACATTTTTACGACACTTTTTATTTAATTTGTCAACATTAATTAAAAATAACCCTATTTTTAGTATTTTTGTTTTCTAAATAATAATTTTTATTAAAGAAATTTCAAGAGACGGAAAATTAAAAAAATAAGTTTTTAGTGTTGGTCTCATCTCCAAATTTGAGAACTCCATCCGATTATCCGATTAAATAATTTGCTTGCGTACATTACTGTAAAATACTTAGTCCTGCTAGAGCGGTCAAATGGATATACACAGATAGGGTAGATCCTTAAAAAGGAATTTATTGCTTTGAGAATTCAAATAAAATTTAATGGCAAAAATTTTTTAGTACCGCTATTTTTAATAAAAATTCCGCTATTTTAATAACTTTTCTCTAATTAAATAAGTTTACTACTTTTTTTGTACAAACTCATCTAAATGAATTACAATCACTCTAAATTTTAATTTAATAGAATAATAAATGATTAATTTTTACATTTTAAACATTAATTTCCATTTTTTTTTCTTAAAAATATTGAACATTCTTTTAAAAATATTTTTTCAAAATCAATTAAAAACCTTGGGCTATAAATTTTTTGTGAATGCTTTAATAATTTTTTTTAACTATTTTAGAGGTATTTTTCTCAAATATACCCACAAAATGTTTCAAGATAAAAAAGTCTTTTAACGAATCGTTAATACAAAAGTGTTTAAAAAAAATTATTTCAAATTCAATTTAAATAATACGAACGTATAATTGATTATTGTTGGTGTATAAAAAAAACATTTATTTTTCAATAAGTAAATAATGTTCAAAATTATAAATAAATTATCAAATTATTGCTTTTTAATCATTGATCCTTAGGAAAAATTAACGAGCTTGATAAAAATGTGCTCGAATGTAGGAAATATATTATTCTATCAATAATTTTCCACTTTAATAAATTAAAAAAATTAAAAAAAACGATAAAATTAAATATATTCCGAAACTGATAATTAATGAAAATATACCATCTAGACAGACCATTAATTAAAATTAATTAAACTAGAAGTAATAATATTAATTGTATTATAACTTATTAAATTGTCAAAATTTTTTACCAAACTAAAAATATTTACTAACGCTTAACTAAATAAAAGTAATAAATTTGTTTGATTCAAAAGCCAAAAAATTTCCAATTTCGACAAACCATGTATTCTAATTATAACTCGAAGTAGGATCAATTTGAGTTGAATTAACTTACAAAAATGAACTCAATTAAAAGAAAAAAAAAATTTATAAAGTAATTAAAACGATAAAAAGTGTAAAATGATTCATAAACTGAACTAAGAAATCGTAGTATTTGGTTTTTTATTTAAAACATAAAAATTTGGTAAAATAATAATAATCATTTAAATCATAAAAATGTTTAAATGCTATTTATAAGTCAAAAAATTGATGCTAAAAAAATTTATAAAAGCTATTTAAAATCCCAAATCTTGATTGTGTTATCGCTACTGCCACTAGCCAGAGTAAACTGATCAATTAATTGAAGACAGTCAACAGAATTAGTATGACCATTAAGAGTGCTGATACATTGGTAGTTTCGTAAATCCCAAATCTTGATTGTGTTATCGCTACTGCCACTTGCCAAAGTAAACTGATCAATTAATTGAAGACAGTCAACAGAACGAGTATGACCATTGAGAGCGCTGATACATTGGTAGTTTCGTAAATCCCAAATCTTGATTGTGTTATCGTAACTGCCACTAGCCAAAGTAAACTGATCAATTAATTGCAGAAACCGAACATTACTAGTATGACCATTGAGAGTGCTGATACATTGGTAGTTTCGTAAATCCCAAACCTTGATTGTCTAATCGTAACTGCCACTAGCCAAAGTAGACTGATCAATTAATTGAAGGCACTCAACAGAGTCAGTATGACCATTAAGAGTGTTAATACATTGGTAGTTTCGTAAATCCGACATCTTGATTGTTTTATCGTAACTACCACTTGCCAAAGTAAACTGATCAATTAATTGAAGACAGTCAACAGAATTAGTATGACCATTAAGAGTACTGATACATTTTAAGTTTCTTAAATCCCAAATCTTGATTGTGTTATCGTAACTGCCACTAGCCAAAGTAAACTGATCAATTAATTGAAGACAGTAAACAGAATTGGTATGACCATTGAGAGTACTGATACATTTTAAGTTTCTTAAATCCCAAATCTTGATTGTGTCATCGCAACTGTCACTTGCCAAAGTAAACTGATCAATTAATTGCAGACACCGAATATTACTAGTAATAAACCGAACAGAATTAGTATGACCATTAAGAGTGCTGATACATTGGTAGTTTCGTAAATCCCAAATCTTGATTGTGTTATCGCTACTGCCACTTGCCAAAGTAAACTGATCAATTAATTGAAGACAGCGAACAAAGTGAGTATGACCATTAAGAGTGCTGATACATTGGTAGTTTCGTAAATCCCAAATCTTGATTGTGTAATCCAAACTACCACTTGCCAGAGTAAACTGATCAATTAATTGAAAACAGCAAACATAATTAGTAAGACCATTAAGAGTGCTGATACAATGAATATTTTTAAAATCCCTTATTACTAAAAAAGAGCCCCGCAGGGAAAAAAAATTTGAATGTCGGAACTTTTATCTTCTTGTAAATACTTACCAATTTCATTGATATCTTCATGAATTTTTTGATCTATTAGCTCCAAGTTTCCAACTAATTCCTCTATTTCGTTTGAAATATTTTTTCTTTCAAATTTGTTTTTATCAAGCTGATCCTGAATTTTTTTCATTTGCGATTCCATTTTTACAATATTTTTCATGTAATTATCTTCTTTTTCCAGTTTTTCAAGTATATCACTTATGTTTTCTATTTCTTTTGTAAATGTTTCTTTATTCAATTGCTGAAATTCAACAATATTTATATCTTCAATAAATTCATTTCTTTTTTGATCAATTTTGGCGATCATTTCAATCCTCGTGTCATTAATCACATTAATTAATTCTTCCACATGCAGATCAATTTTGTTTTTCAAATTGTCAAAATGTTTATCTATTTTTATATGCAAATTGTCTTTTGAAAAATTGTCTAATGCAATCTCTATTTTTTTTCGTTTTATTTTTTCTTGATTAACGGACATTTGTAATGTTTGTTCGACATTGACAGTATGCCTTCTTATACATTCTGGACAAACAATATCTCCTGTTTCATTCATCAAATTTCTATATTTTGTCCATTTTTCGCATTTTTCTAATCTCAATGTAATTTCCTCCATTTTTTTTAAATAAAAATTTTAGGTTTAAGTTTTGAAAGTTTCTTAATAATATTTATACTCATTTTAAAGACGCTAAAAATAATTAGTTTCCGTGGAAACACATTCATAATTTAATTTGCTCCAAACTTTTTTTGATGATAAAAAGCTTTTAAATTCTACTTATTACTAATAGAAGTCACATTTTATATGAATGATTTAAATTTATCATTTGATAAAAATTATATTATCATTTATTTTATTGCTTCAGAAATGTGATAAAACAGTTATATTAGTATATATTCTGATTGCATTACCTTAGACTAATTGCGCCTTTTTAGCTGCTATTTTAGAACCATTTTTGTATATTATTTCTAATTTGATTTTTGAAGTTTTCGACATTCTTAAATCTTTGTTTTTTTTTTTCAATTTACCAAGTTAAGGATCTCATAACAAATGATTTGACATTAAAATAATTATTTTATTCCAATGCAATTGAAGAATCAATTTTTCACGACATAAGCTCTTTCTATTTTCTAGTTATGATCAATAATGTATAAATACCAGAATATTTCACAAAATAAAGTACTAATGACAATTAAAGAGTTTTCAGTATTACTTAGGAGGAACATTTTATCATTTTCCTAAAAGGCAACGTTTCGTGAAAATTTTTGTTTAAAGATGAAACGTTTTGATATTGGCTTTTTTTTAAAAGGTAAACAAAATTTAAATTAGCCAAAAATGTTTTTTTAATATTAGAACTAAAATTTTATTAAACATCATTTTGGGGAAAAGATTTTTACAATCTTGAAAAATCAAATGGCCTGTAAGGTAAAAAGTAAAAAACTTTTGTTCAAAATTAAATGATTTTAAGAATATTTTTTAAAAAGGTCTGCCTAATATTTTTAAGTAAAATAATATTCTAATTTATCATATTCTTAAAAATTATATATATTCTATAATAAATTGATCAGTTTACTCTGTCAAGTGGCAGTTACGATAACACAATCAAGATTTGGGATTTAAGAAACTTAAAATGTATCAGTACTCTCAATGGTCATACCAATTCTGTTTACTGTCTTCAATTAATTGATAAGTTTACTTTGGCTAGTGGCAGTTACGATAACACAATCAAGATTTGGGATTTACGAAACTACCAATGTATCAGCACTCTCAATGGTCATACTAGTAATGTTCGGTTTCTGCAATTAATTGAAAAGTTTACTTTGGCTAGTGGCAGTTACGATAACACAATCAAGATTTGGGATTTACGAAACTACCAATGTATCAGCACTCTCAATGGTCATACTAGTAATGTTCGGTTTCTGCAATTAATTGATCAGTTTACTTTGGCTAGTGGCAGTTACGATAACACAATCAAGATTTGGGATTTACGAAACTACCAATGTATCAGCACTCTCAATGGTCATACTAGTAATGTTCGGTTTCTGCAATTAATTGAAAAGTTTACTTTGGCTAGTGGCAGTTACGATAACACAATCAAGATTTGGGATTTACGAAACTACCAATGTATCAGCACTCTTAATGGTCATACTAATTCTGTTGACTGTCTTCAATTAATTGATCAGTTTACTCTGGCTAGTGGCAGTAGCGATAACACAATCAAGATTTGGGATTTACGAAACTACCAATGTATCAGCACTCTCAATGGTCATACTAGTAATGTTCGGTTTCTGCAATTAATTGATCAGTTTACTTTGGCTAGTGGCAGTTACGATAACACAATCAAGATTTGGGATTTACGAAACTACCAATGTATCAGCGCTCTCAATGGTCATACTCGTTCTGTTGACTGTCTTCAATTAATTGATCAGTTTACTTTGGCAAGTGGCAGTAGCGATAACACAATCAAGATTTGGGATTTACGAAACTACCAATGTATCAGCACTCTTAATGGTCATACTAATTCTGTTGACTGTCTTCAATTAATTGATCAGTTTACTCTGGCTAGTGGCAGTAGCGATAACACAATCAAGATTTGGGATTTACGAAACTACCAATGTATCAGCACTCTCAATGGTCATACTAGTAATGTTCGGTTTCTGCAATTAATTGATCAGTTTACTTTGGCAGGTGGCAGTTACGATAACACAATCAGGATTTGGGATTTTAAATAGCTTTTATAAATTTTTTTAGCATCAATTTTTTGACTTATAAATAGCATTTAAACATTGAACCAAATTTTTATGTTTTAAATAAAAAACCAAATACTACGATTTCTTAGTTCAGTTTATGAATCATTTTACACTTTTTATCGTTTTAATTACTTTTTAAATTTTTTTTTTCTTTTAATTGAGTTCATTTTTGTAAGTTAATTCAACTCAAATTGATCATACTTCGAGTTTAAATTAGAATACATGGTTTGTCGAAATGGCAAATTTTCATTTATTATCAGTTCCGGAATATTTTTTATTTTTATCGTTATTTAATTATTTTTATAATTTTATTAGAATACAAAACAATTGATAGATATATTACCTTTATTCGAGCTTATTTTTATCAAGCTCGTTAATTTTTCCAAAGAATCAATGATTAAAAAGCAATTATTTAATGAATGATTTAGCTTTATTTCCTAATTTTTATTTATATTCACTTTTAATCTAGCATTAAGAACTGCACTTTAAATTGCAGTCATCTTTTTTCAATTAATTTTTTTTGTTTCAAAATAAGTTTTTCTCTGAAATTTTGTCTATAAATTTGTTATTTATTTTCATTCTTTTTCATTTTTTTGTAGCAAACAATTGAGAAAATCCAAAAGATTTTTTAGCTAATAAAGACAGAGAAAAAAGCTCATCATTTTATTGATTTAACAAATCACTAACATTAGTTATTTATGTGCCTAAAATGAATAAATCAGTAATACTAATATCTACGAAACACAATGATACATCTTTAGACACAGAAACAAAAAATCTAATATCATTTTGGATTTTAATTCAAACAAATGCGGAGTTGATACTCTAGATCAAATTGTAGAAAAATTTACGTGTAGAAGAAAAACAAAAAGATGACCTCTTAATACTTTTATCTATTTTATTGATGTTGTTGCGAATAATTCTTTTGTTTTGTATAATTTAAAGCAAAACTTCGCTAACACTAACAGAATGAATAAAAATCGCTTAAGAAAAAACTCTCTCGAAGATCTTTGCTATGAGCTTTTAAAATTAGCATCGAAAAACGAATTTTCAAATAATAGAAATTTTCGCGGCATAAATGGAAACTATTAAAAGAACTAGGACACAAGTTTATAAAAGAGCTTGCGATGAAGAAAGCCCAACGTCAGCATCAAAAAAAGCTAACAGAGGAAGAGGTACAATGTGCAAGAATGAAAAGGATGCTAAAAATGGTGACATCTAAAGTTCAAGTATTTGTTCTCATTGCGAAAACTTTGTTTGTAAAGAACATTATGAAAAAATTAGTACTGTAATTTGTAAAAGATTAATTTTATTTTATCTTTTTATCCTTTTTTATGATTCCTTGTATCTTTTTTTATTCTGAAACTTATAAATATTTTTGTTAATAAAATTAAAAATAAATCAATGTCTTTTTGTTTTTTTTTTCAAAATTGACCCATTCTAGTCTTTAACGTAACTTTTTATATTTTAGACGAATAAGTGTTAACATCAGTAGTATACAAAGTTCCAAGCATTTTACATCTATCATTAGTATTGTAGTAGTAGAAGTATTTTTTATGTGTCTGTTATAAGCCTTAAAGTTTGGATTTTTACTTTCGGGATCTGTTAAGATCTGGTGGTTCGCGGTTATAACATAAATAAGAAAGAAATTAAATAATAATTTCATTAATAAATAGCCACTTCTACACTAGTCTATACAAATAATAAAGAAAATAACAAAAAAGGGAAAAGAAAAGAAAACAAAATTTATTTCAAGATTCAAAGTTTCTTCTTAATCTCCCATGTCTAATATTATACAGAGAATTAATACTAACGACTTGCTAAACGCATGAGATCATAGAATTGCACTGAAAAACTAAAGACAGTTAAGCTATTGTCGGTGTTGTAGTTATTGAGAGAACTACAGTATGCCAACCAAGTAACGTGGGTCCATAATTTACTTAAGTTTCTAATTTTTTATATCTTTGTTCTTGATCTTCATCGGTATCAAATGCTTCTGCATGCATACATACATTTTTGAGCCATAGCATTTGCAGCTAAAGCAGTGCCTCTCATTTCTTGTTCATTTCGACAGGTTCTGGCATATTTTTTTTTATTACCGTTATAAGGGACCTCTCTTCCACGTATACCTTGTCATCTTTTCCAGAGTTGTTTAAAAGTCCAAAATTGAAGTCCAAGTCCGAACTGAAAAAATTTTTTTTTTCAAAATAGACTTAACATTAGTTTTCATTAAAAATACACTTTTAAAATGTTCAATACATGAAAACTATTAACTTTGAGAATTTTTTGCATCTTTTAGAATATATTTAAGGGTTTTTGCCTGTAATTGAAAACCTAATAAAAACAAAAATCATCAAAAATTTCGGAATAAATTTTTTGATTTTGACTTATTATTTGAAATTTTTGGAATTTAATAATGGGAAATTTATATTTTGAAGTGGCAAAAGTAGCATGATGCCGGAAAATTTTTCCGATCAAAACGGCTCACATAGCAATGAGGCCGCTTAATTTACTCGAAAGGACGGCAAGTTTTTCAAGGGAACGGCAAGTTTATCAAGGGAACGGCAAAAGTAGCACAGCGACCGCAAGTTTTCATGATTGGAACGGCAAACTTAGCATTGGGGCCGCCCAATTACAAAGACGAAAGTCCGGACTTGGACTTTTGAAAAAATAAAAGAATTGGCTTGAGACTTGTGACTTTTAAACAACTCTGATCTTTTCTAACTATGGGGAGAATATGGATCTTTTTATGGTTTTTGAATTACTCAGATAATTTTGGAGTTAAATCTTTCGGCATTATTGATATTATATGAAGGCAAAATTTATTTATACTACAATTTTAGCCTGAATCGGCTAGAATAAACAAGGTTCAAAGCCTTATGTTTCTATCAAGTGTCAAAAAGTAGACAAATTTATTTATCAAATTTTAAATTCTATTCAATTTTGATTCTATAAATTCAACTACCATTTTTTACGTAATTTTTAGAAATCAAAATTGAATAAAATTAAGAATTTGATTTATTTTACAAAAAATTACGAAAAATGTCTACTTTTTGGGCATTCAAGATTTTAGGTAAATTAAAGTATGTAAATTTACGTTTTAATGCGTAATTTATCGTAAAATTAGGCAACAACTATGTATCATAGCAATCCAATATATTTAAGAAACTATTATGTTTTAAAGTTTTTATATACGTTTTACGCAGACTTGCTTATAAGTCACAGTTTTAAGTCCAAGTCACAAAAATTTAATTCAAATTCATGACTTGTCTTAAAAATTTTTATTAATACCTGCTTCATCTGGACCAGTTGAAAGACTTTTTTCTAAATCTGATTACATTAACAGACCACATAGATCAAGATTAACAGCCAAGAATTTGGAAGCAACTACTTTATTGATATCAAATATGGATTTATTAAATGAATAGAGAAATAAATACTATTTATTTCATTTATTAATTACATTACTTTGTTTGTTTAATTAATAATTAAATTTAATAAAAATATATCAAATATGAAAAAACTATTTTTAGAAATTTAGAAGTCATTGACTTGACTTGACTTAAGACTTGTGACTTAAAAACAAGTCTGGTTTGATGTGCTTGTATTTTTTGATTAAAAAATTATATGCTAAAACGATTTGTGATTATGATAATAAAAATTTAAAGTATGTTGAGAATGTACTGCTACTCAGCATTTAAATAGAAATTAAAAAAAAATTTATTCAAAAAAAATAAATGAATTTTTAAAAATTTATTAAAAAATTTCTTTCAAGTTGACCTTTTTGAGAAGATCAACAATAAGTGAAAATTTTTTAATTAACGACATCAAAAATTTACTTTCCTTTAAATTACAATATTTAAAATATTAAAATATTTAAAATATCTTAAATAAATCAATAAAGATTAATAATTGTTACATTAAAGCAAATATTTAATCACAAAAGCTTCTAATATCTATCTCCACTGCTACAAATAAGTAAACAGTAAAAAAACATACAAAATATGCAAACTTAAACTCAAATTTGAGATGAGCCTTGTACGAGCTATTCTTTTTATTAGGTATTACAATGAGATTTACCGAGTCGGTAAATTTAGAAAGAATAGCCAGGCTAAAATTTTTCAAATTAATCAAATTTTGAAATTCGTCTAAAAAGTCCATTACAGCTTTAGTCGAATTATTTTGATTAAAAATTGCTGAACTGCTGAAATTAATGTTGTCATTCGGACAATTATCAATCAAAATGCCAGTATTGTCGCTCAGAAAAAAATCACTTCCAGACACAATTAGGTCGGTGCTGTTTTCATTATCTATCAGAGCTATAAAAGTTCTAGTCAAAATGTGAAATATTCCAGTTACCTTTTCACTTAGACTAAAAATTTTATAATTTTTGTTTATATCTTCAAAATCAGCAGGATCAAATACTATCGATTGTTTATTTTGGTTAGTAAAACAGGACACTTGAAAATGTTTATTTCTCAGACAAGCAGAAAAGTTTGATGTCAAAGAATAGGTTTTAATAGAATTGCATCTAAAGGATTTAAAATAGGAGCCAATCATCCAAATAGTAGACCGATTCATGCTTTTGACGTCATAGCCACAGTCATATTTTAAATCAAAAAAGTCTGTACAGTGCGTTTTTTGAGTGAAGTTTGCACAATTAAGGTCTTGGTCGTCATCTATGGTTATGTTGTTTAATTTGGCAAATATTTTTAGCTCACACTTGGATTTTGTTCGACTTTTGATGGTCAAATTTAAGCCTTTAATTTGAGGAAGTAGACATTTGTCAAAAACGTTCACATCTTGCATGTAAATTTGGCCATTTTTCAGAATTTCGACATTTTGTGAACAAAATAGATGAGGCGACACATAAGTTAGCTGATTGCTGTAAAATTCTATTTTGATGGTTTTTTCATTGAGCAAATTTGTGAAATTAAAGGAACTTAGAGTTTTAAGTTGACCGTTCTGAAAGTTAAATGTAGCTTTTTGCATGGAAATGAAATAAGAAAAATCGGGCAATTGAACAAGATAGTTGTGGTTCAAGTCGAGGACTTGGAGATTTTTTAAATTTGAAAAGCTTTTATCTTCAATAAAATCTATTTTATTAAAAGACAAAATAAGGACTTGTAAATTTGTGAGTCTATTAAATGAAATTTGAGATATTTTGCTGATCTTGTTGTGGTTCAGTCGCAATTCTTTTAGAAGAGCCAAAGTTGGAAATTCAATTTTTTCTACTAAATTTTGTTCCAGATCCAGAGAAACCAAATTTTGCAACTTTTCCAACTCTGACACAGGCAAGTTTTGGAGTTTGTTCGAAACCAATTTCAAATTAGAAACTAATGCCACATTTTTTAAGCGAATTGAAGTTAGATTCTTGAATAAATTTTTATTCAGGTACAAATTGTTGATTTTATTTGCATAGATGTCATCTACTTTGATCAAAGGATTGCCAGACAAGTCCAAATAATCTATTTCTGTTAAGTTGACAAAAATTTTTTTGATCAAGTTTCCAGACAAGACCAAGCTTTTAAGACTTGTGTTTCGAAATGAGAAAAATTGCCCAAAATCAAATGAATTGAAGCGATTTTGACTGAGATCAATGTAATAAGCTGACTTGAGTACAAGCTGGGGATTGGCTTCACTAATAAAATTTAAATTTAAATAAAGTTCTTTGAGTTTATGTAATTTTTTGAATGAATTTGGCTCAATGTAATTTATTCTGTTTTGACTTAGATTAATATTTTCCACATTTATCAATTTATAAAATGTCTCATTGGTTATGACACTTAGCTTATTTGTACTTAGGATCAAATCGGTAATTGTTGACAAATTTGGACATTTAAAATGTTCGATTACATTGTTGTTTAGATTGAGATAGAGCAACTTTGATTTGTTCGAATCAAAAGTGATGCTCTCAATGTCATTTCGGTAAAGGTATAGCATTTTAATCTTTCCATTTGGAACTACTTTTATGCTACCGATCTTATTTGAAACCAAGTAAAAATCTTCAAAATTAAAAGTAGAAAAATTCAGTGTTAAATTTTGAATGTTCAGATGAAGCATTGTTACTATTTTAACATTCAAGTTATTCATTAAGCCAAGAAAAAAATCAAAATTTGTTGAGTTGATATTTGAATTTTTGTTGATGGTTAGTGACAAAACTTTGTTAAATAGAAAATATGAATTGTTTCCGCTCAACAAAAGCTCAATATTTTTTACATTGTGCAATTCAAAGTAATTTATTTGCCTAATGCCTTTAAATGCATCGCTAGACACTGAAGTTAATGAGCTATCTGTGATGAAGAGGGATGATAAAGTAATATTGTTAAATGCATTGGCGGGAAAGTTTTCTACGCCGTTCAAAGACAAGTCGTAGGAAATATCTCCGGATAATTGGCTAAATGTTGAAAATGTACATTTGGCACCGAAACCGGTAAATTTTATGCATATTTCACATTGACCAAAATGAATAGCATTTAAAATCAAAATGATTACTTGCAAAAAAATCATTTTCAAATGTTGGTCTTGTTAAAATAGACTTGGTCGAATGAAAATAGAAAATTTTTAAATTGAATTTTAATTGATACCTAAACTGAAAAAAATAAAAATTTAAATTTTTTAAAAATTTAAATTTATTGAATTTTTTTTCAGGTAAATTATCTGAAAATAAACGTTATTAGAGCAAATAATTTATCTGAAAATAGATTGAAAAAATTCAAATATTATTTGAATAAATGAATAACAATAATTTTTTTTGAAACCATGAATTACTTTTTCGAAGAATAAAATTTAAATTGCTCTGACATAATGTAATTATGGCAGGACACTTGACTGGGCTTTTCTTGTTACTTTAAGTATTTTTACTACTTCATCTATGCATTTTAGTTTTTCAAGTGCCTGTAAGGTTCGCGCGTATCAAAACGACAGCACTATCTTAATCGACAATTTTCGATAGCATATTCGTAATCTACGTATATGAAAACCTAGGAAAACTTGTAAAAAAAGATTTTTGACTAGAGGTTCTTGAAGTTTGATAGTTTTTGAAAACAGTGGTTTAGGTTTTTGAAATTTTTGAGATGAGCTTTCATTCAAAAGTTACTATATCTATATATATTTTTAAAGAGTTCAAAATTCTCTATTAAATGATATATTTTTCAAGTATTTTAAGTGGAATTAAGTTGCACTATAAACCAAAAAAACATATTTTTTTGTGCTTTTTTACAGTTTTTTTGATTCTCGTCGGAGGATTGACCCAAGACCCTAACTTTTTTATTTAAATTATAAAACAAGACAAAATTCTGAACAAATCTCAGGTTTCACTTTTTTTATTTAAAGCTTAATTAATTAAAAAAAAATTCAAAATATAGTTCAATTTCTGAAAAAAAATCATTAAAATTTAATTTTCTTCTTTTATATTTATTATGTTGCAATATTTTATATGATCTTAATTTAAAATTTATCCCCTAAAGAAACAAGTTTTCCTAGGTTTTCATATACGTAGATTACGAATATGCTATCGAAAATTGTCGATTAAGGTAGTGCTGTCGTTTTGCTACGCGCGACCCTTATTTGATGCAACAAACTTTTAAATTTAACGCTGTCTCATAACAGTCTCTTATTAATTTTATCCATTTTTTCTTCATTACTTAATATTTTAAAAGATTTTTTTTGTTTTTTATTATAAATAAATGCACACTTTAACTTGTATTATACTTCAAAATAAATTATATTTCATTCTGAGTTGTTTAAAAGTCACAAATCTTTATTTATTATAAATTCAAATTTTAATTTTGACTTAAAAATTACTTGATTTTTAGGTTAAAGTCACTGAAATTAAATCAAAGTCCGGACTTAATATTTATTTAATTTAAATTTTTAAACTTATTTTTCCTATTCAGAGATTACTTCAATAAGCAAGTAAATAAGGAAGACATGTGTCTCAATTTAGCAAAAAATTGAAGCCAATTCGAGTTATTCGATAAAGACATACTTTTAAAGATTATATTGCTTGAAAGTTGGAAAAAAATCTTATTTTTTAAATTAAAAAATTTTCATATAAATTAGAATATATTTTTTCTTTTTTTGTCCCTATTTAAATTCAAAATTTAAAATACCTATGCTTCAAATTTAAAAAAGATTGGAATAATTTTAAAGACATTTTTAAACTTGTCAGATACCAAAAATAAAAGTATTTATGATATTATTCTTTAAGAAAAAATCAATTTTTAAGCAAATTTTTTGATTTCATTTGAATAAACCAAATTTGAACTTCCAATATTTGACCTTAATGAGGCACAAATTGCAAAAAAATTCAAAAAAAAAAATCTGCTATATTCAAAATCTTCATCAGATCGCTGTTTAACTCCTCTTATTTTAACTATCATGCTCAACTAAAAACCCTTTCTGATGTAAAATTATCCAACAATTATATGAAAATTCAATTTTTTGCAATTAATTTAATCAATCTTGGCAGTAGTAGAAATAAATGCTGCGAACTTTTGAGGAAGTTTGACTTGACTTTTTACAATTTAATTCACAAAAAGTGTCAAAATATTTACAATCCGTCTGGTCTGAAAAATACATTAATTAAAAAGCTTAACTTCGAAATGACTAAACAAAGTTCTAAGGCTTGCCAAAAATATTCCAAAGTCTTTAAAAAAAATGAAAAAAATTTGCCATATTTTTAAGTAGAATAATTTTATTTTTTAATTTTATAGATTTTAAATTTTATTTTATAGTAAAATCTAAAAAAAGCTTACTAAAATTTATTTAATTTTTCTTTGAAATTTTTTTTCTAACCAGCTCGGTGGCCTCTCTAAAATTATTCAATTAATTAATTTATTTATTTCAAAAAGATTACGCCAGATTCGGCGATGAAAAATATTAAATTATAAAAAGAAATTCTTCCAAAAAAAAAAGAAAAAAAGACAATTTATTAAATAAATGTGCTAAAATTAATTTTGATTTTTTTAAGCTTAAACTTGCGCTTGGGATTTTATATTTGATTTTTTTTATAATCATTTTTAACTCTTTTTTAAACTTTTTTATTTTTTTGAACTAGTTCTCCTTCTAGGTTAACTAGATTAAAAATATAAATAAAATCTTGTTTTTATTTTGTATTTAATTAAACAAGATTATCTAATTTAGTTACAAAACACTTTATTTAGAAAAGAAATTTATTTTCTAAGGAAATAAATCTTTATCTCCATAATTATTGAATCTTGTTTACTTTTATTTAAAATTTTGTGATAAATATTTTAAAAATTTACAATATCCTCTGAATTTTAACAATATAAAATCAAAATTTAAGATTGAAATTAAAAACAACAAAATTGACATCACTAAAATAAATGATACATCAAATTTTGAATTGAATGTATTAAGTGTCAGTAGCATTAATTACATTAATTAATACCTTGACGCTATTAATTTTCAGCCATGTGTAACTCGATAGAGCAATATAAACTCGTGCCTAATTGTCAATTATTTTATGTCCTTTTTTATTAAACAGAATTTATTTACTCAAAACTATAATTACATTATTAAAATTCTTTTTTTAATCTAATACCAAAATAATGGTAGGAGATAATTTTCAAGTGTTCATATGGTTTTTGAAATCTATCAAAAATTTCAATTTCATTTGACTTTTCTAGTACAATTTGCTTTGTCATGGTTAAAAATGCTAAAGCCCCGGGTTAAGCGTATGCCTCTTATCTAACTTGTATCTGAGCATCGAAAACTTCATTAAATTTCTCATTTAGTTAAATTGAACCCCTCCGTTTAATGGTTTTAAAAAATAATTAATTAAAAAAAATTTTGGCTATACCAGCTTTGAGATTTAAGAATGCAAACACAACAACAACTCCAAAGTAAAACTTACCTGAACTCTTTTTTTTGGATTTAAATTTTTTTAAATATTAAATTTTAAATGCGTTAAAGAATTATTTTTCTTGAAAATAAAATTTTAGAAAAATGTTTTGTTGCTGTGAGTTAATAGCAAATTTGTTCAGTAATTTTTGTTTGTTTTTTTATTATTCTAAATTTAATAGTTTTTTTTCCAAGGGTCATCCAAACAAGAGCCCATCAATAAGCCTGCTAACAAGTAGCTTCAATTTTATTTAACTTCTAAATTATGAAATGTATTAAATTATATTATAGAGAATCGTTTGTAAACAACTTTATCGATTACTCTGCTGTAAGAATTTTTACCCTTTGTTTGTTAAAAATGAAATGAAATTTTCTCTTAGGAAAAATCTAAAAAAAAAAGTCAAAATGGTTACTCATTTTCGAAGAATGACACATATCAAATCTACGATGGCCATTTCAATCCGAGGACAGGTATTTAAAATTATAAGGATGCATTTTATTTGAAATTTTGTTAAGATATTTTTGATGATTCTTTTAAATGCGAAAACCAGAAAAATTTAGAAGAAATAAATCCGGAAATATTTGTAAAATTTTGAATAATTTTTTTGCTCTTATTTTTATGTATTTAAAAGACTGTGTACCCGGGAAACTTTGTTTACAGACTAAGTCCCGGAGCGATGGAGGCGCTAGCGTCTCATTTGAATAAATATTCCCAAACTGAGGCGTTTAATTCCTTTACAGCAAGATCAAAACAATTCAGCAATGATTATTCAAGCGAAGCCAGTTACTACCCGACATTGAGTCACGGTATTCCTTTTCAAGTTGTTTTTAATCAAAGTGCTTCATTCTAGTCTTTTTTAATTTTTTTTATTTAAAAATTTTAATTTTCAAAGAAAATTTTGTGTTTTTACCTTTAAATTTTTCAAATGTAAATAAAAAATATATTTTATTTATATTCTTAACTTGAAAGTCTTTGCATGCTAAAAACATAATTTTAGTTTTATTGAGTGACTGTTGTTTAGTTTTAAATCCATGACCAATTTTGGTCAGATTCAAAATTCAATGAAAATTTAATTTATTTGATTTAAATAATCAAAATAGTGCACTTTGGATAAACAAATAATTATAAAATATGGCAAAATTTTTTAATTGAAATTTTTTCAAATTACGTAGTTATTTTTTACAATTAGACAAAAGAAAGTACTTTACAAAGAAATATAATAAAAATTTTTCATACTCATATTTTTAAATAAAGCTTAATTAATCAACCGATTTCTTTTTCTCTGAAAATAAAGTCTTAAACCAACATTTTAATTTCATTCTTCTAAATTGAAATAATTTTAAAAATTAATTAAACAAAGAAAAATTTTAAAAAATACTTTTAAATTGGATTATTTAGATAAAAAAAAGAGATTTTTTCAGATGGCTTTTTTTCAAATAATAATTAACGAGAAGAAGCAAAATATATCAGAAAAAATATTTTTTCATTCACAAAATCGATAAGATTTATTCTTCAATTTAATTATTCAATTTAATTGATTCAATTTAATTATTATTTATTCAATTTAATTATTTAAATTTATTATTTATTTTTTATTGGTTTAAAAAGTTAAGATTCTCCTTCCTCTTGCTGTATTCTGTACAAAATAAAATTTTAAAATCTTAGAGTATTAATCTTTATTTAAAAAAATTAACTCTGATTCAGCATTTAATTTTTTTTCGGACTAAAGCTCAAGGCAAAATATTTTAAATTTTCAAAATGTTTTAAATGAAAAGAGATATTAGATAGAACTAAACAAATTATCGCGAACCATTAAAAAAGTCCTATAAGAGTATAATTTAATACTCTAAAAATCTTAATTTGTAGACTGAAAAAATTTAAAAAAAAGCTTTTTAAAGGCCATATTTAGATAAAGCAATAAATTGAAAGCTTGGCCAAAAAGTTGATTTAGGTTGATTGAATTTCTTAGGTATTTTTATAAAATTTTTATTTCTTTAGCCTAAAATTTCAAAATTACTTAAAATTTGTTTTAAAAGCTCTTAAAATTTGGAATTTTGTCCAATTTTGAGCATAATAGTTAAGATTTAACTTACAAATGATTTGTTTTAGGCTTAAAATTTTGCATTATCAAACAGCATCATTTTTCTAAAAACACTCATTAATTTAATTTAAAAGTTCTAAATTATAAAAATGAGCTTTTAAAATAAAAATTTCGATATAAAAAAATTATTTAATATTTAATATTATTCTATGAACAGAATTTATAGATTAATAACTTTAATTAGTCTAATTTAGTAACTAATAATCGTATTTACATAAACAGCGCTGTCTCGTCAACTAGCAAAATAACATGCGAAGATCCACAAGGGAGCTGTCTTCCTCTAACTCTTTTTACCATTTACTTTAGCCAAGTCTCCAAACACATCCCATTTTCAGTAAACTTTATCTCTTCGCAGACGACCTAGCAATTTGGGCTTCATTTGGGCTTAAAACTTAAAAGATATCACTCATAAAATCCAATCGGCCATTAACAACATTAAAAACTTCTGCAATTCCCAAGGTTTCACAATTATTAAATCCAAAACCAACTACACTACCTTCACAACTACCGGAAAACTACAACGAAAAATCTTTTGAGGCTATCAAAAATTTCTCTTGAACCATTCCCAACATTCCTCGGAATCAAACTGGATCCAAAACTTAACCACAAACAGCACCAATATCAATATTTTGGGGAAAATAATGAACAATTGGCATATATTTCTTAGTGCTTGTTAACCAGTCGAAGTCGAAGGTCGGAAAAAAATATTATTAAGATACGAAATTTTTATTTAAAAAAAAAAACAATAAAAAAATTGGATAAAATATGGAAAATTAATTAGTGTGACTAGTTATGAAATCTGTAAATTTTGATTGTTTTTTTTTGGTAAAAAACCCTTAGAAAGTTTCGTAAATCCCAAATCTTGATTGTGTTATCATCACTCCCACATGCCAGAGTAAACTGATTAATTAATTGAAGACATTTAACACCGTTAGAATTACCATTGAGATCAAGAAATCAAGAAAGCTTGACTCAATCTGATTAAGATTTTCAATTGTACCTATAGTATAATTTGGTTTAGAGTAGAAAAATAACTTAAACTTTACAATCAATTCTAAAGCTTCACTATGATACGGTATTGTTTGTTTGTCTGATTCATAATCATCGTATTCATCTTCTTGTTCAACTTGTTCAATTGGTTTCAGTTTTACTAAGTCAACTTTTTCTTAATCAGATAAGTTCGAATTAACCGTGAAATTTTATAAGTATTATTATTATTATTGAATTAACCCCCTCTTGGGAGAAGTAAATTTTAAAGAGAAAAAGAAAGAAAAATTAGTTAATATTTGATTAGAAAAAAAATTGTCATAAAAAGAAAAGGCACATTTGAAAATAAGAAAAGTTCAATAAATGAGCTTCACATATTCTTGATTAAAAAGTATTTATTAAAAAAAAAAAAAAAAAAAAAATTCTTGATTAGTTAATTTAAAATCAATCTTAAGTGCTTAAACCTAGTGTTGTACATACAGAACTTGCTGGAGTAAGACTCTTAATATTTTTCAATAACAAATCTATTATGACAATATCTAAATTAAACGTAATGTAATTTATTAAATAAAAATTAACATAATTAATAGGATTGTTACAAAATAATTGAATTCATCTCTTATTATTTTATTACAAATTGAACAATTTAATTTAAAAAAAATAAGATAAATTTATTATTTTTTGCTGCAATCAATTGGACAACAAAAATTGGTTTTGCGTCTTCTAATGTATCTTCCCACGGATTCCCGAGAATTCTTGTTCTGGATTTAGCCTAAGACTCCATTTTTTATTTTATTTTATTAAAATTTTTGAAGTCCCATGGACAAAATAAAAAAAATATTTGAAAACAAAAAAAAATCATAAAGTTTGAATATAAATAAAAAAATTGCAAAAATTTCTTTAAAAAAATTTTTTTCTAATTTTTATTTTACAAAATACATTATTCCTTTTTTTTTTTAATAAAACAAAATAAATGTTTTTTTATGAATATATTAAATTTTTTTATTATTTTGTTATCTGTCTGTTTATTAGTATTTTGGAGTTAAGAAGTCATTTTAAGATACCTAAATTTTTGTATTATTTAATTGTACCAAGCTAATGCTCATTCTGAATAAAAACTATTAAAAAGATTAATATAAATTTATATAAGATAAAATAAAAGATAAAAAAAAATAAATAAAAAATGTAAAAATTGATTTATTTATTTATTTGTACCGAGCTAAAGCTCCTTCAGAATTAAATATAGAATAAATTTTTTTTGGGTGTTATATAGATATAAGAAAATCAGTAGAGGTGAAGTTAAATTATTGATAAAAAAGTATAAGCCTGAATAAATAGTTGAGTTTTAAAACAAATACATTTCAAATCAATTTGTTATATTTAAAATAAATTTATTTCAAAAAAAAGTTAAACAGTTCAATTCACATCGAAATTGTCATATTCACTGTTAATTTGTTACTAAATAATCAAAATTATATTGTTTTTATCATAATAGTGTGTTATGAATTGATTTTTTTCTTATTTATATTAAATTTGTGGGTAAGTTTAATGCGGGCCAATGGAGTAAGAAATACCGTCGTTTGATAATAATGCAGTTTTTTAGGACTTTTTAAATTAAGAAATTAGATCTTCAATAAACTTTAACTACAAACAGTTACAAATCGACTCTTTGAGTTGAGTGAGAGATATGTTAAGGCAGGATTGAGTCATTCTGTTCCACTGGTCGTCAGACTGGTGGGAGAATATAGAGAAGGTTTCGAATCAAGATTAAAGTGTAATTTTTTTTCCTTATTCACAGGAGTGAATAAGTTACGTCGCCTTTCTGGTGTCCATTGAAGGGCCTTTTTTGGTATTCTTTTTTCTTTCATTCTAAGTACATGTCCAAGCCATCGCAATCTTTTTTTCTTAATGCATTGGCTTAATGGCTCTGAATTCGTTCTTTTGTATAGTTCAGCATTCGACAGTGTCTCAGGCCAGTGTATCCCTAGAATCCTCTGCAGGCTTCCAGTATGGAAGGTGTTCAGACTTCTTTTGTCAGATTCACACATTCTCCAACATTCAGTTCCGTGCATCAGTGTTGCATTTACTATATAGCTGTACAGTTTGAGTTTTGTTTCCTTACTATAGCTGGTTGATTTCCATACTGGTCGAAGTCTAGCAAAGGTGCTCTTTGCTTTAGCAAGTCTTTTCTTAATGTCTCTTTGTGCTCCCATTTCTGTACTAATAATGGTCTATGCATCCTCTCCCTCGTCTAAATCTTGCTTGTTATTCTCTAAGTGTAGCATCCAAGGAGTTCCTGATTTTTCCAGAATTATGCTGCAAAACGCCTTGCTTGCTATTGCTAGCTGTGTAATTCCTCGCCAATTGTCATTGATCATTTTGTTACCTTTCTTAGTGAGCTTGACTATCAGGCCTTTTGACCAGTCTTCTGGTATGATTTCTTGCCATCATATTTTGCTGAAGAGATCGTGAAGTATCTCTTTTGTGATCCTACCATCAGCTATTCAGTATTTCTGCCGGGGGCTTTTATGTTTATCAGAGCCTTTATTGCAGTTTCTGTTTCTTTTTGGCTTGGCACTTTTGCGTCAATATCGAGGTCAGTGCTAGCTGCTTCAGGTTGTAAATGCTCTTTGGGTTCTGGGCTATTTAGAACTTCTTTAAAGTGTTCAACCCATCTCTGTCCATATTCTCTTTCAGTTGTTACGAAGATACGACCTTCTTTGTCTTTCACTAATGTTGTTCTTCTCAGTAAGGAGCCACATATCGCAATTAGTGATCTTGTGTAGCATAGGTCCCCTTTTGAGCTGGCTTTTTCTGCTTCACTAGCACACTGGTTTATATAGTTCCTTTTATCAACCCTTGCTCCTTTCTTCACAAGCCTGTTTTTAATACCATATGATGCTTCTAATTTCTCCCGTATTCGGCCAGATTTTGCTTGAAGCATATTCTACAAACGAGCTACAACGAACTATAGATAGAGTGCCTCGGCATGACCTCATTATTGTCATGGGTGACATGAACGCGAAAGTTGGAAATGATAACTATGGATTTGAGAAATGCATGGTCATTCACGGTTGTGGAGAAAAATATGAAAATAGTAGATCTATGCATGACAAACAAGCTCTGTTTAGGTGGAACTATGATTCAGCACAGAAATATACACAAACTGACATAGAATTCACCAGATAGGAAAACTTTAAACCAAATTGATCATATAATGATCAATAAGAGATGGAGGTCTTCCCTAAATGACACCAAAATCTTAAGAGGTGCCGACATATATAGTGATCACTATATGGTTGGAGGGTGTATAAAGTTGAAATTGAGTAAAGCCTTTCAGAGAAATGCAGCAAAGAAATACCATTGTGTAATTACTCCCTAACAATTTCTTCTTCTTTTGCTGAACTATCAAATATTTAAACATGTCTAACCTTAAGCTATTTCAACACATCGTTTTTAATTTTCTTTTTATTACTTACACTTATTTATCCTTTTTTTTATTTTTTATCTTATTTAACTTTATTTTAATTAATTTATTTTTTTAAATATTTTTATTCTGAAGGAGCATTAGCTCGGTACAGATAAACAAATAAATAAATAAAATGAATAGAAATATTTTTTAATATTGATGAATGATGTAAACCAACCAACATGATCAATTTCGAGTTCGACTAAAACGGGTTTACCTATATCAATTTAAATGGCCTTTTTTCAACCAGCTTTTAAGATGAAATAGCTTAAATTTATTAAATTATATTCTCATTGACTGTCTATTCAAATATCTCTTCAACCATCCTTAAATCTAATCAAATCATTAAGCTAATCGCTCTATTTATTTGTCAATGGCAAGTCTTTGAGCGTAAATTAACTGTTTACTAATTCAAACTTAGAATATTTCACTAAATAAAAGCAATCAATAGATTTGATTTATTTACAATAAAAAAAGAGAGGAAACAAGCTAAAAAATTATGTTCTGTTCTTGGTAATTTAAATGAATTTGAAATCGATCGATAATTTAAAAAATTATAATTTCAGCATCTTTTTTCCTTTTTGCAGCAATCACAAAAATTCAATAAAATTTCCATTAGTAACAAAAAGCTAATGTTTTTGCATGTCGATCAATTGTTGGCGGTGAGTCAAGCTCGCCTAAAACCTGTTTAGACAGACTTAATGAAGATTAATCGCGTTTTTGTTGGCATAAGTCGCCAACGAAAAATCAATCAAAACTTTCAAGTTGATGCCAGCTTATTTCTACAATTTACATTTTTTCTCTCAAAAGATAAAATGACGCCAGAGTAAAAATCGATTTTTCTAGACCTGGCCATTTTTCATAATTTTCTTTCATAAATTTAAAAAATTAAAATTATCCTAAAAAAAGCATTCTACTAAGTTGCAATAGCCTGAGCAATTAAGTCTAATTAGAATTTGTTTTTACAAGAAATAGCTCGATTTATTCAAAGTCTAGAATTGTTATTTAAAACTAATTAGAAATGTGCGTATTTTAATTTTTAAATCAAATTAGTTCAATTTGGCAATTAAATTTATTTTATTAGTAAAAAATTATTTTTAAATTAAATTATTTTTTTCTTTTTGTTTTAGACGATTCAGTGATTTTATATTTTTTTTAATATTTATTTAACATGCACTAGGCAACATTAGACAGACAATTTTTTTTACAAATTTTTAAAAAAAGATGTTTTAATCCATTGAAAAACATAATGAAAATATAGTAAAAATATAAATCTCCTAAATTATTGTAAGATATAATTTAAAAAGAATATCTTCGTCCATTTTTTTAGATATTACAGCCAGATTTGTAGTTTTTGTTGTTATAGAAAAAATTGTAAGTTCATCAGTATTTTTTCTATTTTGGTCTTAATTGAAATTTTGAATGTAATTAATTATTTTTTCTTTATCCTTTTTTGCCTTTTCTATTTTTAAATCTATATCATTCTTTTCAATTCTATTTAGTTAACACAAAAAAGAAAAATCTTCAAGGCATTGATCTAGTTAAAAATATTTTTTTTAGGTTTCAATTGAATTTTTTATAATATCATCCAAAATTTTGTATTTTTTCCACTAAAAGCAAGAGAATTTTTTTCACTTTAACATTGATATCTATTCACTATTTTGCAGTAGTTTAATGGAATTATGATCTTTTGAAAATTTTAATTTAAAACAAAAAAAATTTTTAAATTAATTTTTTTTGATGATTAACATGTTTTTTAAGAATATTTTTCAAAATAGGAACTTAAATCAAGAAGCTTATTTTAAGATTCATTATTGTGGTAAATGCACTATTTTAAGCTTTTTTTTAATAGATATATGGTTAAGTTTTTTGGAATCTAAAAAATTTTATCAAGTTAATTAATTTAGTAATTTTAAATGATTTGGAGTAGCAAAACCATTTCCGCCAAAGTTTTATTTTTAATAAATTAAAATAATTAATTGTTTAGAAAATAAGAAAGAATTATTTAAAAAGAAAAGATCAGAACATCTTGAGCGTATAAATAATAAGAATTTAATTCTAACAAAATTTGTTCCTTAAAAATAATTTTTTTCATAAAGGATATTTTTTAAAAAGTTTTTTAATAATTAATCAATTTTTTGGAGAGTTGAAAAAGAAAATGATGTTGCTTTTAGCTGCTAGAAATTTCTAAGATTAAGAATTAAGAATTGTCAAAAGTCTGCTAGAAATTAATAAATGCTCATTTATTCAAAAAAAATAAGGTAAATAAAAAAAATCATTTGAATAAAAGCAAATCGTGGCAAGATTACCAATTTCTTAAAATTAAGATTTTCTAAAGTTACAAGCGACCTCAAAATTTGATCTTTTTGGCTGCAAATGGTACCAATGGAATACTGACAATTATTCAGATTAAAATGAAGTAAATCGTCGCAAAGTTTTCAATTTTTTTTATCTTTGTTTGCAATTTTTTAAAATTAAGATTTTTGAAAGTACCTTGCGACCAAAATAATTTAATTTAATAACTAAGTGAAAAAAAATTGTAAAAAATTTAAATTACTTAAGAAGAATATTAAGAAGAAGAAAAAGAAGAAAAAATTTATTGATTAAAAATTTTAATAAAAATGATCCTGTCTTATTTCAATGTATTGATTGAACTTCCTTTAAAAGGAACTAAAAACTCATTCAAATTTCTAAGATTGTACTCAGTTTCTTTTATTTTTATTATTATTTCCCATTTTTGTTCTATTTTTTACATTGTTTATTTCAATAAACACCACAAGGACAATGATAAATTTAGACAAAAAAGTGATTTAAAACTTAATCATTCAGTTAATCTTGCAGTTTTTTTTTCTAATTTTTGACACACGATTTTATATATTTTTTCTCTAATTTACTTCTTTATTATAATGACGTAAATGGTCAATAAATCTTATTATTATCGAATTTAAGAAAAATAAAATTTTTTGATTTTTTTAAAAAAAAAATATTCTTTTTAATTTTAAACTTAATTTTTTTTGAAATAAATAAATAGCCAATAGATTCAAAACTAATATTTTAGATGGATATTTAAGACTGGTCCCAAATCAAAACGAATGAAATCCTATTTTTACTATCAAATATTAAGTGATTCTTTTAGGGGTAACATGTTTTTTTGAAAATAATAAATCTTTTTTTAGATAATTCAAGTTTTGTAGCAATGATCATCATGAAATTTGATCATAAATTTATGCCGTTAAAACATACTTTTTTGATAAAAGTACAAAGCAATTTTTAAATTTAAAATAAAATTAAAAAGGAAAAAAAATTAAATTCTCTAATTTGACAATTTCTATAAATCTCGTGAGAGATTTAAAAAATGATCATTGTGTTCCTGAAGATTAATTAAAATTAATTTCACTTGCTAATCACTCAAAGTAAAAACACTTCTGTTAGTTGGTACTTAAACGCGCATTTTACTGGCTGCAGTACACGAAACTTCTTTGTCAAACTTAGATCTTAAGAGAATATTGTTTTTTAGTCAATATTAATTGTTGAGGGTTTCACCCGTGGGTGCTTGAGCCTAACGGTTTATACTTAAGGTTAAGAGCAGTTTATTGATACGGTTGGGATTTTGAATGAAAAACGGCTAATAATTATGGTTTAAACATTTATTAAATTTTATTCGAGACAATTAGAATACAAAAGAGAGAATTATTAGTAATAATAATATAACAAAAAGAGAAAAACAATTAAATTATAACAAAGCATGTTTCACTAGTCCTTAACCGAAGTTAAGTACTACTGAAATTATGCTGTTAGAGTGAGGAGCTACGGTTTAGTCCGCAACATAATATTAAAAAATTTTATTTATTATTTCATACCAGTCGATATGACAACTTTAATGGTTCAACCAAAATAATCTGATCAGTTTCTTTAAGTTTTCTTGAAATCAATCAGTGCTAGGGAAAACTGAAAAAAATTAGTTAGTGCTATTAAATGACCATTTGATTAAATTCGTGAATTTTTTAAAGATATATGATATGGATCAGTTTCAATTCCATATTTTTCAAATATTTTCAATGCAAAAGAATTCATTTATTTTATCTTGGGAAGATTAGAACAAAATCAATAAATAAATAAATTAATTTAGATTAATGTTTTTTGGTTGTTCGAAGATTTTGTGTTTACAAGTAATTTTAAAGAGCATAATGACTTAAAAGCTCAAGATTTGTAGATAAAAATCGATTTCTTTTGAGATTATTTTTACACTTTTAATTTAGAAGGTAAGAAATTCAGAATCAAAAAACAAACATTTAAAATCTGCGATTATGAATTCTTTTGAAAAAAAATTATCTATTTGATAGAATTTTTTTTTCTTTAGATTAAGATTTGGAAAATTTTAATGATCTCGGACAAATAATAATAAAGCTAAGAGTTGTAAAAAAAAAGTTCTTAATTTAGTAATACCAAATTAATTTCTATTTTACATATTTTTTTTTATAAAATTTAAATAAGGGAGATCAAAACAAGCTTTTATTGATTTTGTTTTTTTTAAGAAATTTTAATAAATAATTTATTTTTTAAAATCATCTTAAATTTATTTTAAATCAATAAAATGAAAAATAAAACTTATTTATTTTATTGGAAAAATATTAACGTTTACACGTGAAGTGCATTGAAATAATTAAGGAACGCAATTCGAATTTTTAATGTAGAATTCGAACAAAATTTTGTTCAGGGAATTTTTCTATCTGGTTTTTTAAAAATCTCAAGAATTAATAATTTAGAAATTTATTAATATGGAATAACAACAAGTCATCATGAATCAGTACGGAATCCTTTCAATTGATTAAGTAATCTTTAGAAATAAATTACTTGATAAATGAGTTAGGATGCAAAATAAAAGACTAAGATGTCATTTTTGCATTCAGTTATTAATAATTCAAAGAGAAACATCAAAGTGAAAATTAAAATACGAAAAATGTTTAATATAATAATGAAAGCAATTTTTTTAGAAGAAAATTAATTTTCAAAATCGAACACTATTTTTATATTTAATTTTTATGCAAATTTCTTTGATAGATCTTCTTCTCTCACATATGTTTTAGTTTTAAATTCAATTAATTAAAAATTTTATTTTTCTTATTACGATTTTGCCAAATTTCTGGTTCTTTTCTAATTACAAAATGACAAAACCGAAAAAAATTTTGGTACTAATGAGACTTTTTTATAAAAATTTAAAAGTTAAATCTCAGTTGATTAATTACTTTTTAATTTGAAATAAAAATACATTAAAATAAAATTATAAACTCAATTCTTATTTCATTTAAAGTTTTATTCCTCTTGAACGTTTTAATTTAACAAAAGAAAATTATTTTTTCAGATAATGAATTTAAATTCTTTTTTATATTTTAAAGTAAAGGTTTAATTTTTATATTTTGATATATTTGCTTTTTTATTTAAATTATGCTTTTAAAGTACAAAGAGACTATTTTAACGTGATTTATAGTTAATCTTAAAAAGTAAATCTTCTTAAAGAAAAATTTTTATTTTTCGTACCCATTCCAGGCACAATAACTAGCGATAACCTTATATCCATTATATCGATTTCTAAAATATTTGGATTTTCAGCAATTATTGTTTACTCTCCAGCAATTATTGTTAAGTGCATTATTCCAGCTATCTTAATATAAACAGTATTTAAAAAATGTAAATTTCATATTTTTCTTTTAATGAATCTATCATAATAATCTTTTTCCAAAATACCTTTTTTAATTGTTTTCCATAGTGTTGAAAATAAAACATAAATTAAACATTTCAATTCAAGTTAAGGTTTTGTAGCTTAATTAGCACTTTAATTCTTTTTTTAAATAAATTCTTTCAAAATTGAATTCAAATTTTATCAAGATTTATTTTTAAATTTTTTACAAATTTTTATCTTTTTAAAACCTTCAATAATTTTAATTTATAAAAATTTAAAAAAAAAATACAATAAAGGCTTTTTTTTCTAAATAGATTACCGAAGTAACTCCAGAAATTTGATTCTACAAATTTTAAAGCAAGGCTTTATATTCGATTAATGGTTTTTGTATACTATTATTTATTTTTTATCTGTTTTCAATGAATAATCAAATCAACTAGGAAAATAAAAAATTTTAAAAATACAAAATTTACATATTTCTCTCAGGTCTCAGATCGATTACTATTAAAATTCTGAAACGGCTTGTTTTGCTTCTAATTCACTTTTAAGGATTTATTTCCTCAACAATACCTTTAGTTTGTTTCACAAATTAGAAAATTTATAATTTTCAGATTGATTATTAATTTTGTTTAAATTCTAATGTTATCAAATTTACTATTTTTTACTTTTAAATGATTTAAAAATAAAGGAAATAAAAGAAAGGACAAAAAATCTTTCTGTTTGGCCTTTAAATATTTTACCATTTTCTCCTTAAATTTACGTAAATATTGATTATATAATAGTTAATTAGATTAATTATAATCCAAATTTACGAAACTTTCTTAAAATATGATAAATTCCATTGATCAAATATTTAACACTGGTTTTCAAAGACAAAGCGATATTTAATAAATGTGTAAAATAAAAAAAAATACTTTAGTAAAATCAATTTAAAAAAAACTTTTCAGATTTTTTAATTATAATGTGCAAGTAAAATTAAATCAATAAGCAAATAATTAAATATTAATTTTTTTTTGGAATTTCGACTTTTTCGATTTCAAAATTGTATCTGTCATTAACAACTCGATTTGTATCAAACTGTATTTTTGAGCTCAATTCTTGATCATTTCTCTATTCATTTGGTGATTATGGCCTCTTGTACTTTTTCAGCAAACATGATTTTTTTACCTAAAATTTTTATAAAATATCGTCATATTACGCCTTCAGGATAGATTAGACAGAAATTATTTAAAGACTGAAGGTGATCTTCATAGACATCTTCAAGAATTTTTAAATATTTTTGAAAATGTGGAATATCATTTTATTATGGAATCTAAGTAAGCCTTAAGATAATAATTCGATATTTGATTCTTTGAAGAATTTGACTTAAATATTCAATTATTCTAAATCTCTAGTCTATTTTTTTTTTTTATTAACTTAATTTAAAAAAAAACTTTTATAATCTTTTTATAATTTATAGCTTTATATTGTAATAAGCTCTAAATTTTTCAGTATTCTATTAATACATTTAGGTAAATTGTATCTATTCCTCTTTTTTACTCCTTTTTTTCTTTTGTAAAAATTCAAAATTTCAAATTTGAGGGTTTGAACGAAAGCGAAGGCTATTTGGACAAACCCAGCGGCATTCCCCACAATTATTTATTAAATAAAATAAATAAATAAATAAGAATTTGACTTAAAATTAAAACAATAAAACAAAATTTTTTAATTTCATCACCTTTTTTCACATAATTTCTGGCTACAAGTTGTCTGACTAAAATTGTTTAATAATAAAATATTGAAAAAGTAACTAGTGAACATCATTTTTTTAATTAAAGTTCAATTTTAAATTCAAATCAAATAATACAAAATCACATAAATCAAATAAAAGTCTTGTTCGATGTTCTTTTCAAAATATAATAAGGAAAAAGCAGATTTTAACCAAAGAATTAATGGATATAAAATCACTAGATAAAAAGAAACCAGGTTTCTTGGTATAAATTTCGATTCTAAATTAAATTTTAATTCAATAATTGAAGGAATAAAATAACGTTGAAATTCAAGGTTAAATTTAATAAAAATTTTGTCAAACAAAAAATGTGGTCTAAATTTTAAAACTTTAGGAAACCTTTATAAATCTGTATTTGGACCATTTTGGATTATACTTTCCCATGTCTTAACTTTTTCTCAGAAACTTTTATTAAAAGAATACAGGTTATCCAAAATTCAGCAGATCGGTCTATTATAAATATAAAATACAACACTCCCTCCAATATTACCACATTTCATTGTGTAATTGCCATCTTACCATTTTTTCTTTCTTTCCTGAAACGTTCACTACCTAAACATGCAGCAACAATGATCGCTCATTTCTAGCTATTTTGTAATATTTTTCTTTATTTTTTTTTAATTGATTTTACTTAATATTTTTTTTTAATCTGAAAAAGTTTAGATCGGTACAGATAAACAGATAAATTATTATTTATTTTATTTATTTGTTTTCTGTACCGAGCTAGAGCTCCTTCAGAATAAAGTATAAAAAAAAATAGAGTTAATAAAATAAGATAAAATAAAAATAAAGTAAATCAGCTTAAAAAAAAATGTAAAGAAAGTTTTAAAGACATATATTGAAATAGGTTGTTACATGTGACAGAAGTTTACATAGTTGAAGCTTCATGAAAAAAAGAGGAAATAGTAAGGTAGCAATTACACAATGGAGTAGGGTATTCAATATATCTTGATTCGAAGCCTTGTTTGTATTCATCCACTAGTCTGACGACCAATGGAATAGAATGACTCAGTCCTGTCCCAACATATCTCTCACTCAACTCAAAAAGCCGATTCGAGACTGTTAGCAATTTAAGTTTATTAAAAGTCTCATGATGGAACATGTTGGAGGGAGTATCATATTTTAATTTAAGGATAGATCTGACTGCTGTATTCTGAATTGATTATAGTTTTTTGATATTATTTTCTGAAAACGAATTCAAGCAAGGAAAAGAATAAAATAGTCTAAAATTGATCCGACTAAAGTTTTATATAAATTTCCTAGTGTGTTTTGAGTAAGACCCCATTTTTTATTTGACAATATCTTAATAATATTTAACCTTTTATTGCAGCGTTCTTTAATTTCGTCTACCAGTTTATTAAAGTTTGACTTAGAATCAAATTTAATGCCAAGAAACTTGATTTCTTTTTGGCTCACTATTCTGTTTCCATAAATTTTTAAGTTTAGATTTTCACTCTCTTTTTTGTACCTAGAAAAGATTACAGAACACGAATTTTCAACTGATATCTTCATTTTCCATTTAATAAGCCATTGTTCTAGTTCGTTAGTGTATTTATTTATCTTATTTTCAAGGTTCCCCTTTTTGTTATAAATGAAGAATGTAACTAGATCATCTGCAAAAAGCAGAGAATATTCATTATTTGTTTTGTTTCTTTTGGGGATGTCATCAATATAAATACTAAATAAAAGAGGACTAATTACTGAACCTTGAGGAACAACTGCAGTTATTTTATATTCTTCGCTCAGGTGATCATTCACATTTACCTTAAATTTCCTAGAGTCTAAAAATGATCTAATCCAGTTTATGAGGTGGATTCATTTTAATCAATTTAAAAAGTAAACCATCATGCCAAACCCTATCAAAGGCTTTAGAAATATCAAAAAACAGGCCGCAAACTCTTTTTTTTCTATTAAATGATTCTACAATTTTTTGAATTAAAAAGAAAAGATTATCTGATGTTCGCCGGTGTTTCCTAAATCCAGACTGCTCCTGGATAAGGAGTGAATTTTGTTCCAAAAAATTGTATAATCTTGAATATACTATTCGTTCCAGTAACTTTCCTAAACAACTCGTTATGCTAATTGGTCTATAATTTAAAGGATCTTGTAAAGTAGAGGCCTTTTTTTGTATCATAGTAATGTTCGAAGTTTTCCACGCTTTCGGGACTTTACCTTCTCTAAGAGATAAATAAAAAAGTTCTACGATTTCTATTAATGAGTTTCTAGGTAAGTTTTTTAACATTAAATTATGAATTTGGTCAGGTCCTGATGCCGCTTCATTTTTCAATCTTTTTAAAGCTATAATTAATTCATTTAAGCAAATTGGTTCATTAAAATTACACTGATCATAATTTCTAAAGAATTCAGAGTTAGAATTGAGTATTTCGAAATCTTTTTCAAGATCTATTAAATCAGAATTAGGACTAAAAATTGAAGATAAGAGTTATCCGAAGCATGTTCCCTTTTCTTCATTAGTTTTGAATTCCTTGTCATTTAAAATCAAATTTGGGATTAAATTTGTTCCTTTTTTTGATCTAAATTTATTTATTTTTTTCCAAAATGGTCTACTTGTCAGTGGTTTTTTACCTATCTTCTCGATAAAATCAAACCAATTTTGATTCCAGAATTTTTTTAAAGAGGCTTTTAACTCAAATGTAAGTTGATTAAATTTTTGCTTGAGCTTTTGACAGCGTGTGTTTTGGAAGTTTCTTCTTACTTTCCTACGTTCTTTTATTAGATTAACAATGTTCGGGGGAAGACTGGTCTTGTAGATTTTCTGAGAAAGATCTAGTGGTGTTATTAAGTAAATGAGTTTGTTGGATTTAAGGATGTGTCGAAATGTTTTTTGCGTGTGATGAAACAGTTATCCCTTATCAATATTTGTGACTTGAAAAATAAAAATCAAAAATTCTAAAAAACCAGCTATCAATTTTTTTAATAGTGTTAATCGTTTTAAGTTATGGCAAATTGAAGTGTCAGATCAAATTTTGAGATCAAAAAGATCTTTTGAAAACTTAATTAATCTAATGATTTTGTTAATTTTTAAAAAAATAAATATTAAACATTATAAAAAATATTACGTATAATAATGGTTCAATGTCAAATTAACATCAAAATTATTTTCCTCTAATTTATTTAAACAAAAACAATCAATACTTTTTTCAGAATTTCAACTTAATTCAGAAATTCAAAGTCATGACTTGGATATTAATTCATTCGAATTAAAAAAAATTTATTTAAATCAAAAATTTTAAATCTTTAATTTTTTTTGTCTTTAAAAGTTTTAATTAAAATCAATTAAAAAAATTTGTACCTATTAGAGTTCAATAAAAAGGGATATTTAAAAATTTTACACATAATTGAATTTTTTAATTTATTAATATACATAATATCATGTCAAGTAATTGCTAAGCAAACAAAATTATTTTTTCTCTATTATTAAAAAAAATGTGACATTTTATATTTTTAAATTTTGATTTTCAAATTGATTTTGATTTTGATTTGATTTTGATTTTGATCACAAACTTCAATTTGCCCAAGTTATTTTTTATATTTGGCAAAAAAATTTTCTGCGCTAAATCGATTAAAAATTTTTAAAATAAAATAAATTTTTTTTTAAAATTTTTTTTAAATCAAATATTAAATTTAGATTCTTTAAAAAATGTCTACTTTACTGAAACAGTTGTTTTGTTCAATACTTTTATCAACTTTTTTCAGTCACATAAGCTCAGAAAAATCGAAGCGCGATTTGGCTGATTTTTCCCTAAAAATAGTCAATGTTGAGTGGAACAAGGCCTTTTTTGAAATAGTCGACGACAAAAAAACAACATTCAATTATGACATTAGCTATTCCTTGTCCTCTTATGACCCTATTCAGGGGGATATAACTCTAAAATCCCACTTATCCCTGCAAACTAACCCAATTAATTTGGTTGAAAAGGAAGAAAAAATTGCGCCACAAAACAACTTTGTTCCCGACCAACAAAAAGACCCAAATGGAGAGTTCTACAACGAATGGCAAAAAATGAATATACGCAAAAAAAACTACACCGACATTCACGTATTTCACATTAGCGATCTTGAGCCAAACCGTTCCTACAGAATCCTATTCAAACTAAACTGCACAAGGGCCCATTTAACTCTGGCACTTTTGCCCGACCAAAACCTCACCTCTCAATCAAGTGTCAAGACATTTTCTTTCAAATTTAAAACCTTGTTCGACCCAAAATTGGTCGAGTCCATCTCATGTACCAACACGACCAGTCTTTCAAGTTTACTTTCATGCTACGTTGAAAAGTCGGACTGTACCAAGTGCCAGCCACATTGCTACAAAGTGCCAAGATATGATCAGCTGTGCTGGCCGTGTCCATGCGACATTAATCGCTCAAATGGAATTTGCACAGTGAGGCAGGGAGAAAATTTTGAGCCTGAAGAAATCAAGTGCGAAAAATGCAAGTATCCGTACACGGGTGCCATGTGTGACCAGTGCCAAAATGAAGGCTTTGACAACTACAAAAATGACTTGGGCGAGTGTGTCAAATGCAATTGCAACAACAACTCATATTTTGATTCATTTCGGCAAGTAAATGGCTCTGAGCTGCGCAAGTGCAACTCGAATGGGTTTTGTCACAGTTGTTTGTACAATACCTCGGGAAAACATTGTGATGAGTGTGCGAGAGGCTTCGAGGGCGATGCACTCAAGCGGACATGCCAACCAATTGGTAAAACAACCAAAATGATGATAGATCCACTTGATCAACAGCACGCATACAAAACTCTGGCTTTGTTCGCTTTTTACATATTTCTTGTCTTGTTTGTAGTTCTGTCGGTTTTTGTTTGCATCAAAATAAAGATTGAGTCAACGCCACTTAAAAATGATCAGAGTCACCTATTGTTGTCGTGGTTTGGTCAATGGTGTATGGCTTTGAATAGAACAAGAAAAAGAGCTGGCGCCTACATACAGAGCCTAAGGTTGTTTGGCTTTTGTAGCCTGGTCACAGCTAATTCAGCTAGTCTAAATTCGAACAGTATTTACAATCGTGCTCGATTGAATGATGACGACAGACTCAATTTAGCTGAGCATCCTGTTTTTGATGACAATTTGCTTGACGATGCTTTTGTTTACAATCCAAGTGATGGTTTTGATTCAAATGAAAGAAAAAATCCGTACACAAGTCTGACAGTTAAAACATAGTTTGTTTTTTTAGAAGTTTTATATTTAAAATGTAAATTTTTTTTGTATATTTAAAATAAAATAAATTTTTTTTTGAAATTTTCTTTATTTTTGAGTTGGGTTATTACTTGCGTAAAATATTAATTGATAGCATTTAAAAAGATGAATTTTACTAGATAAATTAATTAAAAACAAGATAATAATATTAATGAATATATGATTTTATTAACCACCAGAAAAAAAATTAAATTAAAAGGTAGATAAATGACTACTCAATCTCTTAGATATTCGAAAAGATATTTTTTTTGACTACTTCAAATTTTTTACCAAAATTAAATGCAATGTTTATTTTGGTTGTATAAGTAATATGTTCGGAAGACTACCTGTTTAAATTTGCAACCATCTGAGGTCGTAAGTGAATCTAGTGACTAAGATACTTGTGAGTTCTATTTGGATATTCCTGTCAACAAGCAAATTGAAACTCAAATTAATAATACCACTGAAATTCAGGTTGAGCTAGAGCTAGAAGATAGTGATCAAATAGTTGCTACTGAAGCACCAACAAAAAGGGGCCGCGGTAGACCACCAAAAACGGTGTCAACAAAAAAAAGAAAATTATGAGTATCTAATTAACTTTTTATTTTCAAATTTAGCTTATTGTACTAGCTGACGTGTTCTTTTTGTACCCTTTGCATTCTAAAATCTCTTGATTTTATGCCCGGCCTAGCTTTTCCTGACTCTCTCTCCCCCCATCTATTATTAATCTATATTTAATAGATTTAAGAGAGTTTTTTAAACTTTTTAATTGGGAACGCTTTTACTTGACAGTAAAATCGTTCGTTTTTCATGCCTTTTCTTAGTTTGAATTTGTGTATTTTGTCAAGTTTATCATAAATTGATTATACAGAGTTAAACTGAATTTAACTAACCTAATTATATTATCTAACTTGTTAAATAGCCAAAGTGTTTAGCCCATTGAACGTCTGAAGTAGATTGAGGACGTTTTTTTAACATTACTGAACGTTTGATATAGTGAGATACTTTTAAGATTTAAATTAAGCTTCTAATAAGATTGATACTAATTTGATTACTATTGAACGTCTTTAAATACTTTTTAAATTTTTTTTATAGTAACATATTTAAAGCAAGAGTATCTAACATTTTATTTATTGAACGTGATATTAAGGGAGAGATAATCGAAAATAATTTGAAATTAAAATTATTGAACGTCTTTAATTAGTTCTTAGCTAACTTTTATTAACTATTTTTGAACGTCTTCAAGAGAAAATGAGATAATCTTCCTTTCATTATTGAACGTCTCAAATTGATTGAGAACGTTATGTTTTTTAAGAGCAACTTTGTATAAAGAAAGGATATGTTGCTCAAAAAAAAGAGAAGAGAAGAGAAGTTAAAAATGCTTACATTATTGAACTTTTTAATCATCGAGAGCTTTTCTGATTTTATCATTGAGCTTCAAAAAAGATTGAGGACATATTTGTTTAATTGAACGTCTTTAATTCCTTATTCAGCTTCGTTTTTATATTTATTGAACGTCTAAGATAGCGTATATTATTGCGTTTCTATTTTAGAAATATTGAGAATCTACGAAAGTGAAAGTTTAATATATTTCTGATTGGAACGTCTCAGTAATGAGTGGGGCCGCAAAATTTCAAGGATGGAACGGCAAAAATATCATGGGAACGCCAATTTTTGTTGATGGAACGGCAAAAGTGGAACAGTGACTGCGAATTTGTCTGATTGGAGCGTCCCAGTTATGAGTGGGGCCGCCAAATTAAATGGACGGAACGGTAAAAATATTATGGGAACGCCAATTTTTGATATTGGAACGTCATAGTTTTGAGGGGGGGCCGCCTAATTCAATGGACGGAACGGCAAAAATATCATGGGAACGCCAATTTTTGTTGATGGAACGGCAAAAGTGGAACAGTGACCAAGTATTTGTCTCATTGGAACGTCATAGTTATGAGTGGGGCTGCCAAATTAAATGGACGGAACGGCAAATTTCTAATGGGAATGCCAATATCTGACTCTGGAACGGCAAAAGTGGGACAGTGACGACGTATTTGTCTCATTGGAACGATATAGCTATGAGTGGGGCCGCCTAATTCCATGGACGGAACGGCAAAAATATTATGGGAACGCCAATTTTTGATGTTGGAATGTATGGAACGTCATAGTTTTGAGGGGGGCCGCCTAATTTTAAGAAAGACAGCAAAAATATTATGGGAACGCCAATTTTTGATGCTGGAGCGGCAGAAGTGGAACAGAGAAAGAGATTTTTTCTGATTGCAACGTCATAGTTTTGAGTGGGGCCGCCTAATTTCATGGACGGAACGGCAAAAATCCCATGGGAACGGCAATTTTTCTCAAAGGAACGGCAAAATTCTGAAAATCAGCAAATTCAATGTGCCACGCCCACATCACCGCTTTTTGCCAACACTCACCAATTCTCCCCGCTAATTCGCCCCCAAGAACGGCAACTTTTTGATTGGAACGGCAATTTGTGACGCTGGAACGGCAAAAGTGGGACGGCGACAACGTATTTGTCCGATTGGAACGGCACTATTATACATGGGGCCGCCTAGTTCACGTGATGGAACGGCAAATATTCGATGGGAACGGCAATTTTTCATAAAGGAACGGCAAATTTCAAAAGGTATAAATTCCATGTGCCACGCCCACATCACCGACTTTTACCGCACAAAAACCTCATAATCGTGATCAGCACCCTCGAAAACCCCTCCAAACATCAATTCCAAGTTGAAAAATTAGAAAAAGTCAAAAAAATCCGAAAAGTTGACCGAATTTTCCGCGGGGCCTTTACGGCTCGGTTGCTTGTCCCATAGCTTGCTGAATTTTTTCTGAGCTCCACTCGTGGTAAGCTTCAAAATGAGCCATCAACCGAGTTCGTAGGACGCTGGGTTGAAAAAGTTAGTCACAGACAGACACACTTCGCATTTCGGGATTTATATATTAGAGAGAAGAGAGAAGAGAAGAAGAGAGAAGAGAGATAATGATTAATATTTTTATATATTTGTTTCTTAAATTACTTGCTTTATCGTCATTGAATAAAAGTTCATTAACAATTTGAACTTCATTTTCAGGATTTAACACTAGAAGTACAAACGAGTCAAAATGACTCTTTTTTGATTTTTGGTCTCTAAAAATCAAGTCAATTTTTTTTAATTGAGCATGAATTTTTTTTCAGCATAAAAATAAGAAAAATTTTTAAAATTAATTAAATTCATTTAAAAAAAAATTATGTCTTTACGCAAAAGCAAGTAGATACTACTAGAAGCACCAAAACGAGTCGAAATGACTCGTTATAAAAAATAAAGGATAAATCATATATTTTATGTTTAAATTTATTGAAATTATTGAATTTATTGAATAAAAATGATAAATTATTAAATTTTAGTCTTTTTTTTTACTTAAAAAAAACACCAACGATCAATTGCATTTTTTACAAAAACTATCTACTTTTATTGTACAAAATCCCCACAATGCTTTTTTATATTTTTAAAAAAAAATTTGTCGCTTCATAATTACCACATAAACGAATTTGACATGACACACATATAGTAGATAAATTCTCCTGATTTTCTTGACTCAAACCCCTTTTACGGGCGCTCTTAAGGGTGCCAGATGACGTTGAAGCTGATGTTTTTTTGTAATTACTTTCGATTTCTTCAAAATGAAAAGGGGAAAAATCAGTCGTACCTAAAAAATAATTAATCACCTGTTAAAAAAACCTAAAAAATATTATTTTCTTGCACAAAATAATAACTTGATTGTAAAAAATAATTTGTGTCAAAAAAGCATGTGTATTATAATTACTTTACTGTAAAAAATAATCATTTTATTGAAAAATTAATTCCTTTTTTGTAAAAGAGTAATTAAAACAAATAAAATACAAAAAATTAAATTTATAATATTATTGTCTTTCTAAGACTTGTGTAGCCTTTGCTTTACGACCACATTTAGCTTTTGGTTCAATACTAGTACGTTTAAACTTATTAGGTACCTCTACTTATTAAATATTTTTATTTATTTTATGTATTTTACTCAAATTTGTAATTTTTTTTTTAATTTATTTTTCCAATCGCTAGGCTGAAAAGAAGGACTTAGTTCCATTCTGTGTGGCCTGAGGTCAAATTATCTATTAAATTAAATTAAATTAGGTACCTCCATCAATTTTTCAATAACACCTAAAACAAGTAAATGATAGCAGAAATAATTTTTAAGTAATAACTGCATGTACAAGATGATGCCGTCCAATTATCTGACAATTCATCAAATTCAATTTTTAATTTATTATAAAATCCCTCAGCATAATCCATATTAAGCTTATACTTTAATTCACATTTAGCTAAAAGATAAATGTTGGTATTTGGAACTTTTTTTATTAGTCTCTCTTTTTTGTTAAAAAATACCATGCAAATGACCAATTTTTTAAACTAATTTATTACTTTTTACATCAAACTTATTATTTTTTAGTAATAATAGTAATAATAAATAAAAAAAAGACATAATTTATCATGCTCATTTTTTTAACAATATACTTATTAAAATTAACATGTGAGTTATTTTTTAGATAGAGGTAATTATCGTCCAAATGAAAAAAACGTTTCATTGATTAGTTCATTTCACGATTCAGTCTATCTAGAACCAGAAGACTATTTTTTACCCAAGAAGTTTTATTCGGTAAAAGCTCCAACAAGACGCTGGCCAATGCAGGCATTTTATACCATCATTAATTTAGCTGGCATCAATAGCTGTATTTTAAACAAGAGTGTGAATAAATGCAAAATTTCAAGACGAGATTTTTTGATCAAACTTATCGAAGAAATCAAAAGTAAGTACAAAAAAACTTCTGCTCCAACGTCATCTGGTACCCCTAAGAGCGCTCGTAAAAGGGTTTTCAGTCGAGAAAATCAGGAGAATTTATCTCCTAAACGTGTATCATGTCAAATTCGTTAATGTGGTAATTATGAAGCGACAAATTTTTGTTCTAAATATAAAAAAGCATTGTTATTAAATGTGAACAAAAGTTTAATAAGACAATCTTCTATCTGGTATTTGTTTACCAGTTAACTTTTTAAGGGCTCCATAATAAAATTTAATAATTTATCATTTTTATTCAATAAATTCAATAATTTCAATAAATTTAAGCATAAAATATATGATTTATCTTTAATTTTTATAACGAGTCATTTCGACTCGTTTTGGTGCTTCTAGTGTTAAAATCATATTTAATTTTTGAATCCCATTTCTAAATATTCAACCTTTCTATTTAAGTTCAAATCACTGTGAAAATTTTCAATTTCCTGTCCATTTATTTCAAAAATTAATTCTAATTCAGTCTTTTTGCTTCTCCTTTTTTCACTTAAGTTGTCACTGTTATTAGCTTGTAAAAATTCTTGATCGACCACAAAAAAATAATCATTCGTGGAAGCCTGCATTTCAAAGTTTTTGTCTTGAGTTGCATTATTACTTGTTCCATCATCATTGAAAAAAAGTTCATTTGCAATTTGAACTTCATTTCCAGGATTTGAAATCATATTTAATTTTTGAGTTCCATTTTCTAAACATTCAAGCTCAGCGATCATTAATCCCATTTTTTGCTTCAAATTTTCTAAATATTCAATCTTCTTTTTGAGTTCAAGATTTTTTTCTTCTAATTTTGAAAGTTGGCTGTCTATCTCTTTTTCCCTTTTTTTATTTTGGTCTCTATAGCGTCTTGAGGCTTCAGCGTTCGTTGACATTTTAAAATCAAGTCAGAAGTAATAAATTTTACTCTAAAATTTAAAATTTAAAATTTGCCATGTTTTTTAATTAAACACTTAACTTTTTTTTACTAAGGGTTTATTTTAAAATGAAAGCTTATTCAAATTTATATTAATAAATTTATTTTTGCTTATATCAAAAAATGACTCAAATTTTTGAGTATGAGTAAAAAGAGGGAGACCAGCTTTGGCAAAATCGGCCTTGTTAAGAAATTTTTGCTTAAAAAATTAATCTAATGTAGACGTCCAAGAAAAGCGCAAGCCAGTTTTGCTCAAATTATTGTTTTGTTCTTTTTATATATGTGTTTTTGCAAGTTTATTTCAAGTTTAGTTTTAGTTAAGTTTAGTTATTATTATTTTCAGTTAAGTTTTGTTATTATTTTTTTATTTATAGTTTTTTTTTGCTTTCATTTAGGGCTCCGGTCCGTGTTTATGGTTTAAATAAAGTTTCGCGGTCAAGAATAGTCGTTTGTTTTAATTCTTGATTAAGAGACGTCTTACCTAAAGAATTAAATAAGTAAACTTAGTCAAAAAGTTTACACTAAATAATAAAATTTTTTAATGATATAAATAATGTGATATAAAAATTTAAAGCCATTGAAAATTTTTCCTGCTTGATAATTAGAAGTGAATTATTCTTTATTTATTTATTATTTCAATGAACGCCTTTAAGGCGATGTTAAAAGAAAACAAAAAAAAATAAAATAAAATAAAATAAAGTAAAGAGGTTTAGAGAAATTAAAGACAAGTTTTTGAAACAGTTCTAAATAAATTGTGTATATAATGTTTTTAATAATGTTAATTATGTTTTTTTTTTTTTTCTACTTTAGTTAATTATTATTCAAGTTTTCTTTTCTCATTTTTTACTAGGAGGCTAAAATTCAATTCAAATCGAAGAATGGAGGATCACCAGTTCATCAATGGATTTCCACAACAGGTAATATATTTTTTTTTTTCTTATGTTTTAATTTAATGGGACTTAGTTAATTCTATAAGCATTTTTCTATAAGTCTCATTTTCTATATTTTCTAAGCATTGTTTGATGGAGTCAGATATCCCATTCTGGTTTTTAATTCTCTTTCAGTTTTAAATCTATTTTCTAAGAAATATCTATCTCTTCATTTTCATCTTCTTTCATGATCTCATTCAATTCTCTAAATATTGATTTTGTGCTAAGTTGGTCTTGTGTGTTTCTTTCGAGATGCATCCATTGTCATTTTATTTTTTAGTAGTCTTTTTATGAAGAGCAATTTTCCTCTGAGAATTTTTTCTTCCATCTTCTCTATACCAAGTGCACTAAGAAGATTACTTGATCTTGATGTCTTTTGAAGAGTAAGTATTTTCTTAATCATAGTCGCCTCAGTTGTCTGCAATTTTTTTATTTGACTTTTGCTTAGGACGAATTCCTCAAACCCATAGATAAGTGTGGGTCTAATAAACATTTTATACAAGTGTATTTTAATTTTCGTTGCTAGATATTTATTGTCGGTTTGTAGGTTCTTTAAAGTATAGAATGATTTGAAAGCTTTTTTTATTCTTGTATCGATTTGGTCTTTGTTATTGTTCTTTTCATTCAGAATTACTCCGAGATATTATAATTAATTGACACATTTTATTTCATGGTAATACATCTTCGGTTTTAAATCTGCTGTCTTTTGTTTATTTCCAAATATAATAAACTGAGTCTTTTCTGGATTAAATTTTTTTTCCTGTTGCATTCCATATTTCTCACATATATTTATTGCTTGTTGTAATTCATTTAAGTTTTCTGCATACATCACCACTCCAGTAAAAATATCATGTATTTTTGTCCCAATATTTTTTTCTACAAGTTCTCCAATTAGGTCTTGCGTATATATTGAGAATAGCTTAGGGGAAAGTGGACCCCCTTGCTTTACGCCAATCGTAGTCTTAAAGAGCCTGCTTGTCTCATCTCTATTTACTACCAGTGCCATTGAGTTAAGATAATATTTTCTTAGGCTTCTCCATATCTGAGGATGCACTATGTCCTTAAGTTTATTAAATAGAATTTCTCTATTGATTTTGTCGAATGCTTTGCTTGCATCAATTGCACATCCATATACCCTTTTATTTTTCATTTTTATAAAAGTTATTTGTTTCCTTTACTGCGAATATTGCATGAGAACAAGAGCTATTTTTTTTAAATCCAAACTGCCTGTCAGGATCATCATGTGTTTTCATAATTACGTTTAGCATTGCTTTTTCAAAAATATTTGAGATAACATCTGACACTGTTATGGGTCTTATATTTTCCAGATCATTAATTGTTTTGCTTTCGTCTTAGTTTATAGGTATTATTTTACCTATATTAAAAAATTTTGGTACGTCCAAACTGAATTATTTTTTCTATTATAAGTTTGATGACCATTACTAGTGTGTCTCATTTCATATTTGTACATTTCATTTGTAGCATCATTAAAGCCGGCGCCTTTTTTATTCTTCAGCCCTTTCAGTATTCTTATTATAACTTCTTTGGGGATTTCGTAGTAATCGTTTATATGTTTAGTTTTCTCCTGATATTCATAAACCTTTCTTCTAATAACCTTTAAATAGTCTTCATGTTGCCTGTTCTCAGTTATTATTTTTTCATTGAAAAGTCTATTGAATCTAGATTCCAGTATTCCGCAAGATATTTGAATTTTACTTTTTTTTGACCGGTATTTTTTTGTTTGTTTCCAAAATTTTTCCTTATCTTTATAGGTTAGGTTCAGCATCAATGCTTTAGTATCATTTGATTTTTTTAGTCTTCGTCTTTGTTCATTTCTGAACCATTTTTTCAATATTTTGTATTTTGTTTTAGAACAACCCTCTTTGTTATCACTATTTTTGTACTTTTTTAGATAGTAACGCATTTTTGTATGTAGCTCTTGAATTTCTTCATCCCACCAGTAATTTTTCTTAACTTTTTTTGATTTATTTTTTGTAAAATTATCAATTTGCCATACAGCTTTCATCATTTCACTGTGGACAAAATTCAACACTTCTGTAAGAATCAGTTATGAGTTATTTTCTTCAATAGATATCAACTTATCAACAAGCTTTAGTTCTTTTAATCTGGTCTCTAACAATGATTGATAGTATTATTCCAATTTATTCTTGGAATCTTAATATTTTGAGTAGTTGAAATTGATTCAATATTAGTTTTTAGAGATTTTTCACTTATTCTAAGGGTTGTTTGTAACGGTAAATGATCACTTAGATTCATTTCGGAGGGTTCGATTATTTTTATCCCCTCAATCTTTGGCCTACTGTCTTCTTTTACTAAGACATGATTAATCCAGGACTTATTTTTGATATTCTGATATGTTAAGTCAACTTTTTGTTGGAATTGTACTCCTTTACTTCCAGATCTTGATCAATTATCAGTTCGATGAGTTGTTTATCAAATTTTTTGCTTCGGAGTGGGTCTGAATTAAAATCACCAACAATCATGATTTCTTTTTCTTTTCTGTTCAGGCTCAAAATTAGGTTCTCTAAAGTTACAATATCATATATATGCTCGTTAAGTGATTTTTGGGTTGAATCATTTGAGGTTAAATAAACACCAATTATTATGATATTTTCAAACTCAATATGACTTATTCTTCCATTCGTAAAAATTACTTCATAATTCAATCTGAATTATTATTTATATGAGAAAAAACGTAATTTTAGTTTTTAGTAATTTTTTTAATTTTATTTAAAAATATGAATTGTGAAACGGGATCTTACTCAGCCGGATCAAATACTTTCTCACTTGAATGAGACAACGTTTAAAACTTCGTAATACAGCATCAAACAATGTGTGACAAAGTTTACGAATTTCAAGTCAAAAATTAGAAATTCAGATAGCACTTAAGTTTTGAATTTCTGGAGCTTTAATTAAAATAAATTAAAAACGCTTAAAGAGATCAATTCTCACCAGAGATCAATTTTGTTTTATTTTTCTTTAATTTCCTATGAATAAAAATTAATCATCATTTCGGTAATACTTTAAATAATATTTAAAAAAATAAAAACCATTCATGAACATAATTTTTTTTTTAAATCTTTCATTATTTTCTGCTGGAAAATATTAAGCTTCCATTTTAGTGCGTATATACACATAAGTTTAGTATTCTCACAAAAACATGGAAGATGAGGAAGCGTTAAAAAATAAACTTTTAAATCTGATAATATAAATTTTTAGTACTATTTTTTTAAGCCCTCAAAATTTTTAAGATTTTTTTAATTTGGTATAAAATTAACTTTTATAATTTTTTATATAAATTTTAAACTTTTATTATTAATTATATAAAGCTTAAAAATAGGTTAAAAAACGCTGTTTTGATAAATAATATTACGCGTTTATGCAATGTGGTGTAGCAACCACAAGAGCAAAATTAGATGTGCTCTCTAATCGAAGATTTATTATTCATATATATATATATGTTCTATCCAAATTATAAATATGCACGATTTATAAATTTACTTATACAAATTATTAATTGACAAATTGGATATGCTATTTATAAATATTGTTAGAATTACCTGTAAATTTATAAATTCAATTGTAATTTTACAAATTGTATAGTGTTATGTATACAATTTACAAAATAAATATAAATGATTAAGAAATTTAATGATTATTTTATTAATTTTTTTTTATAAAAAAGTTAATTTAAAAAAATCTACAAAAACAAAAATAATTAATTTTTACAACATTTATTTACTGATTTTATATGACAATGTGAATTACATTTGACACCTGAACTAAAGCATTTACATTTACCACTGGAACAAGTACCATTACACTGGCACGAAATCTCTATTTCAGTCAAATCCTTATCTCGTTTATTAGTTTTTTTAGAGGCTTCTCTTAATGAAATCTTATTTGTAATTGCAGATAATTCAAAACTTAAGAGACCATAATACATTTCCAAATCGCAAGCACGTAGACAGTCTTTTAATATTCCGTGCTACGTAACTATCTCACAAAATTCTCCTTCGTTACTTACTCTACGAATTATACCAGGTAATCTTTGTAGATCATTACCACCCCTGTCTATTCTTGGAATTAGAACACTTACCTTATCACCTACTGCAAACTCAAGTGTTCTTTTATTTCTTTTTTTGTTATGCTTTTCTTGCATTTTTTTGGCTGCTTTTTCTTGATTATCTCGAACAGTATCACGAATCGGGACTTTAATGACTTGAACATCTTCTTGAGTGACTTGTACTGGCTCGAGAATAGCTGGTTGTGGGTCAGGGGATGAAGATTGAATAAATTGCTGATTGTCTTGTCCCATTAAGTTAGCAGTTGAAGTTAAATAGTTTCGTTCAATATTTCGTTCGATTTCTTCATTATTTTCATTAACTATTGAACTGATTTTTTTAACAAAGGTAAAAAAAATTATAATTAATTATAACTTACATGAACTTTGCTGTGTATTTAAATTAAATTGTATTTTTGGTATTAAAGCCACCCAATCATTCGTATTGTACTGTATTAACATTGCAGCTAACATCCTCTCTAGAGTACCATTACCTTGTTCAACTAGCCCTTGACTTTGTGGATGACGAGGTCTGACATGGATAGTTTTACAATTTCCATCCCAAGATTCAATCAGACCAGCAACTAACGCATTTTTAAACTCGGTTCCGTTGTCAGCTTGTAAGATTCCGGGTAAACCAAAAAGAGAAAATAGATAGCGCTCTAAACCTTCGGCTACTTCTTCAGCACATTTATGTTCTTGTGCCCATAAAATATGAAACTTTGTAAAATGATCCATTACATGAGCAATCCACTGGTATAATACAGCTTTATGTGTAGCTGGTCTATGACGCATATCAACTAAATCGATCTGTATTCGCGAAAAAAAATCATCAGATCTAATGGGTTTAATTCGAGGTTGAGTCATTTGTGTTAATTTTAGGTTGCATATTGGACAAAATTTATAATTTTATTTTATTAAATTTTATAAATTTGTTTTATGCAATTTATAAATTTCATATAAAATTTATGAATAGCATATCCAATTTGTCAATTAATAATTTGTATAAGTAAATTTATAAATCGTGCATATTTATAATTTGGATAGAACATATATATTTAAAGCACTAGTCTCATCGACGCTTGGAACTAGGCATAGAATAAAACAATATTTAATCTTTATTTACTAACTATTTACAACTTTGCTAAAAATCTATTTACATCTATTTGTTGACCTAAAACTCTTACCTTTCCGTTTCTTCTATTTTATTTACACTTTGTACACCGGCTACAGAACGGCCGTTTTCTATTATAAAACTTAGATTAATAAAACGCTTATAAATCATTTAACGTTTAAAGTACTACTAATAAAAAACAACAGAACATGCAATAAAACAGGCGTTTATTTAAAGATGCATCTCTTTACATGAAATTTTGCGTTTTTTAAATCCTGGGATTCTACAAACAAAAATAAAAAGTTTTGGCTAAAACAATTATCAATATCAAAATTATTATTCTAAGAGTTATTTAAAAAATCACAGGAAAAACAATTAGGGTTAATTATGACAAAAAAACATTAAAAAGCTAAATTATTTTTTTTTAATGAGAACTTTTTGATAATTTTCAATTGAATAAATTAAAATAAAATTAAATATCAAAAATATAAAAATTAGGATCCTTTTGAAGATTTGTTCAAAATAATAATAATTTTTTCTTTAATTAAAAAAATAAATAAAATCAGTTTTTTTTAATGAATTAATATGAATTTGTTCTTGAACTCAATTTCAAATCAGTTCAGTTTAATTTTTTCAATTCAAAAATTTCTAATCAATGAGACAAAATGTATTTAAATTGACATTGGATTAAAATTTTTAAGAGTTCTCTCTAAGAGTTTAAAAAAAAATTAAATTATAAATTAAATTAAATTTTTTACCAATACCTGAAGGATAGTGCAATCTGTAATTTGTTTTTTTTTTTAAAGTTAATTTAATTTTTTTAAATAAACTTGAGTAATAAAACTTCTTTAGCTATATTTCATTAACTAAAAGCAACAAAAATATCAAATATTTCATTGTTTAGTTCATAATATTTCAAAATTCGAAAAAGTTATATAATTAGATTAGGAAAGTGAAAAATTTAGTTTTTTTAAGTCACTCAAGTAGAAATTCGTAAGCAAAAATTGATAAAAGAGACTTTCTGGATCTCTCGGACTCTCAATAAAAACATCTTCAAAGCCCTTTTTGACTGATAAAATTTTTAGAGGAAACATTTTTAATAAAGCTCACAAAGAGTTTTTTAAAGCTGTCTTTGATTGTGTCAAATTTGTGATTTCAAGAAAGTATTAGGAAATTTCTGAGGGGTGTGTCATATAAGGTGGTGAATTGACTTAAAGGGAAAAGTAAAATTTTTGGGCATTGTGAAATTTCATACAAACCTTCCAATACAAAAATAAAAAAATTTTATAACTCTTGTTCTAAATGTCAAAAACTTGTTCTGTAAATCTAAAAAAGTGTAACAACTTTTGTTTCACCTACCGCGAAAGTCTGCAAAGTCTGTGTGAATTCTGCAAAATTGCACCCTATTTAAAAGTATTAAAAATAAAACGCAATTAATTTGCACGGATTTTGCAGACGTTCACAGAAGGTGAAACAACAGTTGTTTCACTTTGTTTCATTTACAGAACAAGTTTTTGACATTTAGAACAAAAGTTATAAATTTTTTTTATTTTTGTATTGGAAGTTTTGTATGAAATTTCACAATGCCAAACTTTTGATCAAATTTTAAAAATGAAATTTGATCAAAACATTTTAAATGCGCAATTAAATTTCAATGCATCTTTTACAAATTACAATTCTTTTTCAAAAATTGAAAAACAAAGCTTTGAAATTTTATAAAAATGTAAAAATCTGTGATGAAATCTAATTACGCGTTTGAAAATTTTCTTATCAAATCTGAAAAATGAAATTTGACCAAAAATTTTACTTTGCCACTTAAAGGACATTGGAGTATATGTAACTTTTGAAAGTTAGTACTTGATACAAGATTAAAGATAAGAATCTTTAATCAATTAGGGATCCATTTAGTGCATTTAAATACTCAATAGAGTTTTTTTACCTTATTTTCATGATTTGTCATAAAGAATTTTTAATATATAAATCTAAGGTTGATATTTCGATCGAATAAATTCAATACGTGAGTTAAAGCATTAGTTTTCGTCAAATTTTATCCCAAGGAAGATAGAACTGTCACTGTTTGGAATTTGTAAGTTAGAAGTTCGCTACCTCTATTTATAGTCCGGACTTGAACTTTAACATGGGACTTAAAAATTGATTTAATTTATATTGATTTTGTTTAAATTAAAAAAAGCTTGTTTAAAATAAAGTTTTATATTTAAACAGAAAATTACTAATGTAAATAACACTCAAAAGTCCGATATATTTTATACCTCTAAGGCCCGTCGGTGTCAAATTGACACTTTTTAAAGAAAGATCGAAATTAAACATTTTATTCAATTTTATTGCAAACAAAATGACTAAATATAATAAAATAGAGAAAAATAAAAAAAAAAAATTTTAGTCTATTTCAAAATTTTTCTTATAAATATTTTGACATTTCATGCAACTAAGCTGAAAATTATCATATGTTATAGAAAAATTTATATAAAAAAATAGTTGGGCAAAAAAATTTTAAATCAAAGTCTTTTTCCTTCTTCGTAAAAAATTTTGCAAATTGAGCTTACAACTGTCTCTTCAATACAAGTCCTACAAGCTACTTTTTCACATAAACAACAGGTAAGCTTTGATTTGTGTTGATTGTGTGATTGATTGCATTTTCTAATCTGACATTTTTTTCTTACATCCAATTTAGCCTTTTTTGATGAAACCGGAGTTGAAGCTGAATCAGTATTTGCTGGACGTTTCCTAGATGGGGTTGTTGGTAATTTAGGTATAGAAGCCTGACTTTGACTTTGCATGACTTCATCTAAAATGTCTTGGCCGAGACCAATCAAGTATAATATTTCATTGAAACTAATCTTCTTCCTAAATGATAACTCTTCACCATTTTTTAGCTTGGTCCATATAACACCACTTTTACTAGTCTTGTCAAGATTTGGATCTAATTCCTCATTAACTCTATCAACAGTGGCGTCTATGCCTTTTGAATATATTGTTCAATATCATCAATATCTTCATCTTCGTCAGGTCCATCATCAAACAAAGGGTCATTTTCGTTTAATTCATCATTAAAATCATCATTTACATCGTCGAATTCATCGGAAAAATTCTCATCGTCCAAGAAATCAGCATCATCTTCATCTTAGGCTGCCGACTGGGTGTCATCAGCATTTCTCATAATTTCAAGGGTTTTTTGGACGGCTTGTCTTTTATTTATTTTCAATTTTAGATTTATTTTATTGTAAATTAATTTATTCATAATGTCTACGCAATTATGAGTCAATAGTGTCGAAAAGTGTCAATATGACACCGTGTGACTTTAAGTAAAATTATTTTTTTTTGCAGAAAATTTTTTTTATTTTACTTATCAAATATTTATTTATTTATTTAATAAATAATTTGAGGTAAACTTCAGGCCACACAGAATGGAACTAATTCCTTCTTTTCAGCCTAGCGATTGGAAAAATAAATTAAAAAAAAATTACAAATTTGAGTAAAATACATAAAAAAAATAAAAATATTGACAAATATTGATTAAATAATTAGCGATTTTAGTTAATAAAAAGATCATTTAATAAAAGAAAAAAAAAAAAAAGAAATTTGTGATTTGGCAGTTTAAAGGGTCAGTTATTTAACACGTTCTTAAATTCTTCATAAAGTGAGCGAAATTTCGGGTTTATTTCGTACGTGTTAGTTGGATAGCATTCTAAATCTTTGATTAATTGCTGATGTTTTACTCGCTTCAAGAGGAATTTGTCTAAAAGTAATTTGGTTCTAGTTGCAACCATGTCAATATTTAAATTTTTGGGGATGTTTGTAATTCTCGTCTTCAATGGGAAAAACTTGATGTGTCTCAAAATTCGGTTTTGCATTTTTTGAGTCGAACTTGAAAGAGGGATAAAAGCATAGTCAAATTGTGATCGGATAAAATTTCTAAATATGATTTTGCTTAGGATAATTGAATTAGAGAGTTTTAGTCCTTTTATCCACCGAATAAGGTTGATTTTAGACATGAATTTTCCGCTTAGACTTTCGATTAATTTTTTGGAGTTGAGCTTTGGATCGAATTTAATGCCTAAAAAATTTGGAAATGGGTCTAATGGGACTGCTTGATTTCCGATTGACAAATTCAGCTTGTATTTTGTTTCATAGTTGTGTCTGTAGCCAGCTGTAGTGAAAACCGTGTGGAAAGTTTTGTTGGTGTTTATGACAAGTCCCCATTATTTGCAGTAATTTTTAATTCGAAAAATGCTTAGGTTTAGTGTCTTTTCGGTTACTCTTAGAGATTTGTGTGAATACCAAATACATAAGTCATCAGCAAACAATGCTAAGTTAACCATTTTTGGAATGACATTAGCAATGTCGCTAAAAAACAATGAAAAAAGAGTAGGTGATAAGCAGCTTCCCTGAGGGACTCCAGTTGAAATTTCGAATTCTTTGGAGAGATTATTGTTTACTGTAAACTTGTCAAATAGATTTTTTTATTTATTCATATCAATAAAGTAAGTTAGTAATCAAAAATTTCAATTAAAAATCAAATTATTCAAGGTTTTCTTTGAAAAAAGTGTCAAATTGACACCGCGGACCTTTGAGTGATAAATAAATAAATGAATGCGGTGTTTGATGATATATTTGCCTCTTAAATCACATTTTTTTTATTACTACTGGATTCTGATTCAGGTTCCAGGATCAAAATTTTATGCTTATTTGGTTTTTGTTTTAGCTGGCATTCCTCGTTTTGTTCAATTTCTCCATCATTAAAATAAGAAATTAATTGTCAGGTTTTTGCTTTAACTCACATTGAGTTTTGACCCGATTTGAAGACATTAAGCTTTTTTGGAAATTATCATGTAATTATAATTTGAATCGCTGGCAACAGTTCGTGGTCAAGTCCCTAAGACTTTGCCAAAGTCTGCAACAGTTGCCTCTTATCTTTATCCATATCCATTTAAAATAATCAAGTAAAATTGATGGCCTGGTAAAAAGATTTTTTTTCCTTATTCACTCCTGGAGCATAGGATCATTACTTTTGATTTCCGCTCAAGTCGATCTTTCGCCTTTACCCTTGCTTCTCCCCAGGTCATTCCCATTTCGATGAGCTCTTTCGTGATTGTTGCCAGTGTATCCGAGAATCCTTCTCAGGCTTCCAATGGGTAAGGTGTTCAGGCTTCTACCAACATTTTTATTGAACCCCTAAATCTTATCTAACCCATCTTTGTCCATGCTCTCTTTCAGTTGTTAAGATACGACTTTCTTTGTCTTTCACTAATGTTGTTCTTTTCTGTGAAGAGACATATTGCATTAGTGATCTTGTGTAGTATTTGTAGGTCCCCTTTTAAGCTGGTTTCTTCTTATCATGCCTTGCTCCTCTCTTCACAAGCCTGTTCTTTATTCCAAAGATTAAAGATTGACGGACATTAATTAATTAGATGGACAAAATAAAATTGTATCTGACTGCCAACGTCACAAGACCCGTTAAATCAAGTAAAATAAAAATATCTAGTCAAATATTTATTAATAAAATAAAAATGAACTTGAGGAAAAATTTAATTTTTTAGATCTGGTTTAATTTTCTCACAAAATAAATCGATAACTTGGTCGCCATTTTTCCAATAATTTTGATTTTCCTTGTACCATTCAATAGTCTTAATGAGTCCATCATCAAAATCTACTTTAGGCTTCCATCCTAATTGAATAAGTTTCGAGCTGTCAATCCGGTATCTTTCGTCATTGAGTAGACGTCCACGTACCACCTCAATATATGTTTGCTCTTCTCCTCTTGGCGCCTTGTTCATCAAGACAATTAACTTCTTGGCCAAATCAACTATGTTCACACTTTGTGATGCTCCAATGTTGTAGACCTCTCCCGGTTTTCCCTTATGCAAAACCAAGTCAAACGCTTCAGCAGTATCACTTACATACAAAAAATCCCTTTCACTTGCATCACAATTTTCATAAATACAACACTTTTTATTTTTTAAAAGTCTTGTAATAAACTTGGGTATGACTTTTTCCACATATTGATGAGGACCGTAGGCGTTGTTTCCCCTAGTGATGACAATCGGCAGCTTGTAGCACTTCTGGTATGCCTTTATGATATTTTCAGCGGCCAATTTCGAACATGCATAGGGGTTGGTAGGCTCAAGTGGCTGGTTTATATTGGCCACCTTGTCAGTGGTGCCGTAGACTTCATCGGTGGACACATGAACAAATTTTTGTATGCCATGCAACCGGCAGCATTCCAACAAATAGTGCGTGCCTAGTATATTGGTTTTGGAAAATTTCAATGGAAATACCAAGGATATGTCAACATGGGTCTGAGCAGCAAAATGAACAACATACTCAAATTTGAATTGAGAAAAAAATTTTTTCAACTCTTCAAAATTACATATGTCTCCCTTGATAAAATAAAAATTTGACAAGTTTTTTATTTCACTCAAATTTTTCATATTCGAACATTCTTCAAGCTTGTCTAGTACGACTATTTGGTAAGTGGGATATTTTTGGGTTAACAAAATAGCTACATGGCTTCCGATAAAACCGGCACCTCCGGTCACCAAAACTCTTTTGTCATAACTGGACAAATGGCTTAGCCCATTAGGATAACTCACAATTTTCCTATAGACTTCGTTTATTTTGTGCTCAGAGAGGAGTTGGCGGATTTTTTCCAAACCAGGCTTGGCCAAGTCCTGCTCAGACTGCAAATAATTTGAAAATGGAATACTTAAATTTAAATTTTTATCCTCAATGTTTAAGCCATAGATATCAATGTCTGAATTTTGTGTAAAATATAAAATGGAATTTGTGGACGAAAAATAACCAAAGCCGTAAAAAGCCGGAATAAAAATTTGACTAATTTGGCATGATGATAGCTTTACCCATTTTGACTTGAAATAGGCAGGTGAGTCTGGTCGTAAATCAACAATAACAAAGTAAACTTGGCCATAAACACAGGAAACAAATTGGTCTGAATTGGAAGTAAAGTTAAGACCATTGAGAACGTTTGATTCAGTGTGGACTATTTTGACTTGGTTCAAATGACTCTCAAAGATGGTGCTGGTCTCGTATTGAGAAGTTTTTTTTTCCGGCCTTAACAAAAAACAATCGCCTAGAATAGCTTGTCTATTACTGGCTTTTCCATTAATCAAATCCATGTATTTTTACATATAAAAAATAAAATTCATAATTTCTAAAAAAATAATATTTTTTTTTAAAGTATTTAAATAAAGACTATTTTTTAAATGTTTTTAATTGAATAGCCCTGCTAGATATCAAGATAATTACGTAAAATGAAATATGAAATATGAAATTTTTGACAAGTTGACAAATTTGAAAAATTGGAACTTTTAATTTAAAATTATGTTTAATAACTAATGGTTATTTTTTAAAAATTAGAAATTGTCCAAAAATAATTGAAGACCAATTTTTGCTCAAAACTAAACTTAAATTAATTCGTAAATTTTTTTTTTAATTTTTATTTAAACTTCGGCTTGATAAAGAACATTGAAGCGAAAGTATTTAGAGTTTGGATTTTTTCAAGAATGGTTCCAATTAATTTTCACACGAATCTGATAAAACCATAATTTATTATGCTAGATTAGAAGAAAAATTTATAATTTATAATTTTAAAATTTAGTTTTTTAAAATTGTTCATTGAAAATAATTTGTTATTTAATTCCATTACGTTTTCTGATTTTTATATTTTTAGTACGTGTTCTAAGTAGAAATAAATAAAATAAAATTTAGGTTTGTTTAGATTGATAGTATGAAAAACGCTTGTTTCAATTTTGCTTGAGAAGCGCTCAGAAGTGTCTTTGTATTTTGAGGTTTTTAAAAATTTTAGATTTTAAACAAAATTATCATAAATATTTTATAATTATTACTAGAAATGGTTTTAGGCAGTTGAACATAATTTAATAGATTATAAGAAAAAATTTTGATCTGAACTTAAATTCTTTCAAATTTTTTTCCATTCTAGTTAGCTTGCCTATTTAAAAAGTCTAAAAAAAATTATTTCCTGAATTTTGAGTTTTAAAATAAATTAAAAGAATTATTGAGCAAATTTTAACCTATACTAAATATACAAGATTCCTAAAATAAAAAATCTATAAATTAAGATAATACAAATTATATCTACAAAATAAATTTTAAAAAAGATTTAATTATTTATTTATTTAATTTTAGAATTTACACCGGACTCGGCGATGGTAAAAAAAAAACAACTAAATATCAAAATTTAATTGAGAATGTGTTATTTGAAAACATAACACATTAATATCTTCTTTTAAAGATTGGAACATTTTTTTTATATTATTTTTTGTTTATTTTTGTTAAGTTATGATTTAAGGTAAAGTAGGAATATAATGGAACCAATGTCAAAAGCAATCAAATGAGAAAGACAATTGCTTATTTTTACTCGAGACTAATTAATAGCTATGTGATTAAGAGATCAATCTAGAGTTTTCTACATTAAGCTTTCAATATTAAAAATAATTGTCAAATTGAAATTTATGATCAAAATTAAAAAATCATGCTCAAAAATTATCATTAAAAGAGAATTTTTTAGTAATTTTTTAATTTAAATTTTATTGCAGAAACATATTTTCAGAATAAACATTCAATGTTAAACTGATTTTTTTTAAACTGTAAATATCTGCAAAAAAATTTTTTGCATGCAGAATTATGCGCAAAATTTGGGTTTAACATGGTTTGCCAAAGATTAAAACATTTTTCTAAATATAATTTACTAATTAAAAGTGCTTAAATATCTTTTTGTTTTATATAATTTGTGAGCATTATCATGAAATTATGATCACTAACTTCAATTTCAATCAACTTAATTTTATAAATTTAGAAAAAAAAATTAAAATTTAATCATTGTCGAAATTTTTCAAGTGCTGATCGGCCTTTAATGGCCTTTAGTCCTCTATATTATGAATAAGAAGCCAGGAACCGATTTTTTATTAAAGAAAAATATTATTTCTTTCATATAACGAACCGGGGCTGCATCTTTTCATAGCATGTAATGTTTCATAGCATTTTTTTTTTCATAGCATCTCAAATTATTTTCATAGCATAATTGTTTCATAGCACTTTTTTTCATAGCATTTTTCTTCATAGAATTTTTTCATAGCACAAATTAATATAATAAAAAAAATAATTGATTGAGTAAATAATACATTTTATTGATATTTTATTGATAAATTAAATGATTATAAATGATTAATTATAGTTTATTGAATTAATTTAATTGATTGTAACTAAGCTGATATTTTTTAAATATTCCAAGCAATCATCTTTTTGATAGCCAGAAACAATATGGAAAATACGTTTGTCGTACTTGACTTGGTTCTCATCGCGAGCAAATTCTTTTCCACTTTTAATTAAAGTGATTAAATTCTCTGTATTTGATTGCTCTTTTCGGAGTTTCTCAACTAACGAGTTAATAGTTAAATGTTTTTTTTCATTAGAGCTAAACGCACCATGCCAAGCTTCAACCGTATTATTGGTACGAGGCAAGTCGCTTAATACTCTTTTATAAAGATTCCACGTTGGGATTGGGTATCTTGCATTGGAATTTATGGTGCCTATATAATTCTTCTCAACATACTTTATTAAAGGTTTCAAAGAAGAGTGAAGACAGGACTTTATATTATTATTATTGCTATGAAAATATTTGCTATGAAAAATAAGTGCTATGAAAATAGATGCTATGAAATTTTCGACAAATGCTATGAAAATTTATTTGTCTGCTATGAAAAAAAGATGCTATGAAAAATAAAATGCTATGAAACATTACACCGCCAACGAACCTCTTTATAACGAAATCGCGATATAGCCAACTAATAAAAAAACCATGTAATACTTTTCTTAAGAAAAAAACCTTTATTATTTATTTGATTTATCTGTGCAGATTAGATTAAAAAAATAAAAAATCAATAAAAAATAAAATAAAATAAAAATTTAAAGAAAAAATAAAAGTAAAATAAGTTAAAATATAAAATAAAAGGCTATTAAACTAGAAAAATTGTAAGTAATGACAGGTGCATTTTCAAATATTGAACAGTTCAGGAAAGAAAGAAGAAATAGTTAGATAGCAATTACACAATGGAGTCGGGTATTCGACATATCTTAATTCGAAATCCGCTTTTTATTCATCAACCAGCTTGACAACCTATGAGACAGAATGACGCAGTCCTCCCACTACATATCTTTCGCTCAATTCAAAAAGTCGATTCGAGACAGTTAAGAGTTTAAGTTTATTAAGGGCTTCACGATGCACAATATTGGAAGGAGTATCATATTTTAGTAGTGATGTTGGTTAAGCTTGGTTATCTGGTTAGCCAATTTAGGTCAACCAGTTTTTGGTCAACCAATTTTTGGCTAACCAGTTTTTTGGTCGACCAAATTTTGACCTTAATTCAATTATCTAAACAAGTTATGTAATTTTTTAAATTTTGAGATTTTGATAACCAAAAATTTGCCAATTTTGGTCGACCAAGCGTTGGTTAACCAACATCACTAATTTTAGTTTAAGTATAAAAAGAACTGCTGAGTTTTGTAAGACTTGAATTATTTTAATGTTTGTTTCTTAAAATGAATTCAAACACGCAAAAGAGTAAGTAATCAATTATAAATCCGATATCTATTAAAGATTTATATAGGTTTCCTAGTGTGTAATAGTTAAGACCCCATTTTTTGTTTGACAATATTTTTTTAAGTTTAACCGTGAACTACAACGCTGTTTTATTTCATCAACCATTGGGGGTAAAGATTAATTTTGAATCAAATTTTTACACTTAAAAACTTGATTTCATTTTTACTCTCAATTTTATTTTCATACATCTTTAAGTTTAAGTCAATATTTTCCTTATTATATTTAGTGAAGACAATGAAGCAAGACTTTTTCACGGATATTTTCATCTTCCACTTGAAAAGCCATTTTTCTAATTCGTCTAAGTATTTGTTTATCTTATTTTCTAGATTTCCTTTTTTCTTAAAAATGTAGAATGTGAGCCACATTCTACATACTGTCAGCAAAAAGCGGAAAGTATTCACTATTTGTTTTATTTCTTTTAGGTATATCATTAATAAAAATACTAAAAAGTAATGGACTAATTACTGAGCCTTGAGGAACACCTGCAGTAATATGGTATTCATCACTAAGATGACCATTTACATTTACTTTAAATGATTTGAGTCTAAGAATGAATTAATCCAATATATTAGATAAGAGGGAAGGTTCATTTGTATTACAATACAATAGATCTCGTAAATATGTAACGTTACCTAAGGTAACGGTTACCGTAAGCGTTATCCTTCCGTAAGCAGACCGTAAGCGAACCGTAAGCATAAGCGTAAGCGTTACCGTAAGCGTAAGCGTTACCGTAAGCGTAAGCGTTACCGTAAGCGTAAGCGTTACCGTAAGCGTAAGCGTTACCGTAAGCGTAAGCGTTACCGTAAGCGTAAGCGTTACCGTAAGCGTAAGCGTTACCGTAAGCGTAAGCGTTACCGTAAGCGTAAGCGTTACCGTAAGCGTAAGCGTTACCGTAAGTGTAAGCGTAAGCGTTACCGTAAGCGTAAGCGTTACCGTAAGCGTAAGCGTTACCGTAAGCGTAAGCGTTACCGTAAGTGTAAGCGTAAGCGTTACCGTTAGCGTTCATTTTTATATTAGTCTAAGCAGCAACAGAAAGTTTTGCCTTCCAAAAAATTCACTAACTCCAATAAAATGTAAAAGATATATTGTTCATTTAAATGAAGTTCTAAAAGTTATAGTTTTACGAAAAGGTGATTGGAGTGATCATTAGTTTAAATTTTTCAAAAAATAAATTTTTAAATAAATATTAAATTTAAAAACTTTATTTAATTCCACTTTTATAAGAATTTAAAAAAGAAAAATTATGAGTAAAATTTTTAGTGAAATCTAACGCTTACGCTTACGGTAACGCTTACGCTTACGGTAACGCTTACGCTTACGGTAACGCTTACGCTTACGGTAACGCTTACGCTTACGGTAACGCTTACGCTTACGGTAACGCTTACGCTTACGGTAACGCTTACGCTTACGGTAACGCTTACGCTTACGGTAACGCTTACGCTTACGGTAACTGCTTACGGTTCGCTTACGGTAAGGTAACGCTTACGGTAACGTTACATTTTTACGAGATCTATTGTAGTTTATAAATAAGACCACCAGGCCAAACCTTGTCAAACACTTTTGAGATATCAAAAAATAGAGAACAAACTTTTTTCTTTCTATTAAATGATTCTACAATTTTTTGAATAAGGAAGAAAAGATTATCAGCCTGATTGTTCCTGAATTAGCAATGAGTTTTGTTCTAAATAACTATATAATCTTGAGCAAACTATGCGTTCTAATTGTTTTCCTAGACAGCTTGTCATACTAATTGGTCGGTAGTAAGCTGGGTCTTGTGCTAAAATTGACTTTTTAGGTATTATAGTAATGTTAGCAAATTTCCATGTATTCGGGATTTTACTTTCTCATAGACTTAAGCTAAAGGGATAAATAATGTATTCTAGAATATTTAGAGGTAAATTTTTTAGCATAAAATTATGAATTAAGTCAGGTCCCGAAGTCGAAGCTGCATCAGGAATAGGAGAGTTTTTAAATGAAGCAGTTTAACAGCACAATACTCTCAAAATTAGAAGATATGTAAGAACTAATCATAAAGGTGTGAAATAAGATTGTTATAATTTTTTTAATCTTTTTTATTTTGCGAATTTCTAAACTTTTGAACTGACTTTTATTTTGTAATTTTTATAGGAAGTTTTTTGATTTTAAATATTTAAAAGTTATTATATTTTTATGCCGAGTGTGATATATTAAATTGTAGAGAAAAAAAAATCTAAAAATCGGTGTTTTATTTTCTTTTTGACTCAATTTTTCGTCAAATTCATTAAATTAACAATTTTAGATAAATAAAATAATTAGTTTTTAAATTTTTGCAACATACGGTAGAGGTCAATTTTTGTAAGACAGTTAAGAGTTTAACTTTTTTAAGGGCCTCATGATGCACAATATTGGAAGGAGTATCATATTTTAGTTTAAGTAAACGAACTGCTGAGTTTTGCACTGCTTATTTAACATTCAATGTTTATATAACGAATAAATGATAATATTAATTAACACCTTGATAATCAAGAAATGACATCACAAAGATAAATACTTGACAATTACTTTTTATTGATTATATAAAAATTCTAATTGATACAAATGAATGAAAAGCAAGTCTGCAAAAAGTGAAAATGTATCTCTCTTGAAATTAAGATAGAAATTATAATAAAACATTCTGAACAAAAAATAACTACTCCACTGTGTAATTGCTACCTTACTATTTCCTCTTTTTTTCCTGAGCCATCAGAAATTTAAACATATGTATCCTGTTACTCTCTATTTAATTTACCTTTTTTTTTTTTTTTCTTTTTAAATCATATTTACTATATTTTATTTTTATTATTTTAAATTTACTTTATTTTTTATTTTTTTTTTTAATCTGAAGGAGCATTAGCTCGGTACAGAAAACAAATAAATAAATAAATAATAACTACTACAAAGCTGACTAAAGAATACAACGTCAATGCTTCTACGATTTCTACTATTTTGTGGTTGAAAGAAAAAATTTAGAACATTACGAAAAGGAATTAGCCGGTTCCAGAAATAAAAGCGTCTAATATTATCAAGTTAGTTTGAATTGAATTGCCTGCATCCTAGATCGACTTAATTACGAATTATTATTCCAAAATAAAGAAAATAAATTTAAAAAATTTAAAAATAATGTTTCAAAGATAAAAAGAAAAAAAATTGAATAATATTCAACTAAATTAAAAAAAATTGATATTTTTTAGAAAATTAATGAGAATGGATTCAAACATTTGTCTTTTACTTTCTTTAATCTTTTCTTAATTAATTTAATTTTATTTATTTTTAACATCGCCTAAAAGGCGTTCATTGAAATAATATTAATAATAATAATTAAGACGATGCTGATCAAGCGGCGTTGTATTTGTTCGATTTTTTTTTCAATTTCAATTTGCCCATGTCTAAAAAAATTGATTAACACTTCATTTATTAGAATTCATTACAAAATATAGATTTCATATAAAAATTTAAAATATTAAAAAATCTAATTTTTTTTAATAACATAATTATTTTAAAAAATTTAACAACAAATTATTCAAGTTATATTTTGAAACAAACTCTAGAAAAATTAAGTTTATGTAATTGAATATCGAAAGTTTGAATGTCGAAAATTTTAACATTGATTTCTTGGTGGCAAAGGAATTCATTATTCTTGAATTAAAATATTCGAAGGTTTTTTATACGCTTTTCGATTTAGGAATCGGTTCAATTAAGCTATTGCTGTTTCTAAAATTATATTTAAAATTTCTTGAGTCATTTTTTTTAGTCTTTCTTTTAAAATTAGAGGGTGAGCTTTCATAAAAATACATCTTAAGAAAAAGTAATCATCTTTTCAAATATTCTATGCTGGATAGAAAAAAGGCGATATTTTTCTAAAAAAATTTTTTCTTTCATCAAAGTCGTTTGATTCAAATTTTAAATGGAATCAAATACATTCTGCACTATAAATAATCACAAGTTGCACTATAATATTCACATGCACTATTTTAATCCGGGATGCACTATAAATAACATTGTCACACTATAATAATCTTTTATATGCACTAAAATAATCTTTTATAAGCACTAAATTAATTTTTGACCTGAACTATTTTAATACATTTTTAAATTAAAAAATACAAATAGCACTATTTTATTTTATTATATTAAACTTTATTTATTCTTTAAACATTATTAAAAATGTATTATATTTATTAATAATAAATACAAATATATTATTCAATTCAATTAATTTTATAAAAATAATTCAAATATAGTAAAACATACAGGTACAGTATTTTTGATAAGAAATAAAATAAAAAAAACAAAAAGTATTCTGTATTTAATGAGAATACTATTCGTTATTAATTTAACGAGTTAAATATGTATTTAAGCTTTTTTGAATCCAGTAGTATCTACTACTAGTGCGGCTGCTACCAAAGTGGGTCTCCCTCGACAACGCTTTTTTTCTAGTGGCTAATTGACTGAGGCGATGGGAATCTGGCCATCTCCAACCTTTAATTTTGAGCATACTCCAATGACATGTTTGCAGATGTAATTCTTGCTGTTCCAATCGCAACTGCATCGCGACAATCTCCATTGCGTTTTATTTATTTTAATTTCATAAAGACTGTTGATTTGCTTAAAGGTCTTCCAAACGCATTTGTCTCGAGCGTCCTTAAAAGCTTCAACATTTGTAGCTTTTTCGCTTGTTGTGATGGTATGTAAAAACTTGGCTTAACAAGCAAAAGACTTTTATCTTTTTCAATCCACTCAAATGCTGCATCGTAATCTTTTAAAGCGATTGGCGGAACAAGTTGAAAAGCTTTGCGATTGACATTAGGTTGTTCATCTGTTCCAGGACTCCGGTCCAGGCTCCAGTTTTTGATGATGTCATGCATGGCACAGTGGCAAAAGTCTTCCATCGGCATCTGACTTTAGAACGTCGAATGGGTCTTGATGATCCTATTAGTCGATTCTACTGCATTATTAGTGACTGGAATTCGTTCTTCTTCGTCTGTGACAAAACCATGATACCATCCTGGATCCTGTTTAATCCACAATTCGTCGAAATAATACATGAACAAAGTTACTAGTGGTGACTTTTTCCATATTTCGAAAAACAGTAGCCGCATCGAAGATATGAGAAACAGGAAATAAAATATTATTAAAAGAGAAGACTTAGACTTAAAATGACTTGAATAAAAATTAGATTATTAAAATATAAATATTATTTTAGTAAAGATCAAAAATTATTTTAGTGTGAGGTGATTTATATAGTAAAGTTTTGAAAAGTTTTCTTTTGAATTATTTTATTAAAAAATCGAATAAAATAGGGCCCATTAAAATCGGTTACACAATTTTTTAATAGAATACCACAATTATTAAATAAATGTACACAATTTTTAAAATAATCCATAAAAATAAAGATTAACACTTAATTAAATAAAATTGACACTTATTTGATTAAGAAGACCACTAATTAATTAAAAAACTCATTCTTTTTAATTTTTGACACTATTTTCAAATGTTGAAATTACTCAATATAAAAAGTGGAAGTAAAATAGAAATAATTTAATTTCATGAAAATTAAAAAAATTTATAAGCTTATAAGTGGAATAACCAAAATAAAACAATTATTCATTTCAAAGATGATAATTATTATTATTTAAACTCTTGCGACAAATCTGACATTTCGAAAGACGATTGCAAATCGTACAATCAAGCGTTAAATGGCAAAAAGTGGTCGAATTTCGACGAGATGATGAATCAAATTTACAGCATTCACCGCGTGAAATACGACGAAAACGACTGGACGTTAAGCTCTTGTACTTGTTGGTTTTGGCTTAAGCACTATAAATGTCATCATCAAATTGCAATCGCAGCACGCAAGAAAAAGTGTAATTTTGACTCTGTCGGTATGGATATCCCAATTCAATCAAATCGAAAAAAAGGAAGACCAAAAAAAACACTAAAGGCTCTCCTTTTTCAACCAAGCGATACACAAGCTTCAAGTTCGTCTCCAAAGGGAATTGCATCTGACGAAGATTCAGAAGATGAAGTATTGTCAAAAAAACCAAGAATCGAATCTGATCAGAACGAAGCGTTTGACAGCGAGTCAAAATCATGCGAAAACTGTGGCAGTAAAATGACGAAAAGAAGATATTGGGCTTGTCCGAATAAATGTGGTAAAAAATAATTTTTTTGTTTTTTTTTAATTTTTTGTGTGGTAAAAAAAAAATTTTTGTGAAATAAAAAAAAATGATATAGTTTTTATTTAATATTTGTGTTTTTTTTAATAAATATGTGTTGAAATATACAAAAAAAAGGTTTTTCTTAATTTTAATGGATATTTTTAATAATTGTGGTTTTTTTAATAAAATTGTGGTATGTAACTTAAAAATTGTGGTATTTTATTAAAAAATTGTGGTATCAAAAATGATTTCGCGATAAAATAGTGCACATTAAATAATTAAGTGCTGTTTGGAAATAATATAGTGCAGTTTGGTATTAAAAATAGTGCAACTTGTGATTAATTTAAAGTGCAACATTAATTAGTATCCATTTTAAATCTAAGAGTTTTGTGATAGATAAATAATAACTCTTAGCTAATTTTAAGATTGCTTCCTTTGAAAATAACATAAAAGAGAAAAGAAATAATCTAAATAAGGAATAATAAAAGTCTTAAAAAATTGGACTTATACAAAGGTTGCAAGATAGAATATTTTTTTCTTAAAGAAAATAGTTTCCTATTAACTTTGATCGATAAATTACATGCAAGTTTTGTAAAATTAAGATTTTGATCAATTATTAAACCTAATAAACAAATTTCCTTAACAAAAAGGATATTTTCTGCGATTATTTTGATTTTTTCAGAGACCAAAGATTTCTTATTTTCAAAAATCATACAACAAGTCTTAGACCAATTGATATCTATTTTATTAAAATAAAATTATACCATTCATTTAGACTTTTTGTTGTAAAATTTAAACTCATCAAACTTTTCCAAGATCTTTATCTGAGATGCTTAATGTTGTATTATCTGCAAACATTTTGATATTAAAATTTTAAAAATGAATGGTAAATCATTCACAAATATAAGAATTTTTGAATGCAATTCTACGTAATCTTACGTTAGGTTTTGTTTAAAAAAAAAATAACCTCGCGTAAAATTACAGAATATTGCGTAATATTTATTTTTGTAAGAACCATGTAAAATAAAAGCACTGAATTTATTTCAGTAAAATATCACAAAAAATAAAAAAGTATCAGAATGTCCATACATATTTTATCAAAATTTATTATATGCACGTCGTATTTTATCAATACTTTGATAATTAAGATAATTACTGTCAAAAAGTAATTGATTAGATATTTTAGTGAATTTTTTGTTACATTTTTATCTATTTATTGTTAACTTAATATTTGACATTTCAATTTATTAGATGTTCTATTGGTTTTGAGAAAATAAAAACGAAATGGTTACTGTTTTATTAAATTTTGCCTTGTATATTTGAAGTTAAAAATGATTATGCTTTTAGATTACTGCTGAAGAATCTAAAATCATAATCATTATATGATGAATACCGAGAAGGTTTCGAATCTCGTTTCATCGAATACCTTAAGCCTAAGCCTAAGTAATTGCTTTCTTGTAATTTCTTCTTTTGTTCTTTAACTGTCCTTTTTTTAAATCTTTAAGTTACCTCATGTACCTTTATGCATTTTTTAATTTTTATCATATTTATTTTTTTTTTTCTATATTTAAAACTTATTTTAACAAAACTTTGTTTTTTATTTTTATTTTTTTTTCTGAAGGAGCTAATGTTCGATACAGCTATACAAATAAATAAATAAATAATATATTACTGCTGTATTTCAAACAAAAAAAATCAAACAATTCATTCTTTTTCTTACATAAAAAATTTAAATACAAATGAGTCTATAATAGAAATTTTAAAGTTTAGTTTTGGCCATGTTAAAAAGACATTCAAGCGTATTTTGAGAAAATTATCATAAAATTGTAGAAAATTTAGAAAACAATTCTCTTAAATAATTTTTGACATCGAAATTAATTTAATTATTTTTAAATGAACATGAAAAAATGCATCATTCAATTATGAATTTTTCAATGAAAACAAATTAGAATTGAGCAGTTTTGGGCGCTTGAAGTTTGATCATAAATTGCTTTGCTATATGAAAAGGTAATAAAGTTAAATAAGGAAAATGAAAAAATTTGAAATTTGCCATTTTTGGAATGTTCAATGACTAATTTACGTAAGGATTGCTGTTTTGGACGTCCCATTTTTTTTCATAAAAATTTTATTTAAATTGAATTTTTGTAGATTTGTTAAAAAAATTAAAAATTCAATCAGAAAAACAATTTAAAAACTTCATGACCAAAAGGAAGTTTAACAAAATTATTCAACTTTTGTTAATTTTTTTCCTATACAGATAAGGCAACTATTTCATTTTATATATCAAAAAAAAGCACTAACTCTGAGCTTTTAAACTAGCTATATCAATGCGTAACTTTCTCTTTGTCCATCCGAAATTATTAACTTAAGAAAATTAAGCATTAAAACTTTAAAAAGGCTTAAAATCAAGACTTTAAATAAAAATTAATTTCATTAAGATGTTTATTTAAAAGTTCAAATTTATTTATATATGTGTACAAAAATTGAGGATAATACCTTATATAGATCAAAAGTTATTCAATAAAAACACAAGAGACTCAAATTTATTAGATTTTGGAAGAATGGTCATTTTTTAGTGTTTTTAAATCATATCTTCTCGAAAACTTGATAGAAAAAAATAATCTATGGCTCATTTTAATCAGAAAAAAATTCTCTACAAAATGGTATATTAAACTGGCAACACATTAATGGTGTCATATGAGGACAACTTCGGTCGTAGTAAGAGGTCAATTAAAAGGCCAGAGTAATAAATTTTGAAAACAAGTTTCAGAAAAATATGAATTTTAGAAACTAGAAAAAAATTGCTTTAAATTCTCTAAATTTCACTTTTATATCATATTTAGTTCATCTTTTTTTCCAAATAAATTTTAGGACAACCATTTCTGACCAACCGTTAGTTCTATAAAATGTTCACTTTTTAAGCAACTTTTCATGACCAAAAAATAAATGTCTGCAAAAACTCTGCAAATGAATTGTATTCTTTTTAAATGATTTGAATTGATTAGAATTCTTTTAAATGGGGTGCAAATTGCAGAAAATTGCAAAGATTTTTGCAAACTGCATTACTAAATTCGCCTAAAATTTAGCATTTTACAGAACTAAATGATCTCTTTTAGTAAAAAAAGCTATTTAAACTTATTTGAATTGAAATGATCAAATTCACAAACCGTTTTCACAAAACGTTCTTTTTCAAATTGTTTTAAATCCAAAATTTAAACTTTTAGTCAATGTTATTGGTTAAGGAAAAAAAATATAAATTAAAAGAATATGTAAATTCAATTTTTTAATAATAAAATAAATAATGAACCAAACTAAATTTCATGAATACAAAGGCATTCCTAAAAATTTCACTCTTTCTATGCAAGGATACATTTGCTTTTAAATTAACTTATAATTTTTTTTAATCGAAAATTATGCATCAATTATTTAGTATCATTTTAATTAAATATTTAATTTCGTGGTTCAAAATTAATAAAAAAAAATATGAAAAAAAAGATTTCATTCAATTTTTTTGCAAAATTTAAATGTGTAAAATCACTTTTAATTTTTAACAAAAATTATTCAAATAAAAAAATTTTATTCAACTAACTTTCGATATTCCTAATAAATAAACCAATTTCTATAAAAAGTTAGTTAGTTAGTTAGAAGTTCTTTCTGCGACATTCTAACAAGAATATCTGAGCCCATTACTGCTTGGCAGTATGGAGCTGAAGCAGCCATATCCATTGAATTTGTCCAATGCAACCTTGAAAGCTTCCGTGGATTTGGATTTGATAACACTATCAGGCAACCTATTCCATTGAGGGACCACTCTATTTAAGAAGAAAACATGCCGGGCAGTCACTGCACTTGCAAAATCGTTTCTCAGCTTTGCAGGAAAACGTTCCCTGTGCATTCTCATACCATTGCCTCTTAATATTGCCATTTTCTATTCTGATACAGATAAAGGAACTCTAGATAGCTGAGCATTTTCCAGTCCACTAACTAGTTTATACATTTCAATCAAATCTCCTCTCACTCTCTTTTCACTCAGTTTTGTTAGTCCCATCTTCAACAATCTCTTTTCATGGTCCATAGCTCTCAAAGCCAAAGGTGTTTTTGTGGCGCGTTCCTGGACTTTTTCTAATGCATTCACATCCGTCTTGTTACTTGGATTCCACACTTGCACCGCAAATTCTAGATGAGATCTTACCATAGATGTATATAAGTTTGCCCATAAGTTCTTATCTCTACTATCAAACGTTCGCTTAAGCATTCCTAGGATCTTATTAGCTTTTGTACATGCGCTTTTTACCTGCGCAGTCCACTTTAAATCAGAGGATACCATCATTCCTAAATCTCTTTCGCAGCTAGTAACCTCTAGTAATACTTCCTCACTTTCTTCTTTTGTATGAGTTATATACTTATGCCTCTCTTTATTTAAAGATTAAATTAATTATGAATTTCAGTCCGATCACCCAAGAACCATATCCAGCTTGGATGCAGCGCCCTAATCAAGTTCCTGGATGTCCACCTGGCCTTGAATATTTGACTCTACTTGACCAAATTAAAGTTGAACAACTTGTAAGCCTGACTGAAGCTTTCATGGGATTCGAAAAAAATAATAAATATGTTCTTCGAAACGCTAATGATGATCAATTTCTCTATGCTTACGAAGGTAAAAATACCATTTTTCATGGAACTTTTTTAGGATAACATTTTTTTTTAGACACTGATACATGGATGAGAAATTTCTGCGCAAATCAGCGTGGATTTACTTTCCATGTTATAGACAATATGAAACAAGTTTGTTTTGAGAAAATTTAATATTCAATGTTAATTATTTCAATTAGGAAGTAATGATGATAACTAGAGAATTTAAGTGCTGTGCAGGATACCCTTGGTTTGCAAGCTGTTGTTTGTGTTGTGCTTTTGAAGTAATGGTTGAGGCTCCACCGGGAAATTTGATAGGCTCTATAAGACAAAAGTAAAAAAAATTCTTTTTTTAAAAATTTTATTTTTTTAAAATAAAAAGGGGTTCTTTCTGGAAAGCTAGTTATGATATTTTAGACGAAACGGAAAATGTAATTTTAAAGATAGAAGGTCCATGTTGTATTTGGGACGGACCATGCAGCCCATGTGATAATGAATTCCAGTTATTGACCGCAGATGGAATGAATCAAATTGGAAGTCTGACAAAAGAATATTCTGGTTTTGTAAAAGAGGCATATACTGTTGCAGATCAATTCTCAATTACATGTAAGCTTAATTTTTTCTAAAATATCTTGAGAGTTTTTTTTAATTTTAGTTCCAATTGATTTATCGGTAAAAGCAAAAGGTAAAATATAGATTATTATTTTTGAATTTGTTTATTAAATTTTTTTAAAAGGAACTTTAATTGGTGCTTTGCTCTTAATTGTAAGTTTTGAGTCGAGCAGTTTTTCGATTTAACAATTTGAAATTATTTTTAGGATTTCATGTTTTTTGAGGAACAAAACAAATGATAGAATAATGCTTATAAAATATGTTTGTGATTTTATTTTATATCAGCATAAGAAAATTAAACAATTTAATTAATAAATTTATTAAAATAAATAGACTTTTTTTTTAATAAAAAGAAGATTATTATTTAGTCAGACTTCCAACTTGATTCTTTCCATCTACAGTCAATGAATGAAATGTTAATTCCAAATACCAAGAAAATGAGCTTCAAACTAAACTGAGTTGATATTTTCTTTTCCTTCGTCATCCCCATCATCCCAAATGATGTCCTTATCTTCTTCACTCCGTTTCAGGACTCATCTTGATATTGATACGTTTGAATTCTCATTTTATTTACCTCTAGATATTTCCATCGAGTGATTTAAAAAAGGTTTTGTGAAGTTGCAGAACAAAATAACAGAACAAAATGAAAACAAATTGAATAAATTTTTTTCTAATCGTTTAAAATTAGTTCCGTGAATACAATATGGTGCAACATTCAAAGTTGCATCAACTATCAAGATCTGCTAAACTCTGCAAATTTAGGAGAAATTAGATTTTAATCTATTTGAGCGTAGTGCATTTTGCAGAGAATTTGCACATCATTAGCAGACTTTGACTGTTGATGGAACTTAGAATGTAGCACTATGTTGCATTCACAGAACTAATTTTAAAGGATTAGAAAAAAATTTATTCAATTTGTTTTCATTTTGTTCAAAAAATTATTAAAAATTCAAAAAATTTTAAGTCAAAGTTATGACTTGACTTAAATTTTTTTTTTTTAAGTCATAACTTGGACTTATATTTTTGTTACTTAGACTTAAAACTGTGACTTAAAAACAAGTCTGGTATTTGGGATTGACATTTCATTTCTTGTGACTAATTTTAAACTTTTAGGAAAAAAGTTATTTAATTTTTTATCATTTCTTTTTATTTATTTTATCATTTAGTACCACATCACAAAACCTGGAAAAAAGTCAAAAATAAGTTCTATCAAAGGAATCGGTAGGCTCTATTTAAATTAGAAATTAAATTTAATAAAAAAAAAACTTTTTAATTTTTGCTACTTGTTTAAAATGTTGTTAGTAAAAATTTAACTAAATTAAAAATAATAATTTAAGGCATAAAAGTGCATGTGTATTGACTTACTACGTTGATCACTTTCTATGCCATATTTTTTTGACACTTAACCCACAAAGGTGCTTCAATTACTATTATTTTATTTTTTTAATGATTTAGGGGTAAAAAACCTAACAAATTAAGTTTTAGTAGGTTATCCATTTTTTAGTAGTGATTTAAAAAAAATCAGATATTTTAAGAAATATATTTTAGATTTAGCAAATTAAAGACTTATTTTAGACTTCCCTCGCTTAAAATAAAAAAAAAAAGATCTAATAAAGTATTGTGTTACTCAACTTTTATTTAATTTAAATTTTACAATTTTTTTATTAATAATTTCAATCATGCAGACTGAAAAGAGGTTATTTTTGCCACTCGGGTAAGCCTACGGAGGTAAATCTCCCAAAATTATATTCTAATTTTTTTTTTTTTTCCCTTCATACTTCCTACGTCACACTCCATATCGTGGCAAAACTATGGTCAATTTCGAGGTAAGAACGCTTTAGTAATTAAGTTTCTGTTATTTTCCATATCTTCCATTTCTATTTTTTTAACGCAACTATTCAAGTTTTATTTCTAGATTGTGTCACGACATCCTAGTATTTTTCTTACTTTTTGAATATATGTGCTAATGTAGGTTAAGTTTGCTTCTCTTTTTCGAAGCATTTTTTGAGTAAACTCATTTTCTATTTATCTATTCGCCGAGTTCAGTTTAGTTTTCTTTAATTTTGAGTCATCTTTTTTTGTTTCTTTTATCGGTATTAATTAAATTTTAGCCGACTTTTATTTTTTATCATTACACATATGGAATACTTTTTCATTTTCTGGGTCGATTCAGTTATGATTAGAAGATTGTCCAAGTTCATTAGTATATCTGTTTTAAGAGAAAATATTACAGTCAATCCTCGATATAACGAGCAAGTTGGGCGGAAATTTCGTTGCTCGTTATATCGAAATTGCATTGAAAAAGATGGGCAAAAAAATTTTTTTTTCAAAATGTTTATTGGTAAAAAAATAAATAAAAAAGGAAAAAAAATACAAAATTATTGTTTTTTTACAAAATCTTTAATAGATGTTTGTTTGGTATTACATTTTTCAATCACAACATTTTCAATATTTAACAAAAAATCAACTATTTTTGAGAAATCTTGGTTTTTATTCAAAAAAAAATCTTTTAAATCATTAATTTTATCGATAGCTTCTTTTGAGCTTATAACAGGTTTTTTAGGTTTTTCGATTTCTTCGACATCAGAATCACTGTCACCATTTTGTGCTGTATTGTTAATTGAACTGATGATCTCAACATCTGATAATAAGCCACGTGCAGGAAAATTTGAGTCGATTGAAACATAAGCATATTTGTCAAAGTTTAACTTTTTTTCAAACGAAGATATAACATTAAATTCGTTGTTTTCTTCACATCCACTCAATGAATCACCGATAGGAAATGTTTTCTGGTGAGTTATAGTTATTCATGAAGATAAGTTAATTGTTTTATTTTTATTTTTTTTTATTTAAAAAGTGTGAAAAAATTTCTTTTGTTCAGCTCGTTATAGGAAGTTTTTATTCTTAAGAAAATGATTAAGCGGTATTTCATTATAAGCTCGTTATATCAAGTTTTCGTTATATCGAAACTCGATATATCGAATTAATTTTTATATCTTTTTCTATAGCTCGTAATCGGTTCTAGCCAAGTTGCTCGTTATAAAGGGTTTCTCGTTATATAGGTCCTTGACTGTACCTTCATGTTGTAAATAATTTCTTTATGTTTATTTTTTTGTCGTAATTAATTACTATCTGTTCAAAATATTTTTTTATTGTTCAGATTAATTAGGTTATACCTAAAAAGCGGAATGCGGAACGCGGAATGCGGAATCATTTTGCGGAATTCCGCAAAGGTTTTTAGCATTTCATTCCGCAAAATGACCTACTAAAATGCGGAATTCCGCTTTTTAGTATCAATATTTTTTTTGTGGAATTTATTTGCGGAATATGCGGGATGAAACATTTTTCTTCTCAAAATCTTCTTTATTATTTTAATATTTTTAATAAAATCATAATAAAGTTTAATTAAATGTAGACTTACATACTTGGTCATATTTAGAACACGACCAAGACTTACTTTTACCTTTTCGATGATAAACGCTTACTTTAGCACATTTAAAATGATACCAATATTTGCAATCGTCACATTCAATTGAATTATCCAAACACAATTCTTGGCAAATTGGACACGTACAATGGTCGATTTTTTGGTTAATTAATGTTTGAATTTTTTTCCATGTAGTTTTGTTAAAATACGGCATAAGTTCCTCAAATTTGAATGCCTTAAGAAACAAGTCACTGAGTTGGCTCTGATCGATTTGAACCATGTTAGCCTTAATAATAATTTTCCCTCCTAAAAAGTCGCTAACAGAGTTAGAATAATCATCTAAAAGGAGTTCTTCTAAATATTCACGATGATTTACGATATCTAAGGCTTCTTCGACTGGTTCAACATCGACAGCAGACATCTTATTTAACTGACTAAGATCTACAGAGTTAACTTCATGACCCCTCCTTTTTCTCCCAGTTGAACCCTTGTTATTTGATTTGGTAATACTAGATAAGTTTGGAATTTTATAGTCAATATTAACACCATTAACTGACTGAACTGCCATAATGTGAACACATGCTTTTTTTTCTATACATGAACAGTTAGGTTTTGGAAAAATCTTTACTTGTGAACAAATGTTTTTTTCGTCAATAACCATCCAGACCTTAAGTTTATCATCAAATTTGACCTTATCATTGTTAGCCATCCATAAGGCTCGACTAATTTTTGAATTAAATCTGTTCCTTAATTCTATTGGCTTTGGCTCAACATCATCGGATGATTTTGGTACAATTTCTTCGCATTCATCCGAAGTATCATCTTGTAAAGCAGTATTGACTGGTGCAGTAACAGTAGCAGTAAAACTAGACGATTCTTCTGCTAAATCAATAACCTCTAAGACATTACTTTTCTCGACACAACCCTCTTCTTCACTTTCGACATTACTCGTAGCCTGACTTGAACTACTTTCTTCACTCGTAGTTATTGCAAATTTCACTCCAGCTAACTTTAAAAGTTCCTCTTTGTCCAATATTAGAGATTTGATTATTTCTTCAGGTTTCATAGCTTCTCTTGTATTGACGTATCTACTGTCAACAAAACAAAGCTCCTTGAATTCAGGTCTCAATCGAAATTGACCTTGATTACCAAATCCAAATTTTAATTCATTTGCATAATAAATGGATAACTGTTGAACACTCAATACTACAACGTCTAAAGGCAATTCGTCACGACCGTTTAAAATTTTCAACAAATTATTTAAACCCTCTGACTGGTTAGTAGTTACACCAGTGAAATGATTGAATAAATATTTGCAGATTGGACGTACGCTCCATGCAGCTAGAGATTCGATGTCAGTGGCAATATGGCTATTATAATATTCCACGAATTCTGATTTCCATGGTACTATAATTTGACCAGAGCTATTTGTATAACCATTTATTTTTTTCTTCAGTTGTGACTCATAGATTTGCTTAGTTGGCTGTAATAATAATTCTCGTACTGAGTCACAATAAAAACCAACATCGTCTTTGACCATTTTTTGAGGATTGCTCAATATCCAACGTTCAGTAGATTTATAAAAATGGTTCCAGCAACGAAGTAAAGGGGTGTCTGGAAAATGACGTTTAATTGAATTCCGAAAACCAGTTTCACAGTCAGTGATTATAAATGCTTTATCGTTTATTTCCGGTAAAACGTCAGCAATGTACCTCCAAAATTCGTCGTGTGACTTTTCAAACTTTTTTTCGTGAAAAAAATAAGCAAGCGGGACAGGAGGCCCCTTTTCGGTATTTGATGTAACTAGAATAGGGTGAATAAATAACAATATTGACACATAATATCCTGTTAAGTTAAATGTTGTATCATATTGAAAACATACTCTATTTGATGAATCAAATGCTCTTAAAGTCTTTTTCGTTTCGTTTAATAATTCTAGGTCTAATCCAATTATTCTAATATCCGGAACGGTTAATATCAAGTTCGGGAAACCGAGAGAAATATGCATCAAATGGCAGTTAGCGATCTCGTCATAGGTAAAACGCTTTAGTCGATTTACGGCCTTTTATTTAATAGAATTAAGATTAAATTTTTAAGCAAAGTTTGAGACATTCACTTACATAACGCAAATTCTGACATTGCTTAAGATCTCTCGATGGTTTTTTTTTTGATTGCTCCTTGTAAACAAGATTTGGTGCTTTTTTTGCTACTTTCTCTTTCAGCTGGGTTAAAACTGAAGGCAATGTACGTTGAAAGTTTGTCGCTTGGTTTTTTTCTTGAATATTCCCATGGGGTCCTGATTCAAACTCTAATTCACTGACATCATCGTCAAAAGCTATTCTGTTCGAAATATAATGAACTAAAACCGGAATCTCGTCCTCAGAACCATATAAGGTGTAAACATCTTTGATCAACTCGTTGGTTATTTTACCATTTTTATCGATAAAATGATAATACGACTTGGAGACAATCGGATTTAAAGATGGGAGAGGTTTTCTGGCACCTTGGTTGCGCCATTTGTAACCATCCGCCAAATAGTCTCGATATTTTTTATCATCGTTTGACCAAAAAATTATTAAATCACCTTATTAAAAAAAAATCAATGATGTTTAATTATACAAATTATACAAGATGAAGTATTTACCAGGTTTTGGCAAAATTATTTGCTCCGTATGGGTCCCGTCTTGAGGATCAAATTCACTTAGGATTTTAGCTGCCTTAGCGGCATCGATTCTCTTATTAACTTTTTCATAAACATTCATTTTATAAATTTAATATTTTTCAAAAAAATAAAATGTATAGGGATACATAAAAAGAGGTTCAAATTTTTGTGTAATTTTAATTTTATTTTCAAAATTAATCTAACAAATTCGTAAAATGTTTCATTCCGCATATTCCGCAAATAAATTCCACAAAAAAAATATTGATACTAAAAAGCGGAATTCCGCATTTTAGTAGGTCATTTTGCGGAATGAAATGCTAAAAACCTTTGCGGAATTCCGCAAAATGATTCCGCATTCCGCGTTCCGCATTCCGCTTTTTAGGTATAACCGATTAATTAGTTAAAAATAAATAGTTGTAAATAATTAGTCTATGTTTAATTTTATTAATAATTTTACAAAATAATTATTTTAAGTCCAAATATTTAAAAAAAATACATAACAATATAAAAATATTTTTTTTTTAATTTTGAACATTTACTGCCTTATTTGGCATGATTTGGCTTTTGCTGGTCTACCGGCTTTGTTTTTAGGAACTATGGCTTTTTGAACAAATTCGAACAAATTTGACACTGAGTCATCATCTCCGTGTAGCAAAATGTAGGCTAATTTTGGACACGATTTGCCACCAGAGTACAGATAACATTTTTTTAAACCCTCTTTTGTTTTGCTAAAGAGATAAATAATGTCTTCTAGAATATTTTGAAGTAAATTTTTTAACATAAGGTTATGAATTTGGTCAGGTCCTGAAGCTGCTTCCTCTTTTAACCTTTTAAGCGCTGAGGTAATCTCTTTATTACTAACAGGCTCGTCAAATTTGCATTGATTTTTTTTATTAAAAAATTCACGATTATGTTCAATTATTTCTCTATCTTTTTGGGGATTAATTAGATAATTGTTCGGACTAAAAGTTTTTTTTTTAAATTCACCAAAAAACGTAGCTTTTTCTTCATCAGTTCTAAGGGCGGTGTAATGTTTCATAGCATTTTATTTTTCATAGCATCTTTTTTTTCATAGCAGACAAATAAATTTTCATAGCATTTGTCGAAAATTTCATAGCATCTATTTTCATAGCACTTATTTTTCATAGCATCTATTTTCATAGCATCTATTTTCATAGCACTTATTTTTCATAGCAATTAATTATAAATTAAAACAAATAAATAAATTACATGACTTAAATTATACAAAAGAATGAATAAACATTTTGTTAAGCAATTTTCAAATTTTCCATATTGTTTCTGGCTATCAAAAAGATGATTGCTTGGAATATTTAAAAAATATCAGCTTAGTTACAATCAATTAAATTAATTCAATAAACTATAATTAATCATTTATAATCATTTAATTTATTTATCAATAAAAAATCAAAAAAATGTATTATTTACTCAATCAATTATTTTTTTTATTATATTAATTTGTGCTATGAAAAAAATGCTATGAAGAAAAATGCTATGAAAAAAAGTGCTATGAAACGATTATGCTATGAAACAATTATGCTATGAAAATAATTTGAGATGCTATGAAAAAAAAAAATGCTATGAAACATTACATGCTATGAAAAGATGCAGCCCCGTTCTAAGTTCCTTCTTATTGGAGATTAAAGTAGGGATTAAAACAGATCCTTTTTTTGATCGAAACTTATTAATTTTTTTCCAGAATGGTCTACTTGAAAGCGGAATTTTCCCAATTTTTTTAATAAAATCAGACCAGTTTTGATTTCAAAAATTTTTAAACATGATTCTTTCTTAAGTCATTTGATTGAATCTTTGTTTGGTATTTTGACAACGAGTTTTTTGAAATATTCTTCTCATTTGCCTGCGTTGCTTAATTATACTGACAATGTTCGGTGGAAGACTTGTTTTGAAAATTGTATGTGTTTGATATGGGATGCTCTTATGGGATGCAGAAATTATTTTTTGGGTAATTTCTTCATTTAGTTTTTGAACTAATGCTGAATTTGATTCTGAGTTTTGCCTTTTTGGCTTATTAAGAATTTCATGAAATAAAAACCAATTTGCTTTTTTATGGTTAAGCTTCTTTGGTTGTGTTCTAGGGATAACTGATTAATCAAAAGATATATTGCAACTCCTCCACCATATTTATTGCGTGGTTTAGTTATTGATTTATAATTATTGAAATCTAAGAGAATATTTGATTCACTCACATCAATTTTTATTTCATTAAGTAGTACAATATCTGGAGAAAATTGAGCCAAAAAAATTCCTAAAAGGTTGATCTTGCTGGGAAGATGAGAACAATTCCAATTTGTAATTACTTACCTTGCTTTAATCAAGGATTTTGTTCTTAAAATTGATTTATTTGTCTTCATGTTCATTCTAAATTTTGTTCAAAGCTGTTTTGACTGGAAGTTTGCTGAGTGACTACATTCGATGATTGATCTACTTGATTTGAATATTCAGTAGTTGAACTGTTTGATTCAGACTCGAAAGTATTGTCGTTTTCATCTGAGACAAGTAATAGTTTCTTTGATTCTTTTTCTTGTGGATCAGATTCGGAATATCTTTTGATTTGATTTTAGACTTATCAATAAAGTTTCTTTATAAAAATAAATTTGTTTAATTTCTAAATCCGGTTAAGACACACTTTAACTGGTTATGAAATCGATTCAAGTGTGTTTACTAAAATGAATGGTAAAAATTTAAATAATGAGGGAAAATTCAAATTCTTATGCATCACACTAGACTCAAAACTTATATTTAGTCCAATGGTGGATGCCTAAGTTCAATTATTATTTTTTTAATAATGACCGGTGGCTTGACCACGAGTGAGTCGGTTTTATTAAAATATAAAAGAAAAGTTGATTAAAAGAATGCTGTAATTCAAGGCTTAATATAATAAAATATCTCTCATATAGGAAATGGGATTTAAAACCAAAAACATTAGGTAATCTTTACAAACCTTTGATAGGATCAATCTTGAATTATTTTTATCCTTGTTTAAATTCATTCTCAGAATATAACATCAAAAAAATACAAGTTATTCAAAATTCAGCAGTTTGACCTATTTTGAATCTGAAATATGATATCCCTTCAATGTAATGCACCAAGAGGCCTTCAATAAACTTAAACTACTAACAGTTTCAAATCGACTCTTTGAGTTGAGTGAGAGATATGTCAAGGCAGGATTGAGTCATTTTAATCCACTGGTCGTCAGACTGGTGGAAGAATATAGAGAAGGTTTCGAATCAAGATATATCGAATATCCAACTCCATTGTGTAATTGCTACCTAAATATTTCTTTTTTTTTTCCTGAACTATCAAATATATTAACATGTCTAACCTCAATCTAATTGAACATATCATTTTTTTTTTTTTTTTTTTTAACTTTATTTTAATTAATTTTTTTTTATATATTTTTATTCTGAAGGAGCATTAACTCGGTACAGATAAACAAATAAATAAATTAGTTAGCTGATGCAACCATGCATGTTGCATTTACAGAGCTAGTTTTGGACTCAAAACATCATCGTCATTATCATCTTGTTCTGTTCTTTTTTATCATTTTGTACAGAATTTCACAAAACCCTTAAAAAAATTGGTCTTAAAAAATAAGAAAAAAAAAAATTTTACAAAATTTTATTCATTTAAAAATTTATCGTGAAAAAATAAAAAATGTAGGAAAAAAAAAAGAAAAATTCACACCACACCTAAGATCCAAGCGGATCAATAAAACACTCTGCTTGGTCGCTTTCCAACACAGCCTGTATCCTCTGGCTCTTTTGCTGACTTTTTGGCGATCTTCGCTTGCTCAGCGACTTGTTCATAAAGTCTCTTGCCTTACTAAAACACCTACACACAACTATGTCCGAAAAAGCAATGCGAAAATTCTTATTCAATATAGCATAGAGTATGGGATTTAGAGCCGAATTAAAGTAGCCGAGCCAAATGAACACATCCATAAAATTGTCCGATATACTGCCCGCATTGCTCAATTGCGAACGCACAATGTAAACAATAAAAAATGGTAGCCAACAGGCCACAAATACGCCCATTATGATTGCCAAAGTTTTGGTGACCTTGGCCTCGGCGGCGTGCTGATGCGTGTGTCCAATGGGACGCTTTCTAGCGAGCTCGCGGCCATCGCCCTTCACATCAATCACCACCGACTGGTTCGTTTTGAACATCAGCTTGGACTGTTGTCTTATTTTGAGAAAAACACCAGTGTAAAGTGTAATCATAAGCACCAAAGGAAGATAAAAAGAAAACAGACTTGAAATGATAACGAAAGAGGGCGTCTGAAATAGAACACACTGGTACAAGTTGCTCGAGTTGTGGATGCTTTTGAGTCCGGACTGGTGCGGATCGACTGTCAGCGGTCCAAGGCTGATCGTGATAGAAATGAACCATGAAATGGTGCAATAGAGCAGGGCCATTTTGAAGTTGTTTTTGTGCTTGCGGTAGCGGATCGGGTGGTTGGTGGCCACGTACCGGTCCAGTGATATAACCAGCAGGCCCCATATGGACGCCGTTGAGCACAGAACGTCAATCGAAAGCCACAGGTCGCAGAGGACTTTGCCAAAAAGCCATTCTTTGAAAGTGCTCAGAGTGGCCGAAAAGGGCAGGACTGTGAGGCCGAGCAGAAGGTCGCTCAGCGCCAAATTTCCGATCAAAAAGTTGCTCATTCCGCCTTGTTTGAGTTGGCGATTGGTGGCGATCGCAATGCACACAAATATGTTTCCGATGATGGTCCAGATGGTCAGGGAGTAGAGAAAAATGCCGGTTACGTACCGAGACAGTTGAGAGGATGAGTCATTGGTGGGCATGGAATGCATTTGATGAAATGCTGTGGGCAAATGGGAATCGTTTGTGTGGGATTCGATTGATGCTATCAGGCTGGATAGAATTAATGTTGCATGAAATTTATGTACCATTTTAGATAGTTTAGATTATTTAAATTACATTGTTTCTAAATAGACAGAAATGTCATTAAATTGAATGAAAATTAATCTTTTAAATTTTTTTTTTTTTTTAAAGTTTATTTAAATTTGAAATGGCTCTGAGTAATAAAACTCCCTCCGCCATTAGATAAAAATAAAATAAAAAAATATTAAAAGATCAAAGTAGACAAGAGAATTTTGATGAAGGAAAAAGGTCGAAAATCAGAGAGATAATCCCTTTTCATTTAACCACTCACTGAATTCATTCCATGAATTACATAATGGGGTTTTTTTCTTACAGGGTCTTGAGCTATTAACAAAAGCACTGACATAGTCTTTGATTAATTCAATAATTAGTGTATTTTTGAAAATAAGACAATTTTTTAGATATTTTATAAATAGTTTATTTAGACGAACTTCAATGCTGTCAAGCTTATAACTTCTAAGAAATTAACCAGGAGATCCGATGGAGTGTCTTGAGGAAAATTATAACTGTACTTAATTGAAATATTTTGGAGAACTTGAAGCCTAGAGAGGTTGGTCATTGAGACTAGAATAGGAATGAAAATAAAAGAGCCGATTAATGTTTTATATATATTGACCAGAGTATTGTAGTTAAGTTTCCATGGCATTGTGAAATTTCATACAAAACTTCCAATACAAAAATAAAAAAATTTTCTAACTTTTGTTCTAAATGTCAAAAACTTGTTCTGTAAATGAAACAAAGTAAAACAACTGTTGTTTCACCTTCTGTGGAAGTCTGCAAAATCTGTGCGAATTCTGCAAAATTTCACACTATTTAAAAGTATTAAATACAAAACGTAATTAATTTGCACGGATTTTGCAGACTTCCACAGAAGGTGAAACAACAGTTGTTTCACTTTGTTTCATTTACAGAACAAGTTTTTGACATTTAGAACAAAAGTTAGAAAATTTTTTTATTTTTTTATTGGAAGTTTTGTATGAAATTTCACAATGCCAGTTTCCATGACTTTTGTGCCAGAATTTTTAAGACGTAAATGCGATCAATACATCTTGATCTAATAAAATCTACATGTGAGTCGAAGCAAAGGTTTTCTTCAAAATAAATGCCTTAAAATAAAGGCTTTTTCATAAGGTAAATTTTTTTCAAAAAGTTTTAAAGTTAGAGATTGGTTTTTACCTGGGTTTCCGGAGAAAATGGTTAGGGTTACATTTGGATTTATTTCGTATTTCTGTATTTAAATTTTAAATGATTGACAATTACTAAAAACAGATAAAATGTCTAATGGTTTCGCAAGTAAATTGGCCTATACTTTTTTATCACTAATTTAACTTCACTTGCATAAATTTACTTGTATCTATACAGTATGTTGCAAAAATTTAGAAATTGATTATTTTATTTAATTAAAACTGTTGATTTTTTTAATTTGACGAAAAATTGAGTCCAAAAGGAAAAAAATAAAAACCAAAATTTTTAGAATTTTTTTTTGATATATCACACTCGGCATAAAAGTTCAATTAACTTCTAAATATTTAATATCCAAAAAATTCCTACAAAAATTAAAAAATAAAAGTCAGTTCAAAAGTTTAGAAATTCGCATAATCCAAAAGATTAAACAATTATATAACAATCTTTTTCCACAACTTTATGATTAGTTCTTACATATCTTCTAGTTTTGAGTAAATTGTGCTGTTAAACTGCTTAACTCTCCAACTCCTGTTGTCATTTCAAATTAACATTACCAAAAATCTTTATTTTGCCAAAAATGTCTCTAGCCCAGTAAAATGGTGAATTGTAGGTCTGCTAAAAAGCTGTTAGGCTGTTAGGTGTATCTCCAAAATGTGTCTCTTCAACTAAAAAACGATATCAAGAGACTGGTACTGTGTCTGATGGAAGCCGTTCTGGTAGACTTCGGAAGCTAACTTTTAGGGTGAAAATTACATTTTTAGAGAGATTATAAACGACCCTACATCTAGCTATCAAACACTCGCCACTGATTTTAATTTTAAAACTCAAGGAGTTAGGATTTTAAAGTATACTGTAATGAGATTTCTCCAAAAAAAAGCTTTAAAGTCTAACAGTGGTCAGAAAATCCCTTCTAAGAATAACTTATTTTATTCTTAATTACGAGGAATTTCGAGTAATCTTTTTTTTCTTAAAAGCCTATGGTCTCGTGCGGATTATCAGGAAATTTTCCTTTAATTTGTTTTGTAAACACTTTTTGCTTATCTTCAACCATTTAAAAATTATTTTCTCTCAGAATTAAATTAAAGATACAGTGATGATTTGATCTAAGGTTTTTACGCTTTTTTACGTAAAATTATTATTTTTACCGTAATTTGGCCTTTTACAATTTTTTACGGTAAAAATAATAATTTTACGTAAAAAAGCGTAATTTTACGTAAAATTACGAAAGTTTACATAGTCATTTTACGTAAAATATTGTCAATTAACGTCATTATACGTAAAAATGCGTAATTTTACGAAAAATAACGTAAAAACCTTAGAAAAAATCATCACTGTATGAAAAGTTACAAATTGATAGAACATTATCCGATTTGGTGTTCGAATCACTTGATTCAATCCTCTCTTGAAATAAGAAGCGTGAAATAAAGCTGCAAACTCTTTAAAAACAGACAAGTCAATTACGCAAAAAATAAATAAAAATTGATTTTTTTATTTTATTTTAAAAAGTGAAATAAAAGAATTAAAGAAAATTTTACTGTCTTTAACAATTTTGTACTTTTTTTTACGATTTTTTACTTATAAAAAATAAAACTTTACGTAATTTTACGTAAAATATGGTAAATTTACGTTAATTTTCGAAAATTTATGTAATTTCACGTAATTTTACAAAAGTAATTTTACGTTATTTTACGGAAAAATTACATTTCTTTACATAAATTTACGTAAACTAACGTTAAATTACGTAATTTTACCCCAGAACCACGTGTCAAATCACCACTGTAAATTGGGTAAACAGAGGCTTAATTGGACGGTTAATGATTGGTCCAGAGTTATTTTTAGTGACGAGTCCAATTTTGAGGTCTTTAATCGAAAGTCAAGAGTAATATTAAAAAAGTTTAAAGATGAAAAGTTGGAACGGTGGAGGCTAAGCCGGTATCTGGGGATGAATTCTTACAACCGCACTAGTAAATGCAACATTTATACAGGACGAATTAATCTTTTGCCTACATCAGCACCTTGGAAAACAATCTTTTACCATCTGTTGAACTCCTATTTGGGCCAAATTATTCTTGGATTTTTCAACAAGATGGCGCTTTGGCACATACAGCTCACTTAGTAAGCGACTGGTTCAAAGAACAGAACATTGAGGTTCTGCTATGGTGTGCCCGTTCCCCAGATCTCAATCCAATCCAGAACTTATGGTCATACACGGATACCAAAATGGTATACACAAAAGTAACCTCTATTGAGCAGTTAAAAGAGGTTTTACACAAAGAGTTGTTAAAGATTCCGACTGAGTGCGTACAAAAATTGATTGAATCTTCCAAAAAGGGTTATGGCTTGTTTTAACATCAAAGGCGGTCATTTTAAATACTAAATTGTAAAAATTTCTATACTTTTTATTTCTAATTAATTGAATCCATTTTTTCTTTTAATATTTTTTTTGGGGTTTTTTTTTCACTTAATTTTTTATTTTTGGTTTTATGTTTTTGGATTGATGACAAATAAAAATTTAAAAAAAAATGATTTTTTTATTTTCCCGCCTATTATGCACGTAAAAACAATTCTTTTGTTAAAAAAATTTCTTAAGTTTTTCAACATACTGTATAAAATAAATTTTAGGGTATAAAACTATTTTGTTTAGATAAAAATACTTCTAATGTAAAAATATTTTTTCAATGCACAATTTTTTCTTTTTAGTTTTAAAAAAAATTTAAATATCCCAAAATGAAAACTTTTAAATTAAAAAAAATTTTTACTTTTTTTAAAACTGTTCTTAAGACCCAAGTTTTGAAATGCCTTTATTTTTTATTTAGTATAACTGCAGCTAAAGCAAGCGTTCCAGCTTTCCGAAAATTTCTAAATCAAAGTAGTGCTGGCAAACGAAGGGATGATCGCAATATCTAAATGGCTTAAATTAGCTTTAAAATTATAAAAATTTAAATTTCTTTTAATTATTGATTCATTTTGAAAGTATATTGCTAAGATCCTAAACATAATACAAAAAAGATCCTTTTTTACATTAAAAAGAAAAATGAAAATAGGAAGTCACGATCTTTTGCCTAAATTTAGTATTTTTTTATAAATAATTATTTTTTAAATTTGAAAATTATTTTGCCTTTCTTTGGATAAAATTTTCATATTTGTTTTTTCAATATTTGGTAGCTCAGCTATCTATTTTTTTAATTTCTAGACCAAATTAGAATTTTTCACATCTTTCGGCCACGAGGTAAAAACTCGAAATTGCAAAAATTTCTTTGAACATGCAAAAATTTTGAAAAGATTCTTCATTTACCACTATATAAGAAATTTTTTACCAAAAAGTCAATAAAATCGTTAAAATAAATTTAAATAATTCTGAGGAAATAAGTTTTTTAAGTAAAAATTATTTTTGAAATCGCAAATTAATTTTTAGAATTTCAACTAGCTAAAAGTATCCCAATGTTTTAATAATTTTAATTTGGCTATGGAAAATTCAATAATTAGTTGAAAAAACTACATGAATTTAATTCAAAAGACAGGCAAAATTATTTTCTAGTCTTTAAAAAATTCTTATAAAACAATTTTTTACATGGATTTAAATGTTGTGAAAAAATAATTTACATAGTTTAAGCTTATATCATTTTCAATTTTTTCATCCTTTGAGACTATATGATAAATTAAAATAAAGCACACTGAGGTAATTGTTGAAACTATAAGATTTATTTTAAATTTTTTTATAAGCCATGAAATAAAGTGAAAATGAAATAAAAAAAATATATTCACTTGGAATAAAAATTTTGAATACAAATGTTCTATATTCCTGGTTACAAAATTGAACCCATATCATTGTCCACATCAGTTACAAAGAAATGGGTTCTTTAGTTTATATTAAAAGACAAGGGATTTAAATATTAATTATTTATCAAGATAAATTAGGTCTACCCGATAGTGTTAACAATTGTTAACAGAAAATGTTAATAAAAAAGGAACCTCCGATTTTGTTAACAGTTTGGTAACAAATTATGTTAACAAGAAATAATGTTACCAAAATAGTTAACAAAATATACACATTGTTAACCAAATTTTCCGATTGCTAACATTATTTTTTGTTAAAGAAACTTTAAAAAAAAATAGCTTTTTAATATATGTATTAATTTAAATTAAAAATTATCTCATATGAATTGTAACACCAAAAAGAAGGCCATCACGGTGGTAATTATGAGTCTAGAAAGTGCTAAAACTTCAGCTAATGCTGTTGATAAAATTAAGCGTGTTTTATGTAACAAAAACAATCCAACAGAATGTCCAGAATGCGGAAAATTTATGGAGGGGCAACGAGGTTTAAAACTACATATTGCAAAATCACATAAAAATTAGCTTTATTTTAAGATATTTTTTTATTATGATTAGAAACGAACTTTAGACATTAATTTACAATTTTTTTTTAAATAAATATAACTATTTAATTTAATGTATAACTTGTTAACAAAATTTTTCGTTGGTTAACATAATTTAACAATTGTTAACCAAATTTTTTTATTGTTAACATAATATTTATTTTGGTAACAAAATTTTTCTTAGAAAAAGTGCTGGTAAAATTATTTCTTGTTAACATAATTTGTTACCAAACTGTTAACAAAATCGGAGGTCCCTTTTTTGTTAACATTTTCTGTTAACAATTGTTAACACTATTGGGGAGACCCGATAAATTTGCTCGTTGGCATTACATAAGTCACATAGTAAAAGGTAAAGGCATATTTAATAGCCAGAAAAATAGGTAAATATAATGGAAAATATGATTCATTAAGGAAATTTAGGGCACCAATATTGATTAGTGAAAGAATTGGTAGAAAAAAATTCTTAAGGAACTCAATTGTCAAAAAATAGTTAAACACTGTCGGAGCTATATTTAAAAACTGAAAATCTAAAATTTTCAAGCAACTCATTTACTTCAATTTATTTATTAAGTCTGAGCGGACAAATTCAAATAGCTAAAAACATTTAATTTAAAGATGCTTCAAGGTTGTTCATAATGACAATTATTATCTAAGGCAGTTTTCAATATTATAAGGCTTAACCTAGAGCATGAAAATTGTTCTAAAAGGAACACATTTTGTTTATTAAAATAATTTTGGAGGAACTTCTGGGCAGCTTGGGTGATTCTAAATATTCCTTTCAGTGCTGTGATAGGTTTATAAAAAATATGCTGAAAATACATTCTAAAAAGAAAAAAAAAATATTTATGAAGATTTTTTGTAAATAATAGGTGTCAATTTTGCGAAAAAATTCTCTGTTTTTATTTTTTTTGCTAGTAATTCTTCCGCACACAAAAAATCTGTCAATAATTATTTTAGATATATTTTTTTTTAATTAAAATAATTTAAATATGCTTATCTTTGAAATATCTAAAAAATCAATTTAATCAATTCAAATCTAAAAGTAAAATAATTTTTTGTTATACATCTCTCTCTCTTAATCTAGTTTTAAAGTAAATTTAAAGGAAAGTATTTAAATGAAGGATTTATGAATAGCTTCTGTGAAAAGAATTTCTAAATATAGAAATTGACATGATTGCTTGTTAAAGTCTCATTTAACACAAATTGGTTTTGAATTTTCAAATATTATCAAAAATAATAATTCGCCTTAAAATAACTACCTAGGATCTGACAATTAGATGTTTTAAAATTTATTTAAGAATTTATCATCAATGATCAATATTTTTTGACAATAAATCATTAGATGTAAAAGAGTAATAATTAAAAAAAAATATTTTTCTTCATAATTTGTAAATCAGCAACAAAATCTTTTATATAGATGGTTGATCTATGTGGAGTAAGTGATGACTTTAAAATTAGCTCTCATTGTAAAGAAATATGAATTATAAATTAAAATTGAATGGGTCTCGCACTTCATGTGACCAACGTCACCTTGCTTATTTGTTGACCAGAATTGGTAACTATTTGGTGACCAAGAAAATATGCGACCATTAATTTTTGACACTGGCCTCCAAATTATATCACAAACTAAGAGAAGTCAAGTTTTCAGACACTCTCTACTCTATGTTTCAATTGTAAACCATGTAAAAAACTTAGAGAAAAAAGTTTTGAACTGAAATAATTTTGATTAAAATAAATAGAGTTGAATGAAAATTTAGATAAAAAAATGACTGAAAAAATCAAAAATTCGATAGAATATAAATTATTCGAAAAATTCACAAAAGAAGAAACATAAAAATTTAGTATTTTTTAATCTAATCTATTTGGCTAAAAATAGAATTTTATTTGTCACCAAATTATTAATACTGGTCACATTTTGAATTTAATCTTAAAATTGCTTAATATTGGTAATATATTTACTTGGTCACAAAATAGTAAAGTGACCAACTGAGCAAAGTGATGTTGGTCACATAACGAGGAAGACTCATTAAATGCTGTATAAAAGTAGTTAAAAAAAGAAAAAAAATAGATTATCAACATTTATATTTGATAAAAAATTGCTACTGATTTTAATATTTAAGCTTAAACTTTCTAAATTTGAATACGTCTGACCAGTTTGTTTCAATTCTAGGATTAAAAGATATAATTTTTTTTTTAACTTCAAAAAAAGCGTAAAAAAAATAAAACTAAATTTAGTTTCTAAATTTCTTAGACCTAATTTAAAATTTATATTTGATCGAATTTTTTTCCTCAATGAATCAGAAATCATTAAAATTCGTCTAGCAATCATTTTTGAAAATAAAGAAAATTGAAAAAAATTCTTAATTGACATTCTTAAAATAATAAAAATTGTTCAATTTTTTTTATCCTTTTGTTGGTAGGCCGTAAAAATACAGAAAATACATAATACAGAATTATAATTTCATTCAAAAATATTTAAAAAGAAATAAAGAAATAATATAGAAAGTGTCAATTAATTGTCGAGTATTCATTTTTTCTTCATCTGTCAAAACTTAATTTATTGCCGGTTTGTTCTAATAATTTTAATAAGTTTTTACTTTTGAAGCTTTAATTATTTTCATTATTCGTTAATTTTTTGCCCGCTTTTCATTTTCAATTCCATAAATCTCTCTTTTATTTCTCTAATTTTTTAATAATTGATTATGTGAGAACCTATTTTTCAAATTAATGATAACTAAATATGTACAATGTATCTTAGACGGAACTTTAATTCCACTTGAACCATACCCGACTTTTCTAGGTGTCCAATTTGATCCGAAGCTCTGCTTTAAAAAACTATTTGAAAGCCTCACCTCAAGAGCCACGTCCAAAATAGACTTAATCAGTAGAGTTAGAGGTTTGAAACTAAAAAATGGCATCGAACTTTGCAGAATTATTTACAAGAATTTTATTCGTTCAATTTTTGATTACGCTTTTATTTCTCTGTCTAGAGCAACCCAGAAAATTTTACCAGAAATTCAAAAACTTCAAACCAAAGCCCTCAGACACATTAAGTTCTTTCCGATCAGGACAAGAATAACCCACATTCACGAAAAGTTACGGATCGAGCTTACATCAAATAGAACTCATTCACTTCTCAAAAGTTTTTTCATCAGACGCGAAAACCATGCACAGCTAAACTTAGATCTTAACGAATTCATGTTGCACGAAATGAATAACAATCCCAAGTTTAATTCATTGTTCCAAAACTTTAATATTTTCCTAAATGGAAGATAGTTCTGGGTCAATACGCTTATCCAACAACAACCGCTAATCTTTATATTTATTTATGTTTTTTATGTTTTTTATTTTATTTTTGATTTTTACTCTAAACACATTTAATCAATTTGTGATCCTTTTTAATAATCGTTAGGCTAAAAAGAAGGACTTTGTTCCATTCTGAGTAGCCTGAGGGTTTCCCTCAAATAAATAAAATATAATAATAAATAATAAAAAAATATGTACAATGATCATGTAATTAAAAATTTTTAGATCTTTACAAATTAAACAATTGTGAACAATTTTTTACTTTTGTTAGTCCTAAACATATATGTTTTGGTATAACTAAAAAAATATAAAAGAAACGGACCAATTTGACACGAAAATAAGTTGGCCTTTTTACCAAAATTATTTTTAGTGTTTTCTTTTAGAACTCGATGCACTGATTAAAAATTAATGAGAAATTATTCATATTAATGTATAAACTATGACTCACATTTAATCCTTTTTTCTATTTTATTTTATTATTTTTTTTTTCTTCATCGCCCAAGTGGCGTTTTTTTAATAAATAATAATAATAATAAAAGTTGATTTTTTCATATTTTATTCCCAGTCAAAGTCCGAAGAAATGTTCCCTCCATGAAATCGTCTCAGAATTTCATAAATGTTAAGTTTTTTAATATAATTGTTTCTTTTTTTCAAAAATAAAAAAAAATAAAAAAAGGTAACTCTTCCAGAGCGTCGAGTGTGATAAGACGTAAAGGCAAAAGTTTCTGAGAAATACCATTTTACCAATAATATATTAAAAAAACTTGTTAAAAAACTAAGATTTGAAAACTTGGTTTCCTCCTTTTTAATAAACAAAATATGTTACAAAGGCAATAATTTTTTATAATGCTAGAATAAAATTTAGCAGAACTAAAATAATCTAAATATTTTTGCCATTAGACCTAAATAGTAACCTGCATATACCTAAACCCCTAAATTGCTTTTAGAAAGTTTTTTGGCTTATTATTTGGCTTTTTAACTTTTTTCTAGCAACGAATGTTCTTAAAATCTATTAATTTATTTCTTAATTTTAAATTAATTTTTCTTTAATATTATTTAAGATATTATTCAAGTTTTGTATAAAGATAAGCGAATTTTTAACGAGAAAGGAAAAAAAATTGAAATATTTATTTTAATGTTAAATAATTTTTTTTCAAGTATTCAATTTGTTTGATTCAAAAAAAATTAAACGATTGATTTAAATAAAATAAAGAAACACAACATTTTGATTTTTTTTTGACGACAAAGTTTTGTGGACAAAATAATAAAAATTTTTCCTTAGAAAAAATTGCTGAAAATTTAAAGAAAAATTTAAAAAGTCATTTTAAACTTAAATCAAGAAAAATATTCACAGTTGATTAAAGTTTTTAAATAAAAATTTTAAAATGCGTCTTAACTAATTAATCAAAAAAATCAAATTTTTAATTTATAATAATTTGATTGTTTTGTAAAAAAAATTAAATCCAACATCAAATCTATATTCAGCCTTTTTTAAAAATTTTCTATTTGAATTCTGCATTTATATTTTAATATTTTATAATGGCATGCAGATATCAGAGTAAAAGAGAGTCTCAAATTCTATTTAACAAATTAATTTTCAGTTTAATCAAATTTTATTTTAAACTTTATTACCTTCGTCAAATTTTTTACAATCACCTTTAGTATTCTTCTCTTAGAAAAAAGGAGAGCATCAAGTTAAGTTTTTTTGGATTTATCTATTCAAACCATTTTATTTAGCAATTTTTTTTTAATTCTATTTTAAAAATAAACTCAAACTTAAATCTTCCATTAAAAGTGATATTAGTTTGTCTAAGTTTTAACGCTAAAATTAAATTTTTTTAATTAATTATAAAAATTTGAATAAAATTTAATAATTAGAATTAAGCTTATTTTGTAATTAAATTTTTATTGAAACTGGTTTGGATGGTAATCACTTGAAAAGAAATGAACTTGAAGCTCGCTTTACTTCTAAAAGAAGCACGCAAGAGTTTTTTTGTACGGTATCGTTTTTCTAATTGTCCTTTCTAGATTTCACATTATTTCTTCATTCAAATTTTAATTGAAAAATAAATTTTTTATATTATTATATTAATTAGAGAAATCAAGTTTTCAGACACTCTATACTCTATGCTGCAATTGTAAAAATTTAATTGTTTTTATTCATATTAATTTTTTGAAATTTAATGATTTTAACTGAAATAATTTTGATTAAAATAAATAGAGTTGAATGAAAATTTAGATAAAAAAAATGACTGAAGAAATCAAAAATTCGATAGAATATAAATTATTCGAAAAATTCACAAAAGAAGAAACATAAAAATTTAGTATTTTTTAATCTAATCTATTTGGCTTTTGTATTGGGAAAAAGCTTTTGACGAATAAAAAAAATTCTTTGTAGTATAATTAAAATTTTATTTATTTTAGTATAAAAAACAAATTATTATAGCAAAAAAAGTCAATTAAATTTGAACTGTAGAATAAAAATATATCTCTTAGAATACTTTCATACATTAAATAATAAAAAATAAAAACAAAAGTATAAAAAAAATCAATCAAATTCTAAGCGGTCCTTACCTTAGACGATATAGTTTCTTTTTTTGCTTGTTTATTTAAACCAGCTACCTCATCGTGAACTTTCCTTTTTCTTGGACGTCCACGACTTCTTTTTCTTTTAGCCCCATTTTCAGCACTCGTTTGGGGGTCCACAACATCAATATGAGGCTCAACAAGTTTCAAGTTCAGTATTATTGGTAAATACCTTAACTTTATTCCATTCTAACTTTTTATTGGCATTTTTTATTTTTTTTTGCAAATGTTACACTTAAAAAAAATAAAAAAATTTATGCTACATTTTATTTTCTTTTTCTATAAAGTTTTTCTCTATAATTTTTTATTCGTCAAAAGCCATCGTCCTTTTGTATTTTAACTCAAATTTGACATTGATATTATTTATTTATTTTTTATTCATTCAATTAACGCCTTAAAGGCGATGTTAAAAACAAAAAAAAAAAAGAAAAATAGAATTTTATTTGTCACCAATTATTAATACTGCTCACATTTTGATTAATTAATTAAAAAAATTTGAATAAAATTTAATAATTAGAATTAAGCTTATTTTGTAATTAAATTTTTATTGAAACTGGTTTGGATGGTAATCACTCGAAAAGAAATGAACTTGAAGCTCGCTTTACTTCTAAAAGAAGCACGCAAGAGTTTTTTTGTACGGTATCATTTTTCTAATTGTCCTTGCTAGATTTCACATTATTTCTTCATTCAAATTTTAATTGACAAATAAATTTTCTATACTATTATATTAAATTAATATAAAATTTTTAGCACTTAATTTTTCCATTCTGAAAAATTAAACTCTTTCTTTAAAAAATCACTTTAAATTTTTTTTTTAAAGTCTTGCATGATACCCATTACTAAACCAAATACATTGGTACATGATCTTTGATTATTTTCTATCTAAGCAAATAATCTATTACATTATAATCTATTATATAATTTTATACTTTTTTTTCTAATTATTTCAATTAATTAACAATTACTTTTTTTAATTACTTTTTATACACATTTTTTAAGTCATCAATTTTAAGCTTTTATTTTACTGAAAGAAGGGCGATCGACCTTCAGGACCACGACCGACGATCGACGACCATTTATAAAATAAATAAATATCAAAGAAAATAATTTTTAACCGAAGCTAAATTATATGCCCATCGCAAATCAACGAGTATTGAGTGCATTTTAATCAAGATATTAATTTTTTTATAGCTATTATTATTATTAATTTATTCAAGTCTCATAGGCAAATGAATAAAGATCATTAAAAATTAAAAAAAAAGAAAATACATTTCATGATTTAATTGCCAGAATTCAATGTAACTAATTAAACTGCTAACATATTTTATTTCATTTAAAATTATTTCAAATTATTCTTTTTAAATTTTAAATTTGACTTATTTTGAAAAATGTAAAAAAATCTTGCAATTTTTTTAAAATCTGAATTCTCAAAGATTGAGATTGATGCATTTATTTTTTTAAAGCTATTATTTAGTTTTTTGTTGTGTAAAATTTCACATAACAAAAAAAATAAAAATTAATTAATTGCCTTCATAAATCGAGATTTTAGAATTTTTTTCTTAGACCTCTTGTTAGTTATGACTTGAAATTTTTTAATTATTTGCAATAAACTTAAAAAAATACTTGAACAGAAAAAATACAATTTTCTAAAGATACACCGAATGAGGGAATAAAAAATAATAAAGCATTTTTTTTGCCTAAATATTTCTTTTTCTTTCGAAGTACAAATTCTATTTTTCTAAAATTGAAATTGAAATATATTTATTTGTTTCCATTCTACAATCAAAAATCATGGTTAATATTAGGTTGACAGCATAGACAAATTTTCATATCCAAAACCTAGATTGAACTCACATTTATTTATTTCAGTTAACGCCTAGAAGGCGATGTAAAAAAAAAAATTTAAAAAAAAAAAAAAAAGAATATGTATAAGACAAATATTAAGTATAAAGTTAAAATTATCTTTTTGTTTTGTACAAAAACCAATATTAGATCACTATTAATTTAAGCCTTTTTAAAATATCTAATTATAATCTAATAAAATTTTATCTTTTATTTTTAAAACAATGACTTTAAAAGGAGAATCATTGATAAGAAAATTTTTACTTATCGTTATTAATTACTTTTTGAATATCTTTTTTCAAGGAAATTTTTTTCCTGTTTATTCTTTTATTTTAATTTAAAAAGGGTTTCCAAAAAACACTCCGACTATTTAACATCTTTTGGACAGTAAATTTGGTATTTTTTGAATTTTCAATATTGAACCCGGTTTTGAGAATGTATGCCAAATTAAGTTAGAATTTCTTCATGGCTAAAAGTTTGTTGCATGGTACAAACTTTGGGGTTTTTCAGTGGTCCTGGTTTTAAAAAGTTAAGCTTTGTCTTTGGTTTTTATTTTGCTATTAGCATTGTTTCTAAATTACCCAAAGATCAGTTTTGTGAAAATGAATTTTTAACGAGTGATCATTTTATGAATAAAGTGATCATGTTTTGAATTTTATGATTTCTCTTTTTATTTTTTTTATTTTATTTTTATTTAATAAAATAAAATTTGAGGGATTTACCCCTAGGACTATCCTGAACGGCTTTTCGCCTTCTTTTCAGTCCCCATTCCAAAAAAAAAATTGTTATAAAAGTTTTTGTAAAAGATACAGAAGAAATATTGTTCTAATTTTAGCGTAATTTAAAAATAATAAATTTTTTAATTATTTTTAATAAATTTTTAATAAATTAAATTAAATTTAAATAAATTAAAAAAAAATTAAATTTTTTTTTACTTTTTTTAATACCATAAAAATTATGAGAGTTTTTATTCATTTACCTTATAAGTCCAGACACTTAAAAATAAACAAAAAGCACATAGAGTAAGAGTAAATAATGGAATGTATCATATTCCTCTAATGAACTGAAAAAAAATATCAATAAACAATTAATATTTATTTTCTTTGAAAATTATGGACTTTGAATTTTGTTTTTTTATCAAAGCTTTGATTAGCTGCGAGAAAAAATAATATATTCTTACAATATTTTCTATTACAACCAGTTAATACCTGAGGCTTTTGGTAACATTTCAATCCAAAATAGTTAAATCTATTTTTTTAATATTGCATTTAGAATTCGAAAAAATAACCAAATAATTTTTTTAACCTTAGCGGACATTACCAGTTAGAAAGTTAAATTTTTAAAGTATTTTTTTATTTTTTTGTTTAGCTTTTAAAATGTTCACCTAGTTTACCAAAATTTTCAATCTATTCATTTAGAAAATTTGATTTTTATTTCTTAGAGAAAAAATAAACAAATTTTCATTAAAATAAAATTTTCGTTTTAATTTACCCCTAAGACATTCGGCGTAATTTGGATTTATTTATCAGAAATATCCTGATTTTTTTTTCTTTTAGAAAATTTTTGAAAACAATCTTTCTTCAACCAAGAATCCAAGATCTTATTTTTCTGAGCCAAAAAAAATAAACTTTGCTTTTCTTTAAAAAATATCGATTGCTTCCACAAAATAATTTATTTGTCGCTATTAAATTTTAGACATAATGAAAGTTTAATTGATATTGAGGTATTCTCAGCGGTAAATAAAGGTGTAAATAATATCTAATCGAGAAAGTATCGATTATGTCTACATTTCGCAGAATAAATATTCTAAAAATATTGATCAAATTATTTACAAAAAATTTTAAACAAGCATTTTGCTAAATACAAATGAGATTTTTATTTGTTTTTGCCATTTATCACAAAATTGATTAATTGAAATCTTTATTTTTTTTCCAGACTAAATAGTGCTATCCATTTTTTAGGAGGAGACATCTTGGCGAACTTAATGATTAAGTACTTTCTTTTTAAACAACAAGCTCAGGCAACAAAATTTTAGTGCACTTTTTATTAATTAAATATTTTTTTGTTTAAACTAGGCATGCAAGTAAAGGGTAAAAAAAGCAATCGAGATTGCTTTAATTGAAGCGTTCTTCAAGTTCGAAGGAATTCTCTTCTATTAAATTAGCTTACATTTATCAAATAAATTAAATTCAAATAAAGTTTTTTTAAATTTAAGCTCATGAAAGATAAAAATAAATGATTAATTAAATGATTTTTTATGAATGATTGCCGATCATTTGTTCGAGCTATTTGTTTATCACTTAAATATCTCAATGTCTAATTTTAGTTAATTAAAATTGTATTAGTTTAACATACAACTAAATTAAATTGTACACAATTTGGATCAAAATCAGCAAAGACTATCATATTCATTTGAATTGATAAGAAATTTAGGTATAATGTAAAAATAAGTCGAATTTTATTTTCTAGTTTACTTTTATTTAAATTTAATAATCTTTTCTGCTCTTTATACTTCTGAATATCTCATTTGCCAGTTCAAAATTTTATTGAAATTTTTTTTGTTTTTCTAAAATAAAAAAAAAAGCCTGGAAATGAAAAAAAAATTCAAATCTTTTTTAAAAATTTACAAGACCCTTTTTTTCAAATAAAAGTATTTTGCCAAAAAAGCAATCCTCTTAGAAAAAATTATATGATTATATTTTTAAAAAAATAGCCAAGATGATAATTCATTTATTTTATATCTGAATTGCGCAGTTCCTTTAGAGTTAAAAAAAAACATCTATGAAAATCAATAAATTAATTTAATATGCTTTATTTCCTTTTTTTAAATTCAAGGTGGAATCGGGAAATAAGGTTGTCGAATTCATTCGAAAATAAGATAAGTTTTAGTCTTTGTTAATTTTCAAGTATAGTGGTCTTAACCGAATAAAATAGTCCCAATAAACAAAATAAAGCGTTATCTTTATTTAAAATTAAATTTTAAATGCTATTTCCAATATTTAAATTATATTAAAAAAATGTTACATAAAGAATTAATTAAAGAGCTAGAAATAAGTTTCGGATTCGATAATAAATATTTTTTTCATTAAAAAAAGTATTTTTCTTTTTTAATAATTTAATTAGTCATGAAATGATGTAAAATCATATCATGAGATTTCATGTAGCATGGTCACTGCTAATTTAAATATTAAATAAAAAAAACACATTTAACTTTTTCATAAATTTCAAAGTTAAATGGCCGATCACTAGAAAATTTTCTTAACATAATAGAAGCTGCTATTTGTTTTAAAAAGTTTCTTATTAATTAAAATTAAACGATTTTTTTTCTAAGAAATGTAATGACAATCAAAATTAAAATTGAGCTGCCGGTTTAAAAAAAAAAGAAACCGGAAACTAAATAATAAAATGTGATCCTGATTTTTATTTTTAAAAGAAAAATTTGTTCAGGTATCCGGAGAGCATGCAAAGATAACTTATTCCTAGCAATTATAAGCAAAATAATTTTTAGGTATTTTTGAGGTTCTTTCACAAAAAAATATTACAATTTAAAAAAAAATAATCATAGAATCTTATTTTTAAATTATAGAGAGTTATAATCAAGTATGTGGCTAGTCAAATTAAAAATTAAAAAGAACTTCGCAGAAAAATATTGGTTTGCGGACTCGAATTGGTTCATGTAGTATCCAAATATTTATATGTTCAAACACTTGATCAAAATATCTCTTCTGCTAAATAAAAAATACTTGCTTTTATTGGAATTTTATGGAGTAGAGGAGTTGTTTTTGCAGGTACACCTATGAAAGAAATATGGTTCAAGAAATAAAGAGTTCCTATTGTTTCAGATTTTATGTCTAGAAATAGATTTTCACTCCTAATGAAATACCTGCGTTTTGATAACAAAACTACAAGATCTTCTCGAGTCAAATCATACAGTTTTTGCATGATTAGAGACTTATGGGAAAGATTGGTTAAAGACTCAAAAGTTTGTTACCGTCATAATCATTGAATTACTGTTGATAAAGAATTATTGCCATTGAAAAGTAGGTGTAGTTTTGATGAAGGAAAAAAACTTAGCCAGGCTTAATAAAACACCGATCGGGCTTTAATGGTTTAAAAAAAAATCGGGCTTTCTAGTGATATTCTATCTCTATTTAGAGTTGGTAGTTTTATTTTGAAATTTTCGTATTTAAAAAAATTATTTAATCATAAAATGCTTGTTTAAAAATAATATTGTTCAAGCATTTCAACATAAATATCTCAAAATTAAAAATTTTTTTTACATTCACTTACTTTTAATATAAAATTAATTGTATTAAAAAGCATCCATTCTATTAAGTTGCTACAAATTCCATCTAAAAAATAAAACTGTTCTCAAATAATTATGATTCAGATTCAATATTTTTTAAATAGAATTTTAGGCATAAATACGTCATTTACAAAAACAAGTCCACTTGATTAATTTTGCTTAAACGTATCAATGGACAAAAATCATATAGAATAAAGCTAATAAATTTTGTTTTACTTTTTCTTAAATTTTTCAAAAAATTTAAACAAATTAAAAAATAAAAATCTTCGAAAAAATTCCCAATGGTGTTGGGAACTAAGCAGAGCTGTTTAAAAGTCACAAGTCTCAAGTCAAGTCCAAGTCAGGACTTTAAATTTTTCATGACTGATGATAGTTTTTGTCACGGCCTAGTTTAAGTCAAAGTCTCTTAAATTAAAGTCCAAGCTTGGCTAAAAGTATAAAAAAATTTAAGGTAAAATCTGCAAATATCTAATTTAAAATATTTTTGTCTCTACTTAATTAATTTTTACAAAAATGTCTAGGTTGTAAAGTTTCCACTGAATTTTACCTAATTTTAAGTATTGCAATTTTTTTCGAAGAAATTATTAGATAAAATTTAAAAAAATTAATTCAAGACAAAAATATATTACTTCATATTTTTTTTACTAATTTTAACCAAAAATAACTAAAAATTACGTTTATTTATAGAAATATAAGTTAATATACCGTAAATATTCGTAATTTGGTTAAATTACCATTGTCAAAAAAAATCCTAGACTGTGATTTTTCTTATTTGTATTTTTATTAAATATATTAAGATGAGCTATAGCTTAAATGTCCTAAAGCGATGATAAATTTTCAGGATTAAGCTCTTTGACCGATTTTCAGCATTACAGTGATGTCCCGCAATTTTATAAACAATTAAAGTAAATTTACAAAAGTGACAATCATTAAACTTACCATATTTTGCCTGAAAACAAATATGTCCAAAATTTTAAGAGCTTTGGTGTCTTATTTGTTTCTTTAGTTACAATTTACAAAAATTACAATCATCAAATAAATCAAAAGGAATCCATTAAATTTATATTTTATAACTAGCTCACTCAAAAGACTCCAAAGGTCTTAAATTTTTTTGACATTTTTGTTGAAAATTTATGATTTTTTACTTAATAACACTATTTATTTTTTTTTAATTAGTGTTATTTAAGGCCCGAGACCAAAAAACAATCTTTGTACTTTAGAACCTTAATATTCTGAATTTCAAAATATTTAAAATAAAAAATTTAATCTGGAGCATAAATACAATTTTGAAAAAAATTATTTTGGCTTACCTGGGGCAACCGGGTTAACTTCGCAGAGAAAAGAGAAAAAAAAAAAAGCAATTGACCAATTGTACTAGATGAGCGAGTGAAAATCTATGAGCAAAAGGGTGATAAAATTAAGTTAATTTGCACTTTTGGATAGTTTAAATTTAAAATTTTGAAAAATTGGTCACTCAGTTAGACCATCTTACAAAAAATCTAACTAAATGAGAAAAACTTTTAGCTTTGGTTCTAATAGATTATTCAAAAAAATTTGATTTACTTAATAAAATCAATAGTTTTTTTCGCATTTTTTTAAATTCCAAAGCCCATATAAATAGTTTGTTTTTAAAAAAGGATTATTATTAAAAAAATTCCTTTTCTAAAGTAAATATAATTTGAAAATTACTTAAGTAATAGAAAAATGTTCAACACTGTAATTTGGCTTAATTTAATTAATTAAAATAAGCTTAGTAAATCTTATTAAATCAAGATTTGGCATTTGAAATGAAATTTTTTGTTTGCTGATCCAAAATTGTGATCAAAAGTAATCTAAATAAAACCTATGAGTTTTATCACTTTGATTAAAAGTTTTGCTCAGAAACTTCCATATAATCGGTTTATTCCCTCGAAGACAGAATTTAATCTATGCAATCAATCCCAGTCCCAGAGTAATATTTTTCTGAATATTAAACACTTCTTCAATCAGATTCAAAATGAAGTGAATATTGATTTTCAAAAGTTTTTATAAGTCTTCAGTTTTTAATTTAAAAAAAAAAGTTTTTCTAATTGAACAAATTAAAGGAAATGAGCATATAACTATTGAATTTAGCATTTAACTTAATAATTTTTACAATGCATCGATTAAAAAATGAATGGCTTATAGAAAAAAGCGGGCATAGACTTTGTTTGTCAAATCGCTGTAAATTTATTGATTTAATTTTTAGCAGACTTCTTGTTTATAATATTTTTTTGAACTGAAGGATATTAAAACTTGAATTGAATTAACAAGTTGATTGTAAAAGTCTGAAAAATTAATTCAATTAAGTGTCTTTGATTAAAAATCTGACAAATTGTTCGAACCCGTGGGTGATCACATGTACCAAATAAAGAAAATTGCGCCAAAAGGTAACAAATTGCTCACACAAAATTAAAATCAAGCTATTTATTTATTTTTAAATATTTGTACCTATAAGGAACACAATTATTTTAATTTTAATTATTTTTCAATTTTATCAATCATTGGTTTTGTTTATTTTATTAACTATTTTGACTAAATTTTAAATTGAAAACCAAATCTAGTTAAAAAACTTGAAAATATTTATAATCCTTTGCCCCTTGTAAACAGAATAAATTAAAAACTTTAATTAAACAACGTGAAATTTTTGCTCGATTGTTTATTTTATCAAAAATATAAATACCCAATTTAATTGCATTGTAATTGACAGAGTCATTCAATTTTACTTCGCCTTTAAAAATTTAAAAATATTCCACTTTTCCCCATCGAAATATCCTAGAACCGAGCTTTCTTCCTTTTATTATTCTAAAAGTTAATTTAAAAGATAATTAAACCTTTTGTATTTTTAAGTAATAAAAAATTTTACTTTTGAAAATCTAATTTCCAGACATTTATTAAATATAAAATCCCTAAATATTAGTATATTGAGGAAAAAGTTTCATGTTTTAACGTTTAATAATAATTTAAAGAGCTTTTTTCAAAGATTTTATTTAGAAAATTTTTTCAAAACCCTTCAAAAAATATTATTAATAATAATTAATTAAAAAAAATTAATTAAAATCATTTTATATTAAAGAAAAACTGTAAAAAATGTAAATAAAAAGTCAATCGTTTAATTTTCGACAATGAGTTAGCACAATTTTAAATCTGAAATTTCATCGAGCCCGTCGTTACGATTTAAAAACTTGATTTTCTTTTTTTTCATGCAGCAAAGTTACGCAGTGATAAAATGTCTGAAAATGACAAAACCTGATTAAAACTAGCTTTTTCATTGTTAATTGTTTGTACCACTTTTGTTCTTTCAGAGTCTCTTTTTAGTCAGGAACGACTAATATAAATTTAAAAAAATTAAGAACAGACTTTATCAAAATAATTTAGTAAATGTTATCCTCTGAAAAAATAAAACAAAAATTTAATCTAATGTATTTTTGAAATATTTTAATTTTTTTATATAGACTAACTTTTTTTAGTTAAATTTTTTTGTTTCAAAATAAGTTTTTCTCTGAAATTTTGTCTAAAAATTTGCTATTTATTTTCTTAGTTTGTAAAAAATAAAAGTTTGTTATTATTCCTTGAAAAAATTGAAATAAATTCCATAATTTTATTTTTAAAGCTTAGAAATATTTTTAGAATATTTAAAATATTTTTATTGGTAAAAAATAATTAATCGCCATTTAAATTTTTAACTATTAATGAAAAAATGGTACCAAAAATTTCATAAAAATAAGAAAATTAAAAAAGGATGTTTGAAAGATAAGATAAGTGAATTATTCTTTTATAAAAGACAGTTTGGTGAAATTCTGGAAAATTTAGTTTTAAGTTCACATTTTTAAAATAAACAAAGCTGTTTTTTTTCTTATAAGATGTTGTAAGATTTTAACAAATAATTTTCAATCTTTTTTTGCTATTCTTTAAAGCCATAAAGTACCACACTAAGATTTTGATGGGGAAAATCATATTTTTTCGCTTTGAAATTTATAAAAGTCATTTTAATTAAATTTATGACATCGCCATCTTATTCCTGCTAATCCCAATTTATCTTTTTATTCCTCATAGATATGACACACACTCTTTTTCCGAAATTTTCAAAATTAAAATTTATATTTTAGAATATTTATCTAATTCAACAAAAAAACATCTTTAAAATTGATTATTTAAATCCGAAATAAAATTCAACAATTACCGGAAGTTCGGATTTACAAGAATCTGCTCAGACATTTAGGTTTATTTATAGAACATAATTTTTTTCTTCATATTTTCTTTTGATAAATAAAAAACAAGCGTCAAATTATTTTTTTATTATATTTGGTTAAAAGTTAATTTTATTACTCTACACCAAGTTTAATATAATGCTTTCATTATATTAAAGTTATTACGGAACAATTATTTTCATTTATCAAACTTTAATTAAGAAATGGGTCGATTTTCATTCAACACAAATTAAATTATTTCGGATGCAAAATTATGACGACTTCATAGTCAAAATTTTATAAAAGTTTATTAATTATTCATGTTTTTCATTTAATCAAGAGTTAAATTTTTTGTTCACTCTTGTTTTTTATCTAAATGGAAGGTAAAAAATATGGGGTCATGTAAAGAATTTGACCAGTCGTCTCAAAATTTGATAACCAGGTATTAATTGATTGGTCATAAAAATATTCCCCAGGTCATAATTAATTGACCAGGTAAATGAAATAAAATTTTTTCAAAATTTTTATTTGAAACAAAAAAGAAATTAATCAAACATCAGTAAATTAATATAATATAAATAATTATTTTTTAATTTTGTCTTTAGTCTGTCTTCCTCTTTTTTTATTACTGGTTCTTTTTGGCTAAAGATAATTTTCTCAATATTTTTGCCCTTGGTCTTTCTGTTTGACTCAATATTTGAAGTTTTTTAGCCATGTCAGACCTCGATTCAACATTAACGTTGTTGAGCGATAAAGGGACCCTCATTTTGCTATTATTTTCCTTTCTTTCAAATGATCGATTAAAGGTAATAAATGAACCAAATTAAGCACTGCTAAAATATCCATTTTTTATTAATGAAATAAAAAGAATCAGATCTGAAGTACGGGTCCGCATTAAATTCTGAAATTCTTAATTTAATGCATCACTAAAGGTTTAATTTTAAGACAAAATATTAAAAGAATATTTTTGATTTTTTGATTTAATTGAGAAAAAAAAAATATTAGAAAAATTAATTTTTTATTATTTAGATTTTTTTATTAACTAAAATTTAAGTTCTGGTGCAGGCATGTAAACTTTTTTTAACGAAATAGTTATATAAAGTAAAAACTTATAAAAAGTCGATTTTTTGCTTTATACTACTAGAAGGTTATCAGTGTCGACTCAAAATATTCGCTATTTCAATTTTTTAGTAGAAGATTTTTTCTTTTTCGTTAAATAACGGTAATACTTTTGTGCCCATCCAACTATTATTAAAATCTTCTTCGAAAAATTTGAAATAATAATTTAATATATTAGATAAAATATTTTAGAAATAAAATTTTGATTAATAATTTATTTTTGGTTAATTTTCAATATTTAAAGTTTCATATTTGCTTTTCCAACTCGATAAGTTTATCAAATTGTTTAGTTTAAATTAGAAATCTTAAATTTTTCGATTTCAAACGGCATCTTTCTTTTCTTTGAAAATACTCAGCAATACTAAATACGCTTTCAGATGGAACCGAGGTTACACAAATGATGTTGGTGCGTAATAAAAAATCGAACAGTTTGGGCAAAGTGTGTTTAAACAAAGCCCAAAATTGGTTGAGCTAAACTTAATTAAAATTTAACGCTTATCCAAAAACCAAGGTTATTTCCAGACTTGCGCATAAGTCAGACAAAAAAGTAATTTTAAAGTATTTCAAGTCATGCCAAAAGAATTTTTTTAAATAAAAAAAATTTTAAATTTGACTCTCTGACTTTCAAACAACTTTGGTTATTTCAAGTGCCAAATTGAAGTCCAAGACCCGAATAGCACACTTATTAACGCTATCTCTAAAAGAAATAAAACAAATAATGAATACTATCTTCTATATGTAGACGAAAAATTTTCCAACAATTTTACCAAAAACAACACAGAGTCATCGGAACCTCTCTCATTAATAAAAAAATGAGGTAAAGAAAATTCAGGAGACCAAGAACATCGTGAAATAAAAAACAGAAAAAAGAGAAAAAATCACCAAAAAAAATAATAAAATGATAGCGATGTTGTAAATTTAAAAAAATTAAATTTCATAAATTCAAACAATTAATTTTTATTTTATTCAAATTTTATTTGGAATTTCTAATTTTTTTTACATGATTTAACAAAAAAAAATACTTAAAGCCCATTAAGTATATATTTCTATATACACAAACATCACGAAAATAACTTATATGAAAATTAAATAACATATTATTTTAAAAATTACTTATTTTCAAAATTTTCATATCGTGATCGTTATTGAAAAATAACTACTCAAAATATTTTGGAATTAACAATTTTCTATTTTATGTTATATTTTATTTTATGCTATTTTATTTTATGTGTCAAATAAGTTAGAATATGATAAACAATTTATATATTATTGATCGCTATCGTTACTTGTCAACCATAGCATACCTGATTCTTGTTCGGCATTATTATTGTAGAATTTTAGTAAAAAATTTGAGTTGTTTAATTTTTTGATAGAATAATTTTAAAATCTTTAAGCTCTAATTTTTGATTTATAAAATTAACTAAAAGTTTTTTAACAAAATGGCTGAAAAAATAGCCGAATGTGTAATTTTAACCAAATTTTCTCTTGATACTTGGTAACGTTAAGTTGTTTTTGTTCCTTAAATCATACGGTAATTTTCTTTCAAAGTTAAATTTTAACTCATTCGTCAAATTCGGCGGAAGTCAAAGACTTAAATTTTTTTTTTAATTAAAGTCCGGACTTGGACTTGAATCATCCACTCAAGCATTCAATACTTCAGCGTTATTTAGATTAAGTAAGCTCAGTATTTCAATTAAGTGACAGAACACTACAAAATAAGTATACTATAAAGGGTCACAAAATATTAAAAATAATGGGAGAACGAGATTTGGACACTTTTATTACTAATAACTTTAAATGATCGACGCTTATAATTTCATTTGAAAACAAAGCAAATTTTATGGTCTTACTTTTGAAACTAAAAGATTAATCTTTTACTATTAAAAAATCTTTCTAGTTATTTATTAATTATTTAAAAATTGTCTCGAGGTTAACTTGGAGATACACGTGCCTAGCAGAAAATTTACCTAAATTTCACAATTAAGATAATTCTAGTAGATATTTAGATATTTAGATCTAGATCCATTTTTTGCCTTGAAATTTTTGAAAGCATCATATCAAAAATGACATTTCAAAAGAAATTTTTCTATTTCATTTAAAAACCATTGTTTTAGTTATTTAAGACACTTATCAATCATATTTCGTGATTTCCTTCCTTTTTTTAAATTAAAAAAGGTAATAAAATCATCTGCAAAAATGAGAGAGAGTAGTTTTTGTTTTTGATTAATTATTTTTGGTTTACTGCTTGTAAAAATGCTAAGTAAAAGAAGACAAATCAAAAGTACATGCGACTTGGAACTATCTAGAGTCTAAATAATCCAGTGCTTCAAATTGAATTTAAATCTATGATAAAAATTTATCTGATTAAAAACGTTCTAAATTAATATAAAAAAAAGAAAAGAAAAATATCATCTTAAAATAGTTATTTTAAAAACTAAAATTTATTAAATAAATTATTAAATAACTAAGCGCCACCATTTCTTATTAAAATCTCAATCACCTTTAAACAAAAAGTAAACGCTTAAACATTAATATTAGGCAATGTGAAATTTTAGTACAAAAATTACAGTACAAAAAGTACAAACTTGATATTTTTTTTTCTAATTGTGCAAAAATGGTTCTGTAAACAGTACAATATTGTACAAATTTGTACAAACGAATTCCAAGCTCTGCAAATACTGTGCAATTTTCTGTAAAATGCACACCATCAAAAAATATTTGATTAAACTATGCACTAAATTGGAGAGTTTTTGCAGAGCTTGGAATTTGTTTGTACAAATTTGTACTATATTGTACTCTTTACAGAACCATTTTTTTCACAATTAGAAAAAAATTTAAAAACTTTTTACGTTTTGTACTGTAATTTTTGGACTAAAATATCACATTGCCTAATATTATCAAAAAAAAAATATTTAGAATTATTTTTATTAATCAAAAATCACAAGTTTTGCTAAAAATCTTCTTCTTCTACTAAAAAATTTCCTATTTTGGTTTTTGTCATTTTTGCAAAATTTATGGAGCCTTCATTAAGATGAAATATCTTTTCAAAAATTTAGTTCTTCATGAAATTATTTTAGAAAATAAATAAACTTCTGAATAAAAAGAAAAAATTTTAGACCTGGTAAAGACGCTCACCATTTAAGTTTTGAATGCTGTTGACAGAGCAATAAGCTGTCAAAGTATTTTCTGAAGTCGAAAAGGCTTTTTAATTATAAATTTAAAAGTATTCTTGCTATTTATCAAAATTACGATTTTCCAGCATTAAAGTCAGCAAGATGCACAAATGAATGCTATTATGAAAGAATTTTGAGCATTTGCAGTCTTAACTTAAACAAGATCAATCAATTTTTCGTAAAAATCGTCTAATTTTATATAAAAAGTTTTTCAATTTTTTTTTTTAATTTTTGAATTTGAATAAAAAATTAAAATGTATTGCGGTTTTGTGAAGTTCGTACATATATTTAAAATATTTTCATATAGTCATATTATTTATTTACATTTACATATATTCATTTTTAATAAAGCTTTATGCAGTATTTTTTTAAGTTTTTTTTTTAATTTTTAATTTTAACTTTAATTTTAATTCATTAAAAAAAGGAAGAATTTTTGCCAAATTTGTATTCGAATTTCACAATACCATGGATTTCTGACAGATTGTTTCATAATTATCATCAAAATATTCAAGATTTTAGCGTTTTTTTTTCTTTAAATATACAAAGATAATAAATATACACTTATAATATATTTTAATTATTTAAAAAATTAAATTATAAAATAAAAAAGGAAGAATGCTTGGTTCTTGGATATTTCGATGGGAAAAAGTAAATGAGCAGCATTACTTCATTACATTTAGAGAAGGCCATAAAGAAAGACTTTTTAAAAGGTTTTTACCCTTAAAAAATTTATGTTTTTTTTAATTGTTTAAATAAGCAATTATAATTCTACTTTTGAAAATCTAATTTACAGACAGTTATTAAATATCAATTCCCTAAATAATGTTATATTGAAGAAAGAGTTTTATGATTAAACGTTTTTATTTAGAAAATTATTTCAAAACCCTTTAAAAAATATTTTTAATATTGATAAATTAAAAAAATTAATTAAAATCATTTTATGTTAAAGAAAAGCTGAAAAATATGCAAATAAAACTATTAAAATCTTTCAATAATAATTTAAAGAGCTTTTTTCAAAGATTTAATCTGGTAGATTTTTCAAAACCCTTTGAAAACTTTGATAAATAATAATCAGTTTAAAAATTATTTTCAAAAGTCGTTCTTCATAGACTTTCCTAAATGTAATTAAGAAAATATTGACATTAAAATTAAAGATAGATTGAGCGTCAAGAAACCAAGTTCTTTGGCATAAAATTACTTTTCAGACGAATGGTTAATGAAATAAAAAAACGTTTTTGTTCACGGATAAAGTTAATAAAATTTGTTTTCTATCGCATCATAACTTATTTAACTTTTAATTTATTTGATATGATATTTCTTTTTTTATCTAAGTGATCTTTTGTTTGGATCGTTTTTTAATAAGAGTTTATATAAAATGGAAAGATTCATCTCTGAAAATTGAGTGTTAAAAAATTTAAAACTTAATTGATATTAAACTGAAGTGGTCTCTAATTTAATAAAGCTTTATGCAGATGACACCAAACTTATAGCCATCATTAGAATCGGAACAGAATCGATATAAAAAACCTTCATTTGGACATACACAGACTTAGCGAAAAATGAAAGAAAAATGCATATTTTTGTATGGAATCCAAATTCAAAAAAAGACTTGATCTATTAGATTAAAATAATGTCGTGATACTAAAATTAATTTCTGCATTGTGGTAAACATTTGTTTATTGAATTCTTTTTATTTTATTTAACAAGGGCAAAGTAAAATTTTTGATCAAATTTGGTCAAAACATTTTAAATGCACAATTAAATTTTAATGCATTTTTTGCAAATTTCAATCGTTTTTCAAAAATTTAAGAATAAAGCTTTGAAATGTTATAAAAATATAAAAATCTGTGATGAAATTAAATTACGCATTTAAAAAATGAAATTTGATCAAAAATTTTACTTTGCCTTTAACAAACAGAAGAAAAAGAGAAACAAATATTTATAAAATTTAAGGGTTCATTAGTGAAAAGTGAGGGAGTTAATCCGCACCACCTTATTTTAAAATAAGCACCTTAAATACTAGCAAAGACTGGCTAAGCTTGGCTTACTATTCTAAAGAAGAAACATCAAAGACGAGGCCTAATGGAATTTTTTTAAATTAGGAAAGACTTCAACGTCGCAGAATCCTAATTCAATAACAATTAAAAACAATTTAAATACACCAAATAACTTACCCAGACAAAATAACGTGAAAATTTCTTGGCCAATATAGAAGTCAACATTGAAAAACGCTGCCTCCCAAAATGATAAGTGCGCAATCAGATCATAGTTTCAAATGACGGCTAGATAGATGGATGGAGCCGAAAAATGAAAAAAAAATTTTATACAGAAAAATAATTAAATTAATTACCTTTGAGTCCTCAATTGATTTTCGAATTCGCATTGAATTTGATTTATTGTCGCTTGAAAAACAAATAAAAAAAACACCACAATTCTTTTTCTCTTCGAATGTATCAAAAGACATACAGTCTCACTCTGGGCTCGCTGTTCAGTTCGCTGATGTGGCTTATTATCAATAGTATTGATATAAACTATAGTTCGCAATTTAAGAATATCTCATTGAAAATAATTTAAAATAAAAAATCTTATTTATTTAACTTTTAGATTTTAGAGATTTAAAAAAAAAAAATTAGTAAATTTTAAAATTCCGGATTAATTTTTGTAAGACTTAACCCTTTTCTCGTTGACAATTAATCATTTGATTATCTTGTAGTTGTACTCCCATTTCAAATGAATGATCAAAATCACATATTAACTTAAAATTTGGTGACGATTTTGGTGCCAGTTTGGTTTTATTTCAAAAAAGAGCAAGTTGACCAGAGAAAAAGTATATTTTCCATCTCTCACTTCTGAGTGAATATCTTCGAGAAAGTCTTTTGAAAAGAAAAAATTTCAAACAAATTTTTATTAAACATCCTTTTTAGATAAAGATTTTTACAATCTTGAAAAATCTCATGACCTGTAAGGTAAAAATTAAAAAACTGATGTTCAAAATTGAACTAATTCTCCGAATAATAAAATTTAGATACCTTTATTTTAAATATATGATATTTTGAATATTTTTTAAAAGGACTGCCTGATATTTTTAATATTCTAATTTACAATATTCTTAGAAATTTAAAAAATTTTATATTTTTCAATTGAAGTTATTTTCCTTCTAATTTATAAAAATCTAAGATTTTTAAGACTTGAAAAAAATAAAAATTAAATATTCTTTGTTTGATGAAATCCATTTAATTTCAATAAGACTGCAAAAGTAATTCCCATTATTTTTTATAAAATATAAATTTGAAACAATGCACTTTTTCATGCTTTTTCAGAATTTCTCAAATTTTATTTTATTAATTAACTTAAAATTAGCTAATCTTTAAAATATAAAGTTGAATGAACGGCTAATTCAATTAATTTCTATAGAAATTAAAAGATTGCTTTATTCTGACAAAGTATATTGTGGAAAATTACACAAAAAAAAAGGATTTGAATTGTAAGAAATACATACATTATTCGGTTTGATAATGAAAAATGAAGTTACTCTTGAGAAAATAGTACAGGTACATTTATTTGCATTCAGCAAAGAAGAGCCACTCATCATATTTTCCAAGTGCTCTTTAATTTAATTTTTTTACCGGATTTTTTAACGAAAAAAATAACTGAATTTATCCATCTTTAATAGAGTAGGAAACCCTAATAAAACTAAGAAACATAAGAAGTCCTAAATAAATTCCCTATGAAAAAAAAAAATTTAATTTGGTTCAGCTAACTAAATTTGTTATTGAACTTAAACTAAAACAAAGATAACTAAAAACATTTTTATTAAAGTCACACAAGATAAATAGTAGAACAAAATTCACTATATGATTGATTAATTTTTGAAAACTAAACTTGGTAATTATTTTTACCTTCAACGATTCAACAACGAGATGCGCGGAAGCTCAAACAAAAATCTCATTTTCTAGATTAAAAATTTTAGAATAAATTAAAATAAATCTTTTCCTCCATTACTCTAAGAATTTAAATACTTGAATTAAAATCCATTATTGAATGTGAAATTACCAATCTTTCAAAAAAATTGTCTTTGAAAAAAACACTAATTCTTTTAAAATGTCTGATATTAAAATTAAAAGTGAAAATAATATTTATTATTTAAAAAAATATTAATGTTTATCAGAAATCTATATCACCGATTCCATCTTAATTCCATATTAATTAAATAAAAAAATGGAGTAGCCCAAGCTTCTTAAAATTTTAATACCGAAAATTCCAAAAACAAGAATAAAAAAAATAATACCATAACATTTTAATAATTTTAGTAACTTTTAATAAAATATTCAGCGGTCTTTCTAATTTATAATCAATCATTCTGATAATTAAAAATAATAATTTTTTTAGATTTATTTTTCATTTCTTCATTTAATAGAGCAGTTTTCTTAGTCAAGTGTCCGAAAGAGTTTACGAGATAAGATTATTCCTTTAAAAATACCTTGGTCAAAATATGACTTTTTTTCAAGTCCCGATTGTCATTTAAATTTACTCATTAGCTAAAAGAGAGTGAAATGTTTTTTTTGCAGGGGCAATTCAAAATTAAATGAGAAAATAATTTTGTTCTAATGAAATTGAAACCTGTTAAAACTGAACAAAATTGAATTCCGCCAAGACTTGAGTCCGCGGAGAAATAAAGAATTGAAATTTTTAAGAGATTAAATTATTCAATTTAGAGCCGGAAGTTTTGAGCTTTAGTTTCAGTAAAATCAAGAGAGAAATGTAAAAAGAGAAAAATTTATGCATAAAATTTAATTAAAAATTTCGATTTTTAAACCAATTTTATTTAATAAGTTATTTAGATGAGACCAAAAAAATGAATTTTGTCTCAAAAAGCTGATAATAGTTCAAATTGTTTAAGATATGATGTCTCTGATTTAAAAAAAACATTCACTCTGTCATTAAGCTTATTAGGAATAATTTGAATTTTTGCATTCTAATTTGCGGCTTCAAGTCTCTTATTCAATCGTCTAAAAGCAGTCCTCATAATTAAGTCCCAAGACCTTTTTGCAATCGATTACTTTCTAAAATAATTCAGATGCTTTGGAGTAAAAACTTTAAAAAAAATTATTTTAATTCAAAACCCTAAGGCCTACTTTTTGTACATATGATACGCACTGAATATATTTTAAACATTTTAAGAGATTTTAACAATTATTCAGAGAGCTATTAGAAAAAATCCACTGTAGATCTGAAAAAGAGACTAGGACTAGTAATTAGGCTCTTAGAGTTCAAAATTGCATTAATTCATCATAAAGCTTTGATATTTTATAATTGATCTTTATTAGAAAATTAAGAATGAAAACAAACAGAAAAAGTCATACTGAAATAGATATAATCGAAAATTTCTCTTATAATGATATTCATTTTTTAACTTAAAATCAAAAGTGCAGTTGATGCCAAAATAAAAAATTTAAATGATTATTGAGCATGAGGTCTCATCAAATCAATTTAAATAGAAAATTTTGCTGTCATCAGTATTTATAAATCTAAATTAAATTATTTGTTTTTAATTATGTGAAATTTTCATGACAAATAAAAATAAATAGATAATGTTGACAAAAATCAACATAATCAAATAGATCTATTTTGAAGATTTTTACTTGGTTTCAAATAAGATCGGTAGCATAAAAGTAGTTCCAAATGGAAAGATTAAAATGCTATACCTTTACCGAAATGACATTGAGAGCATCACTTTTGATTCGAACAAATCAAAGTTGCTCTATCTCAATCTAAACAACAATGTAATCGAACATTTTAAATGTCCAAATTTGTCAACAATAACCGATTTGATCCTAAGTACAAATAAGCTAAGTGTCATAACCAATGAGACATTTTATAAATTGATAAACGTGGAAAATATTAATCTAAGTCAAAACAGAATAAATTACATTGAGCCAAATTCATTCAAAAAATTACATAAACTCAAAGAACTTTATTTAAATTTAAATTTTATTAGTGAAGCCAATCCCCAGCTTGTACTCAAGTCAGCTTATTACATTGATCTCAGTCAAAATCGCTTCAATTCATTTGATTTTGAGCAATTTTTCTCATTTCGAAACACAAGTCTTAAAAGCTTGTTCAAGAATCTAACTTCAATTCGCTTAAAAAATGTGGCATTAGTTTCTAATTTGAAATTGGTTTCGAACAAACTCCAAAACTTGCCTGTGTCAGAGTTGGAAAAGTTGCAAAATTTGGTTTCTCTGGATCTGGAACAAAATTTAGTAGAAAAAATCGAATTTCCAACTTTGGATCTTCTAAAAAAATTGCGACTGAACCACAACAAGATCAGCAAAATATCTCAAATTTCATTTAATAGACTCACAAATTTACAAGTCCTTATTTTGTCTTTTAATAAAATAGATTTTATTGAAGAAAAAAGCTTTTCAAATTTAAAAAATCTCCAAGTCCTCGACTTGAACCACAACTATCTTGTTCAATTGCCCGATTTTTCTTATTTCATTTTCATGCAAAAAGCTACATTTAACTTTCAGAATGGTCAACTTAAAACTCTTAATTCCTTTAATTTCACAAATTTGCTCAATGAAAAAAACCATCAAAATAGAATTTTACAGCAATCAGCTAACTTATGTGTCGCCTCATCTATTTTGTTCACAAAATGTCGAAATTCTGAAAAATGGCCAAATTTACATGCAAGATGTGAACGTTTTTGACAAATGTCTACTTCCTCAAATTAAAGGCTTAAATTTGACCATCAAAAGTCGAACAAAATCCAAGTGTGAGCTAAAAATATTTGCCAAAATGAACAACATAACCATAGATGACGACCAAGACCTCAATTGTGCAAACTTAACTCAAAAAACGCACTGTACAGACTTTTTTGATTTAAAATATGACTGTGGTTATGACGTCAAAAGCATGAATCGGTCTACTATTTGGATGATTGGCTCCTATTTTAAATCCTTTAGATGCAATTCTATTAAAACCTATTCTTTGACATCAAACTTTTCTGCTTGTCTGAGAAATAAATATTTTCAAGTGTCCTGTTTTACTAACCAAAATAAACAATCGATACTATTTGATCCTGCTGATTTTGAAGATATAAACAAAAATTATAAAATTTTTAGTCTAAGTGAAAAGGTAACTGGAATATTTCACATTTTGACTAGAACTTTTATAGCTCTGATAGATAATGAAAACAGCACCGACCTAATTGTGTCTGGAAGTGATTTTTTTCTGAGCGACAATACTGGCATTTTGATTGATAATTGTCCGAATGACAACATTAATTTCAGCAGTTCAGCAATTTTTAATCAAAATAATTCGACTAAAGCTGTAATGGACTTTTTAGACGAATTTCAAAATTTGATTAATTTGAAAAATTTTAGCCTGGCTATTCTTTCTAAATTTACCGACTCGGTAAATCTCATTGTAATACCTAATAAAAAGAATAGCTCGTACAAGGCTCATCTCAAATTTGAGTTTAAGTTTGCATATTTTGTATGTTTTTTTACTGTTTACTTATTTGTAGCAGTGGAGATAGATATTAGAAGCTTTTGTGATTAAATATTTGCTTTAATGTAACAATAATTAATCTTTATTGATTTACTTAAGATATTTTAAATATTTTAATATTTTAAATATTGTAATTTAAAGGAAAGTAAATTTTTGATGTCGTTAATTAAAAAATTTTCACTTATTGTTGATCTTCTCAAAAAGGTCAACTTGAAAGAAATTTTTTAATAAATTTTTAACAATTCATTTATTTTTTTTGAATAAATTTTTTTTTAATTTCTATTTAAATGCTGAGTAGCAGTACATTCTCAACATACTTTAAATTTTTATTATCATAATCACAAATCGTTTAAGCATATAATTTTTTAATCAAAAAATACAAGCACATCAAACCAGACTTGTTTTTAAGTCACAAGTCTTAAGTCAAGTCAAGTCAATGACTTCTAAATTTCTAAAAATAGTTTTTTTCATATTTGATATATTTTTATTAAATTTAATTATTAATTAAACAAACAAAGTAATGTAATTAATAAATGAAATAAATAGTATTTATTTCTCTATTCATTTAATAAATCCATATTTGATATCAATAAAGTAGTTGCTTCCAAATTCTTGGCTGTTAATCTTGATCTATGTGGTCTGTTAATGTAATCAGATTTAGAAAAAAGTCTTTCAACTGGTCCAGATGAAGCAGGTATTAATAAAAATTTTTAAGACAAGTCATGAATTTGAATTAAATTTTTGTGACTTGGACTTAAAACTGTGACTTATAAGCAAGTCTGCGTAAAACGTATATAAAAACTTTAAAACATAATAGTTTCTTAAATATATTGGATTGCTATGATACATAGTTGCTGCCTAATTTTACGATAAATTACGCATTAAAACGTAAATTTACATACTTTAATTTACCTAAAATCTTGAATGCCCAAAAAGTAGACATTTTTCGTAATTTTTTGTAAAATAAATCAAATTCTTAATTTTATTCAATTTTGATTTCTAAAAATTACGTAAAAAATGGTAGTTGAATTTATAGAATCAAAATTGAATAGAATTAAAAATTTGATAAATAAATTTGTCTAATTTTTGACACTTGATAGAAACATAAGGCTTTGAACCTTGTTTATTCTAGCCGATTCAGGCTAAAATTGTAGTATAAATAAATTTTGCCTTCATATAATATCAATAATGCCGAAAGATTTAACTCCAAAATTATCTGAGTAATTCAAAAACCATAAAAAGATCCATATTCTCCCCATAGTTAGAAAAGATCAGAGTTGTTTAAAAGTCACAAGTCTCAAGCCAATTCTTTTATTTTTTCAAAAGTCCAAGTCCGGACTTTCGTCTTTGTAATTGGGCGGCCCCAATGCTAAGTTTGCCGTTCCAATCATGAAAACTTGCGGTCGCTGTGCTACTTTTGCCGTTCCCTTGATATACTTGCCGTTCCCTTGAAAAACTTGCCGTCCTTTCGAGTAAATTAAGCGGCCTCATTGCTATGTGAGCCGTTTTGATCGGAAAAATTTTCCGGCATCATGCTACTTTTGCCACTTCAAAATATAAATTTCCCATTATTAAATTCCAAAAATTTCAAATAATAAGTCAAAATCAAAAAATTTATTCCGAAATTTTTGATGATTTTTGATTTTATTAGGTCTTCAATTACAGGCAAAAACCCTTAAATATATTCTAAAAGATGCAAAAAATTCTCAAAGTTAATAGTTTTCATGTATTGAACATTTTAAAAGTGTATTTTTAATGAAAACTAATGTTAAGTCTATTTTGAAAAAAAAAATTTTTTCAGTTCGGACTTGGACTTCAATTTTGGACTTTTAAACAACTCTGGAAAAGATGACAAGGTATACGTTGAAGAGAGGTCCCTTATAACGGTAATAAAAAAAAATATGCCAGAACCTGTCGAAATGAACAAGAAATGAGAGGCACTGCTTTAGCTGCAAATGCTATGGCTCAAAAATGTATGTATGCATGCAGAAGCATTTGATACCGATGAAGATCAAGAACAAAGATATAAAAAATTAGAAACTTAAGTAAATTATGGACCCACGTTACTTGGTTGGCATACTGTAGTTCTCTCAATAACTACAACACCGACAATAGCTTAACTGTCTTTAGTTTTTCAGTGCAATTCTATGATCTCATGCGTTTAGCAAGTCGTTAGTATTAATTCTCTGTATAATATTAGACATGGGAGATTAAGAAGAAACTTTGAATCTTGAAATAAATTTTGTTTTCTTTTCTTTTCCCTTATTTGTTATTTTCTTTATTATTTGTATAGACTAGTGTAGAAGTGGCTAAATGCCGAAAGATTTAACTCCAAAATTATCTGAGTAATTCAAAAACCATAAAAAGATCCATATTCTCCCCATAGTTAGAAAAGATCAGAGTTGTTTAAAAGTCACAAGTCTCAAGCCAATTCTTTTATTTTTTCAAAAGTCCAAGTCCGGACTTTCGTCTTTGTAATTGGGCGGCCCCAATGCTAAGTTTGCCGTTCCAATCATGAAAACTTGCGGTCGCTGTGCTACTTTTGCCGTTCCCTTGATATACTTGCCGTTCCCATGAAAAACTTGCCGTCCTTTCGAGTAAATTAAGCGGCCTCATTGCTATGTGAGCCGTTTTGATCGGAAAAATTTTCCGGCATCATGCTAATTTTTTTGTTCTTTTAGAAAATTTTTGAAAACAATCTTTCTTCAACAACGAATCCAAGATCTTATTTTTCTGAGCCAAAAAAAATAAACTTTGCTTTTCTTTAAAAAATATCGATTGCTTTCACAAAATAATTTATTTGTCGCTATTAAATTTTAGACATAATGAAAGTTTAATTGATATTGAGGTATTCTCAGCGGTAAATAAAGGTGTAAACAATATCTAATCGAGAAAGTATCGATTATGTCTACATTTCGCAGAATAAATATTCTAAAAATATTGATCAAATTATTTACAAAAAATTTTAAACAAGCATTTTGCTAAATACAAATGAGATTTTTAGTTGTTTTTGCCATTTATCACAAAATTGATTAATTGAAATCTTTATTTTTTTTCCAGACTAAATATTGGTATCCATTTTTTAGGAGGAGACATCTTGGCGAACTTAATGATTAAGTACTTTCTTTTAAACAACAAGCTCAGGCAACAAAATTTTAGTGCACTTTTTATTAATTAAATATTTTTTTGTTTAAACTAGGCATGCAAGTAAAGGGTAAAAAAAGCAATCGAGATTGCTTTAATTGAAGCGTTCTTCAAGTTCGAAGGAATTCTCTTCTATTAAATTAGCTTACATTTATCAAATAAATTAAATTCAAATAAAGTTTTTTTAAATTTAAGCTCATGAAAGATAAAAATAAATGATTAATTAAATGATTTTTTATGAATGATTGCCGATCATTTGTTCGAGCTATTTGTTTATCACTTAAATATCTCAATGTCTAATTTTAGTTAATTAAAATTGTATTAGTTTAACATACAACTAAATTAAATTGTACACAATTTGGATCAAAATCAGCAAAGACTATCATATTCATTTGAATTGATAAGAAATTTAGGTATAATGTAAAAATAAGTCGAATTTTATTTTCTAGTTTACTTTTATTTAAATTTAATAATCTTTTCTGCTCTTTATACTTCTGAATATCTCATTTGCCAGTTCAAAATTTTATTGAAATTTTTTTTGTTTTTCTAAAATAAAAAAAAAAGCCTGGAAATGAAAAAAAAATTCAAATCTTTTTTAAAAATTTACAAGACCCTTTTTTTCAAATAAAAGTATTTTGCCAAAAAAGCAATCCTCTTAGAAAAAATTATATGATTATATTTTTAAAAAAATAGCCAAGATGATAATTCATTTATTTTATATCTGAATTGCGCAGTTCCTTTAGAGTTAAAAAAAAACATCTATGAAAATCAATAAATTAATTTAATATGCTTTATTTCCTTTTTTTAAATTCAAGGTGGAATCGGGAAATAAGGTTGTCGAATTCATTCGAAAATAAGATAAGTTTTAGTCTTTGTTAATTTTCAAGTATAGTGGTCTTAACCGAATAAAATAGTCCCAATAAACAAAATAAAGCGTTATCTTTATTTAAAATTAAATTTTAAATGCTATTTCCAATATTTAAATTATATTAAAAAAATGTTACATAAAGAATTAATTAAAGAGCTAGAAATAAGTTTCGGATTCGATAATAAATATTTTTTTCATTAAAAAAAGTATTTTTCTTTTTTAATAATTTAATTAGTCATGAAATGATGTAAAATCATATCATGAGATTTCATGTAGCATGGTCACTGCTAATTTAAATATTAAATAAAAAAAACACATTTAACTTTTTCATAAATTTCAAAGTTAAATGGCCGATCACTAGAAAATTTTCTTAACATAATAGAAGCTGCTATTTGTTTTAAAAAGTTTCTTATTAATTAAAATTAAACGATTTTTTTTCTAAGAAATGTAATGACAATCAAAATTAAAATTGAGCTGCCGGTTTAAAAAAAAAAGAAACCGGAAACTAAATAATAAAATGTGATCCTGATTTTTATTTTTAAAAGAAAAATTTGTTCAGGTATCCGGAGAGCATGCAAAGATAACTTATTCCTAGCAATTATAAGCAAAATAATTTTTAGGTATTTTTGAGGTTCTTTCACAAAAAAATATTACAATTTAAAAAAAAATAATCATAGAATCTTATTTTTAAATTATAGAGAGTTATAATCAAGTATGTGGCTAGTCAAATTAAAAATTAAAAAGAACTTCGCAGAAAAATATTGGTTTGCGGACTCGAATTGGTTCATGTAGTATCCAAATATTTATATGTTCAAACACTTGATCAAAATATCTCTTCTGCTAAATAAAAAATACTTGCTTTTATTGGAATTTTATGGAGTAGAGGAGTTGTTTTTGCAGGTACACCTATGAAAGAAATATGGTTCAAGAAATAAAGAGTTCCTATTGTTTCAGATTTTATGTCTAGAAATAGATTTTCACTCCTAATGAAATACCTGCGTTTTGATAACAAAACTACAAGATCTTCTCGAGTCAAATCATACAGTTTTTGCATGATTAGAGACTTATGGGAAAGATTGGTTAAAGACTCAAAAGTTTGTTACCGTCATAATCATTGAATTACTGTTGATAAAGAATAATTGCCATTGAAATGTAGGTGTAGTTTTGATGAAGGAAAAAAACTTAGTCAGGCTTAATAAAACACCGATCGGGCTTTAATGGTTTAAAAAAAAATCGGGCTTTCTAGTGATATTCTATCTCTATTTAGAGGTGGTAGTTTTATTTTGAAATTTACTTAAAATTTGAAATTTTCGTATTTTAAAAAAATTGTTTAGTCATAAAATGCTTGTTTAAAAATATTATTGTTCAAGCATTTCGACAAAAAAATCTCAAAATTAAAAAATTTTTTTACATTCACTTACTTTTAATATAAAATTAATTGCTTTAAAAAGCATCCATTGCTACAAATTCCATCTAAAAAATAAAACTGTTCTCAAATAATTATGATTCAGATTCAATATTTTTTAAATAGAATTTTAGGCATAAATACGTCATTTATTTATTTATTTAATTCAAATTAACCTACATTAGGAGAAGTAAAATTAAAAGTAGAAAAAATAAAAATAAAAAGTAGAAAAATAGTTACATATATTGAAAGTAAATTCCTCTGGAACAGAAAAAGTGAATTGATTTAATTTGATTCAATTAATTCATTAAGAAGGATTTTGAATTTTTTGAATCTTAAGTTACCCAAACAAAGCTCAATAGAGTCCAAGATACCGTCACGAATGTAAAAGTGACGCTTAAGATCCAATTTAAGCTTATTAATATTATTTAATAGTGATTCAAGATTTTCTCCCGTGAATTCTAACAAGCGCTTGAGATCATTTCCAAAGGAAAGAGGAGAACTGTTGAGGATATTAGAACATATATACTGAAATATATTTGAAGCTAAGGAGTTGAATCTAATAGAGCTAATAAAGGACATCTTAGAAAAAAGATAGAGTTGGTCAATTTTAAAGAGTTTTAAAACCTTTAGGATTCCAGACATGTGACAATTAGATCTCAAGTTAAACATATGTCTAATAAGATTGTTCTGATTAATGTTGAGAGTTTTGATGGTTTTGTGGTCTAGTGTTAAATTTTCTAGTCCATAAGTAAATTGGAATAAGCAAAAAGATTTGTAGATAAAACTTTTTAGAGAAGGAGAGACGTGGCTCATTTTGTTCAACAAAAAAGACGCTGAGAAGAATGACTTTTGTACTTGTCTAAATTTTTCCATTGCAAATATGTTAAAATCTAGATTGGAGTTTATAATGAAACCAAGATATTCTATACTAGTGACAAAATTTAACTTATTATCACTCAAAAAGAAGTCACAGTTAAATAGGATAGGGCCAAAAGTAATTATTTTAGATTTGCTTGGGTTAAATTTTAATCTCCATTTTAGACCATAGTTACTGCAGATATCTAATAAAGTTTGGAGATGGTTATCAACCGGACTAATAAGAATAATATCATCTGCATAGACAATTATTGAAACATTAAGATTATTAAAAATGCCACCCAAATTCTTTTCTAAGCATTCTTCAATTAGATCCATCTAAAAAATAAAACTGTTCTCAAATAATTATGATTCAGATTCAATATTTTTTAAATAGAATTTTAGGCATAAATACGTCATTTACTAAAACAAGTCCACTTGATTATTTTTGCTTAAACGTATCAATGGACAAAAATCATATAGAATAAAGCTAATAAATTTTGTTTTACTTTTTCTTAAATTTTTCAAAAAATTTAAACAAATTAAAAAATAAAAATCCTCGAAAAAAATTCCCAATGGTGTTGGGAACTTAGCAGAGCTGTTTAAAAGTCACAAGTCTCAAGTCAAGTCCAAGTCAGGACTTTAAATTTTTCATGACTGATGATAGTTTTTGTCACGGCCTAGTTTAAGTCAAAGTCTCTAAAATTAAAGTCCAAGCTTGGCTAAAAGTATAAAAAAATTTAAGGTAAAATCTGCAAATATCTAATTTAAAATATTTTTGTCTCTACTTAATTAATTTTTACAAAAATGTCTAGGTTGTAAAGTTTCCACTGAATATTACCTAATTTTAAGTATTGCAATTTTTTTCCGAAGAAATTATTAGATTAAATTTAAAAAAATTAATTCTAGACAAAAATTATTACTTCATATTTTTTTTACTAATTTTAACCAAAAATAACTAAAAATTTCATTTATTTATAGAAAATTAAGTTAATGTACCGTAAATATTCGTAATTTGGTTAAATTACCATTGTCAAAAAAAATCCAAGACTGTGATTTTTCTTATTTGTATTTTTATTAAAATATATTAAGATGAGCTATAGCTTAAATGTCCTAAAGCGATGATAAATTTTCAGGATTAAGCTCTTTGACCGATTTTCAGCATTACAGTGATGTCCCGCATTTTTTCAAACTATTAAAGTAAATTTACCATATTTTGCCTGAAAACAAATGTGTCCAAAATTTTAAGAGCTTTGGTGTCTTATTTGTTTCTTTAGTTACAATTTACAAAAATTTTTTTGACATTTTTGTAGAAAATTTATGATTTTTTACTTAATAACACTATTTATTTTTTTTAATTAGTGTTATTTAAGGCCCGAGACCAAAAAACAATCTTTGTACTTTAGAACCTTAGTATTATGAATTTCAAAATATTTAAAATAAAAAGTTAAATCTGGAGCATAAATACAATTTTGAAAAAAATTATTTTGGCTTACCTGGGGCAACCGGGTTAACTTCGCAGAGAAAAGAGAAAAAAAATAAGCAATTGACCAATTGTACTAGATGAGCGAGTGAAAATCTATGAGCAAAAGGTTGATAAAATTTAGATAATTTGCACTTTTGGATAGTTTAAATTTAAAATTTTGAAAAATGTTCACTCAGTTAGACCATCTTACAAAAAATCTAACTAAATGAGAAAAACTTTTAGCTTTGGTTCTAATAGATTATTCAAAAAATTTAATTTACTTAATAAAATCAATAGTTTTTTTCGCATTTTTTTAAATTCCAAAGCCCATATAAATAGTTTGTTTTTAAAAAAGGATTATTATTAAAAAAATTCCTTTTCTAAAGTAAATATAATTTGAAAATTACTTAAGTAATAGAAAAATGTTCAACACTGTAATTTGGCTTAATTTAATTAATTAAAATAAGCTTAGTAAATCTTATTAAATCAAGATTTGGCATTTGAAATGAAATTTTTTGTTTGCTGATCCAAAATTGTGAACAAAAGTAATCTAAATAAAACCTATGAGTTTTATCATTTTGATTAAAAGTTTTGCTCACAAACTTCCATATAATCTATTTATTCCCTCGAAGACAAAATTTAATCTATACAATCAATCTCAGTCCCAGAGTAATATTTTTCTGAATATTAAACACTTCTTCAATCAGATTCAAAATGAAGTGAATATTGATTTTCAAAAGTTTTTATAAGTCTTCAGTTTTTAATTTAAAAAAAAAAGTTTTTCTAATTGAACAAATTAAAGGAAATGAGCATATAACTATTGAATTTAGCATTAAACTTAATAATTTTTACAATGCATCGATTAAAAAATGAATGGCTTATAGAAAAAAGCGGGCATAGACTCTGTTTGTCAAATCGCTGTAAATTTATTGATTTAATTTTTAGCAGACTTCTTGTTTATAATTTTTTTTTGAACTGAAGGATATTAAAACTTGAATTGAATTAACAAGTTGATTGTAAAAGTCTGAAAAATTAATTCAATTAAGTGTCTTTGATTAAAAATCTGACAAATTGTTCGAACCCGTGGGTGATCACATGTACCGAATAGAGAAAATTGCGCCAAAAGGTAACAAATTGCTCACACAAAATTAAAATCAAGCTATTTATTTATTTTTAAATATTTGTACCTATAAGGAACACAATTATTTTAATTTTAATTATTTTTCAATTTTATCAATCATTGGTTTTGTTTATTTTATTAACTATTTTGACTAAATTTTAAATTGAAAATCAAATCTAGTTAAAAATTTGAAAATATTTATAATCCTTTGCCCCTTGTAAACAGAATAAATTAATAACTTTAATTAAACAACGTGAAATTTTTACTCGATTGTTTATTTTATCAAAAATATAAATACCCAATTTAATTGCATTGTAATTGACAGAGTCATTCAATTTTACTTCGCCTTTAAAAATTTAAAAATATTCCACTTTTCCCCATCGAAATATCCTAGAACCTAGCTTTCTTCTTTTTATTATTCTAAAAGTTAATTTAAAAGATAATTAAACCTTTTGTATTTTTAAGTAATAAAAAATTTTACTTTTGAAAATCTAATTTCCAGACATTTATTAAATATAAAATTCCTAAATATTAGTATATTGAGGAAAAAGTTTCATGTTTTAACGTATAATAATAATTTAAAGAGCTTTTTTAAAAGATTTTATTTAGAAAATTTTTTCAAAACCCTTCAAAAAATATTATTAATAATATAAAATTTAAAAAAATTAACTAAAATCATTTTATATTAAAGAAAAGCTGTAAAAAATGCAAATAAAATGTTAAAAGTCAATCGTTTAATTTTCGACAATGAGTTAGAACAATTTTAAATCTGAAATTTCATCGAGCCCGTCGTTACGATTTAAAAACTTAATTTTCTTTTTTTTTTCATGCAGCAAAGTTACGCAGTGATAAAATGTCTGAAAATCACAAAACCTGATTAAAACTAGCTTTTTCATTGTTAATTGTTTGTACCACTTTTTTCTTTCAGAGTCTCTTTTAATCATTTAAGTCAGGAATGACTTATATAAATTTAAAAAAATTAAGAACAGACTTTATCAAAATAATTTAGTAAATGTTATCCTCTGAAAAAATAAAACAAAAATTTAATCTAATGTATTTTTGAAATATTTTAATTTTTTTATATAGACTAACTTTTTTTAGTTAAATTTTTTTGTTTCAAAATAAGTTTTTCTCTGAAATTTTGTCTAAAAATTTGCTATTTATTTTCTTAGCTAAGCTGACGTTTTTATTCCTTGAAAAAATTGAAATCAATTCCATAATTCTATTTTTTAAGCTTAGAAATATTTTTAGAATATTTAAAATATTTTTATCAGTAAAAAATAATTAATCGTCATTTAAATTTTTAACTATTAATGAAAAAATGGTACCAAAAATTTCATAAAAATAAGAAAATTAAAAAAGGATGTTTGAAAGATAAGATAAGTGAATTATTCTTTTATAAAAGACAGTTTGGTGAAATTCTGGTAAATTTAATTTTAAGTTCACATTTTTAAAATAAACAAAGCTGTTTTTTTTCTTATAAGATTTTGTAAGATTTTAACAAATAATTTTCAATCTTTTTTTGCTATTCTTTAAAGCCATAAAGTACCACACTAAGATTTTGATGGGGAAAATCATATTTTTTCGCTTTTAAATTTATATTTTAGAATATTTATCTAATTCAACAAAAATACATCTTTAAAATTGATTATTAAAATCCAAAATAAAATTCAACAATTCCCGGAAGTTCGGATTTACACGAATCTGCTGAGACATTTAGGTTTATTTATAGAACATAATTTTTTTCTTTATATTTTCTTTTGATAAATAAAAAACAAGCGTCAAATTATTTTTTATATTTGGTTAAAAGTTAATTTTATTACTCTACACCAATTTTAATATAATGCTTTCATTATATTAAAGTTATTACGGAACAATTATTTTCATTTATCAAACTTTAATTAAGAAATGGGTCGATTTTCATTCAACACAAATTAAATTATTTCGGATGCAAAATTATGACGACTTCATAGTCAAAATTTCATAAAAGTTTATTAATTATTCATGTTTTCCATTTAATCAAGAGTTAAATTTTTTGTTCACTCTTGTTTTTTATCTAAATGGAAGGTAAAAAATATGGGGTCATGTAAAGAATTTGACCAGTCGTCTCAAAATTTGATAACCAGGTATTAATTGATTGGTCATAAAAATATTCCCCAGGTTATAATTAATTGACCAGGTAAATGAAATAAAATTTTTTCAAAATTTTTATTTGAAAAAAAAAGAAATTAATCAAACATCAGTAAATTAATATAATATAAATAAATATTTTTTAATTTTGTCTTTAGTCTGTCTTCCTCTTTTTTTATTACTGGTTCTTTTTGGCTAAAGATAATTTTCTCAATATTTTTTGCCCTTGGTCTTTCTGTTTGACTCAATATTTGAAGTTTTTAGCCATGTCAGACCTCGATTCAACATTAACGTTGTTGAGCGATAAAGGGACCCTCATTTTGCTATTATTTTCCTTTCTTTCAAATGATCGATTAAAGGTAATAAATGAACCAAATTAAGCACTGTTAAAATATCCATTTTTTATTAATGAAATAAAAAGAATCAGATCTGAAGTACGGGTCCGCATTAAATTCTGAAATTCTTAATTTAATGCATCACTAAAGGTTTAATTTTAAGACAAAATATTAAAAGAATATTTTTGATTTTTTGATTTAATTGTGAAAAAAATATATTAGAAAAATTAATTTTTTATTATTTAGATTTTTTTATTAACTAAAATTTAAGTTCTGGTGCAGGCATGTAAACTTTTTTTTAACGAAATAGTTATATAAAGTCTTTGAAAATACTCAGCAATACTAAATACGCTTTCAGATGGAACCGAGGTTACACAAATGATGTTGGTGCGTAATAAAAAATCAAACAGTTTGGGCAAAGTGTGTTTAAACAAAGCCCAAAATGGGTTGAGCTAAACTTAATTAAAATTTAACGCTTATCCAAAAACCAAGGTTATTTCCAGACTTGCGCATAAGTCAGACAAAAAAGTAACTTTAAAGTATTTCAAGTCATGTCAAAAGAATTTTTTTAAATAAAAAAAATTTTAAATTTGACTCTCTGACTTTTAAACAACTTTGGTTATTTCAAGTGCCAAATTGAAGTCAAAGACCCGAATAGCATACTTATTAACGCTATCTCTAAAAGAAATAAAACAAATAATGAATACTGTCTTCTTTATGTAGACGAAAAATTTTCCAACAATTTTACCAAAAACAACACAGAGTCATCGGAACCTCTCTCATTAATAAAAAAATGAGGTAAAGAAAATTCAGGAGACCAAGAACATCGTGAAATAAAAAACAGAAAAAAGAGAAAAAATCACCAAAAAAAATAATAAAATCATAGCGATGTTGTAAATTTAAAAAAATTAAATTTCATAAATTCAAACAATTAATTTTTATTTTATTTAATTCAAATTTTATTTGGAATTTCTATTTTTTTTTACATGATTTAACAAAAAAAAATACTTAAAGCCCATTAAGTATATATTTCTATATACACAAACATCACGAAAATAACTTACATGAAAATTAAATAACATATTATTTTAAAAATTCCTTATTTTCAAAATTTTCATATCGTGATCGTTATTGAAAAATAACTACTCAAAATATTTTGGAATTAACAATTTTCTATTTTATGTTATATTTTATTTTATGTGTCAAATAAGTTAGAATATGATAAACAATTTAAATATTATTGATCGCTATCGTTACTTGTCAACCATAGCATACCTGATTCTTGTTCGGCATTATTATTGTAGAATTTTAGTAAAAAAGTTGAGTTGTTTAATTTTTGGATAGAATAATTTTAAAATCTTTAAGCTCAAATTTTTGATTCATAAAATTAACTAAAAGTTTTTAACAAAATGGCTGAAAAAATAGCCGAATGTGTAATTTTCACCAAATTTTCTCTTGATACTTGGTAACGTTAAGTTGTTTTTGTTCCTTAAATCATACGGTAATTTTCTTTCAAAGTTAAATTTTAACTCATTCGTCAAATTCGGCGGAAGTCAAAGACTTAAATTTTTTTTTTAATTTAAGTCCGGACTTGGACTTGAATCATCCACTCAAGCATTCAATACTCCAGCGTTATTTAGATTAAGTAAGCTCAGTATTTCAATTAAGTGACAGAACACTACAAAATAAGTATACTATAAAGGGTCACAAAATATTGAAAATAATGGGAGAACGAGATTTGGACACTTTTATTACAAATAACTTAAAATGATCGACGCTTATAATTTCATTTGAAAACAAAGCAAATTTTATGGTCTTACTTTTGAAACTAAAAAATTAATCTTTTACTATTAAAAAAGCTTTCTAGTTATTTATTAATTATTTAAAAATTGTCTCGAGGTTAACTTGGAGATACACGTGCCTAGCAGAAAATTTACCTAAATTTCACAATTAAGATAATTCTAGTAGATATTTAGATCTAGATCCATTTTTTGCCTTGAAATTTTTGAAAGCATCATATCAAAAATGACATTTCAAAAGAAATTTTTATATTTCATTTTAAAACCATTGTTTTAGTTATTTAAGACACTTATCAATCATATTTCGTGATTTCCTTCCTTTTTTTAAATTAAAAAAGGTAATAAAATCATCTGCAAAAATGAGAGAGAGTAATTTTTGTTTTTGATAAATTATTTTTGGTTTACTGCTTTTAAAAATGCTAAGTAAAAGAAGACAAATCAAAAGCACATGCGACTTGGAACTATCTAGAGTCTAAATAATCCAGTGCTTCAAATTGAATTTAAATCTATGATAAAAATTTATCTGATTAAAAACGTTCTAAATTAATATAAAAAAATAAAAGAAAAATATCATCTTAAACTAGTTATTTTAAAAACTAAAATTTATTAAATAAATAATCATATATATTTGAACTAAGCGCCACCATTTCTTATTAAAATCTCAATCACCTTTAAACAAAAAGTAAACGCTAAAACATTAATATTATCTGTTAAAAAAAATATTTAGAATTATTTTTATAAATCAAAAATCACAAGTTTTGCTAAAAATCTTCTTCTACTAAAAAATTTCCTATTTTGGTTTTTGTCATTTTTGCAAAATTTATGTAGCCTTCATTGAGATTAAATCTCTTTACAAAAATTTAGTTTTTCATGAAAGTATTTTAGAAAATAAATAAACTTCTGAATAAAAAGAAAAAATTTTAGACCTGGTAAAGACGCTCACCAGTTAAGTTTTGAATGCTGTTGACAGAACAATAAGCTGTCAAAGTATTTTCTGAAGTCGAAAAGGCTTTTTAATTATAAATTTAAAAGTATTCTTGTTATTTATCAAAATTACGATTTTCCAGTATTTTCCAAGATGCACAAATGAATGCTGTAATGAAAGAATTTTGAGCATTTGCAATCTTATCTTAAACAAGATCAATCAATTTTTCATAAAAATCGTCTAATTTTTTATAAAAAGTTTTTCAATTTTTTTTTTAATTTTTAAATTTGAATAAAAAATTTAATTAATTTTTAATTTTAACTTTAATTTTAATTCATTTAAAAAAGGAAGAATTTTTGCCAAATTTGTATTTGAATTTCACAATACCATGGATTTCTGACAGATTGTTTCATAATTATCATCAAAATATTCAAGATTTTAGCGTTTTTTTTTTCTTTAAATTTACAATGATAATAAATATACACTTATAATATATTTTAATTATTTAAAAAGTTAAATTATAAAATAAAAAAGGAAGAATGCTTGGTTCTTGGATATTTCGATGGGAAAAAGTAAATGAGCAGCATTACTTCATTACATTTAGAGAAGGCCATAAAGAAAGACTTTTTAAAAGGTATTTACCCTTAAAAAATTTATGTTTTTTTTAATTGTTTAAATAAGCAATTAAAATTCTACTTTTGAAAATTTAATTTACAGACAGTTATTAAATATCAATTCCCTAAATAATGTTATATTGAAGAAAGAGTTTTATGATTAAACGTTTTTATTTAGAAAATTATTTCAAAACCCTTTAAAAAATATTTTTAATATTGATAAATTAAAAAAATTAATTAAAATCATTTTATGTTAAAGAAAAGCTGAAAAATATGCAAATAAAACTATTAAAATCTTTCAATAATAATTTAAAGAGCTTTTTTCAAAGATTTAATCTGGTAGATTTTTCAAAACCCTTTGAAAACTTTGATAAATAATAATCAATTTGAGAATTATGTTCAAAAGTCGTTCTTCATAGACTTTCCTAAATGTAATTAAGAAAATATTGACATTAAAATTAAAGATAGATTGAGCGTCAAGAAACCAAGTTCTTTGGCATAAAATTACTTTTCAGACGAATGGTTAATGAAATAAAAAAACGTTTTTGTTCACGGATAAAGTTAATAAAATTTGTTTTCTATCGCATCATAACTTATTTAACTTTTAATTTATTTGATATGATATTTCTTTTTTTATCTAAGTGATCTTTTGTTTGGATCGTTTTTTAATAAGAGTTTATATAAAATGGAAAGATTCATCTCTGAAAATTGAGTGTTAAAAAATTTAAAACTTAATTGATATTAAACTGAAGTGGTCTCTAATTTAATAAAGCTTTATGCAGATGACACCAAACTTATAGCCATCATTAGAATCGGAACAGAATCGATATAAAAAACCTTCATTTGGACATACACAGACTTAGCGAAAAATGAAAGAAAAATGCATATTTTTGTATGGAATCCAAATTCAAAAAAAGACTTGATCTATTAGAATAAAATAATGTCGTGATACTAAAATTAATTTTTGCATTGTGGTAAACATTTGTTTATTGAATTCTTTTTATTTTATTTAACAAGGGCAAAGTAAAATTTTTGATCAAATTTGGTCAAAACATTTTAAATGCACAATTAAATTTTAATGCATTTTTTGCAAATTTCAATCGTTTTTCAAAAATTTAAGAATAAAGCTTTGAAATGTTATAAAAATATAAAAATCTGTGATGAAATTAAATTACGCATTTAAAAAATGAAATTTGATCAAAAATTTTACTTTGCCTTTAACAAACAGAAGAAAAAGAGAAACAAATATTTATAAAATTTAAGGGTTCATTAGTGAAAAGTGAGGGAGTTAATCCGCACCACCTTATTTTAAAATAAGCACCTTAAATACTAGCAAAGACTGGCTAAGCTTGGCTTACTATTCTAAAGAAGAAACATCAAAGACGAGGTCTAATGGAATTTTTTTAAATTAGGAAAGACTTCAACGTCGCAGAATCCTAATTCAATAACAATTAAAAACAATTTAAATACACCAAATAACTTACCCAGACAAAATAACGTGAAAATTTCTTGGCCAATATAGAAGTCAACATTGAAAAACGCTGCCTCCCAAAATGATAAGTGCGCAATCAGATCATAGTTTCAAATGACGGCTAGATAGATGGATGGAGCCGAAAAATGAAAAATAAATTTTATACAGAAAAATAATTAAATTAATTACCTTTGAGTCCTCAATTGATTTTCGAATTCGCATTGAATTTGATTTATTGTCGCTTGAAAAACAAATAAAAAAAACACCACAATTCTTTTTCTCTTCGAATGTATCAAAAGACATACAGTCTCACTCTGGGCTCGCTGTTCAGTTCGCTGATGTGGCTTATTATTAATAGTATTGATATAAACTATAGTTCGCAATTTAAGAGTATCTCATTGAAAATAATTTAAAATAAAAAAATCTTATTTATTTAACTGTTAGATTTTAGAGATTTAAAAAAAAAAATTTAGTAAATTTTAAAATTCCGGATTAATTTTTGTAAGACTTAACCCTTTTCTCGTTGACAATTAATCATTTAATTATCTTGTAGTTGTGCTGCCATTTCAAATGAATGATCAAAATCACTTATTAACTTAAAATTTGGTGACGATTTTGGTGCCAGTTTGGTTTTATTTCAAAAAAGAGCAAGTTGACCAGAGAAAAAGTATATTTTCCATCTCTCACTTCTGAGTGAATATCTTCGAGAAAGTCTTTTGAAAAGAAAAAATTTCAAACAAATTTTTATTAAACATCCTTTTTAGATAAAGATTTTTACAATCTTGAAAAATCTCATGACCTGTAAGGTAAAAATTAAAAAACTAATGTTCAAAATTGAACTAATTCTCCGAATAATAAAATTTAGATACCTTTATTTTAAATATATGATATTTTGAATATTTTTTAAAAGGACTGCCTGATATTTTTAATATTCTAATTTACAATATTCTTAGAAATTTAAAAAATTTTATATTTTTCAATTGAAGTTATTTTCCTTCTAATTTATAAAAATCTAAGATTTTTAAGACTTGAAAAAAATAAAAATTAAATATTCTTTGTTTGATGAAATCCATTTAATTTCAATAAGACTGCAAAAGTAATTCCCATTATTTTTTATAAAATATAAATTTGAAACAATTCACTTTTTCATGCTTTTTCAGAATTTCTCAAATTTTATTTTATTAATTAACTTAAAATTAGCTAATCTTTAAAATATAAAGTTGAATGAACGGCTAATTCAATTAATTTCTATAGAAATTAAAAGATTGCTTTATTCTGACAAAGTATATTGTGGAAAATTACACAAAAAAAAAGGATTTGAATTGTAAGAAATACATACATTATTCGGTTTGATAATGAAAAATGAAGTTACTCTTGAGAAAATAGTACAGGTACATTTATTTGCATTCAGCAAAGAAGAGCCACTCATCATATTTTCCAAGTGCTCTTTAATTTAATTTTTTTACCGGATTTTTTAACGAAAAAAATAACTGAATTTATCCATCTTTAATAGAGTAGGAAACCCTAATAAAACTAAGAAACATAAGAAGTCCTAAATAAATTCCCTATGAAAAAAAAAATTTAATTTGGTTCAGCTAACTAAATTTGTTATTGAACTTAAACTAAAACAAAGATAACTAAAAACATTTTTATTAAAGTCACACAAGATAAATAGTAGAACAAAATTCACTATATGATTGATTAATTTTTGAAAACTAAACTTGGTAATTATTTTTACCTTCAACGATTCAACAACGAGATGCGCGGAAGCTCAAACAAAAATCTCATTTTCTAGATTAAAAATTTTAGAATAAATTAAAATAAATCTTTTCCTCCATTACTCTAAGAATTTAAATACTTGAATTAAAATCCATTATTGAATGTGAAATTACCAATCTTTCAAAAAAATTGTCTTTGAAAAAAACACTAATTCTTTTAAAATGTCTGATATTAAAATTAAAAGTGAAAATAATATTTATTATTTAAAAAAAATATTAATGTTTATCAGAAATCTATATCACCGATTCCATCTTAATTCCATATTAATTAAATAAAAAAATGGAGTAACCCAAGCTTCTTAAAATTTTAATACCGAAAATTCCAAAAACAAGAATAAAAAAAATAATACCATAACATTTTAATAATTTCAGTAACTTTTAATAAAATATTCTTTCTAATTTATAATCAATCATTCTGATACTTAAAAATAATAATTTTTTTAGATTTATTTTTCATTTCTTCATTTAATAGAGCAGTTTTCTTAGTCAAGTGTCCGAAAGAGTTTACGAGATAAGATTATTCCTTTAAAAATACTTTGGTCAAATATATGACTTTTTTCAAGTCTCGATTGTCATTTAAATTTACTCATTAGCTAAAAGAGAGTGAAATGTTTTTTTTGCAGGGGCAATTCAAAATTAAACGAGAAAATAATTTTGTTCACATGAAATTGAAACCTGTTAAAACTGAACAAAATTGAATTCCGCCAAGACTTGAGTCCGCGGAGAAATAAAGAATTGAAATTTTTAAGAGATTAAATTATTCAATTTAGAGCCGGAAGTTTTGAGCTTTAGTTTCAGTAAAATCAAGAGAGAAATGTAAAAAGAGAAAAATTTATGCATAAAATTTAATTAAAAATTTTGATTTTTAAACCAATTTTATTTAATAAGTTATTTAGATGAGACCAAAAAAATGAATTTTTGTCTCAAAAAGCTGATAATAGTTCAAATTGTTTAAGATATGATGTCTCTGATTTAAAAAAAAACATTCACTCTGTCATTAAGCTTATTAGGAATAATTTGAATTTTTGCATTCTAATTTGCGGCTTCAAGTCTCTTATTCAATCGTCTAAAAGCAGTCCTCATAATTAAGTCCCAAGACCTTTTTGCAATCGATTACTTTCTAAAATAATTCAGATGCTTTGGAGTAAAAACTTTAAAAAAAATTATTTTAATTCAAAACCCTAAGGCCTACTTTTTGTACATATGATACGCACTGAATATATTTTAAACATTTTAAGAGATTTTAACAATTATTCAGAGAGCTATTAGAAAAAATCCACTGTAGATCTGAAAAAGAGACTAGGACTAGTAATTAGGCTCTTAGAGTTCAAAATTGCATTAATTCATCATAAAGCTTTGATATTTTATAATTGATCTTTATTAGAAAATTAAGAATGAAAACAAACAGAAAAAGTCATACTGAAATAGATATAATCGAAAATTTCTCTTATAATGATATTCATTTTTTAAATTAAAATCAAAAGTGCAGTTGATGCCAAAATAAAAAATTTAAATGATTATTGAGCATGAGGTCTCATCAAATCAATTTAAATAGAAAATTTTGCTGTCATCAGTATTTATAAATCTAAATTAAATTATTTGTTTTTAATTATGTGAAATTTTCATGACAAATAAAAATAAATAGATAATGTTGACAAAAATCAACATAATCAAATAGATCTATTTTGAAGATTTTTACTTGGTTTCAAATAAGATCGGTAGCATAAAAGTAGTTCCAAATGGAAAGATTAAAATGCTATACCTTTACCGAAATGACATTGAGAGCATCACTTTTGATTCGAACAAATCAAAGTTGCTCTATCTCAATCTAAACAACAATGTAATCGAACATTTTAAATGTCCAAATTTGTCAACAATTACCGATTTGATCCTAAGTACAAATAAGCTAAGTGTCATAACCAATGAGACATTTTATAAATTGATAAATGTGGAAAATATTAATCTAAGTCAAAACAGAATAAATTACATTGAGCCAAATTCATTCAAAAAATTACATAAACTCAAAGAACTTTATTTAAATTTAAATTTTATTAGTGAAGCCAATCCCCAGCTTGTACTCAAGTCAGCTTATTACATTGATCTCAGTCAAAATCGCTTCAATTCATTTGATTTTGGGCAATTTTTCTCATTTCGAAACACAAGTCTTAAACGCTTGGTCTTGTCTGGAAACTTGATCAAAAAAATTTTTGTCAACTTAACAGAAATAGATTATTTGGACTTGTCTGGCAATCCTTTGATCAAAGTAGATGACATCTATGCAAATAAAATCAACAATTTGTACCTGAATAAAAATTTATTCAAGAATCTAACTTCAATTCGCTTAAAAAATGTGGCATTAGTTTCTAATTTGAAATTGATTTCGAACAAACTCCAAAACTTGCCTTTGTCAGAGTTGGAAAAGTTGCAAAATTTGGAATCTCTGGATCTGGAACAAAATTTAGTAGAAAAAATCGAATTTCCAACTTTGGCTCTTCTAAAAGAATTGCGACTGAACCACAACAAGATCAGCAAAATATCTCAAATTTCATTTAATAGACTCACAAATTTACAAGTCCTTATTTTGTCTTTTAATAAAATAGATTTTATTGAAGAAAAAAGCTTTTCAAATTTAAAAAATCTCCAAGTCCTCGACTTGAACCACAACTATCTTGTTCAATTGCCCGATTTTTCTTATTTCATTTCCATGCAAAAAGCTACATTTAACTTTCAGAACGGTCAACTTAAAACTCTTAATTCCTTTAATTTCACAAATTTGCTCAATGAAAAAACCATCAAAATAGAATTTTACAGCAATCAGCTAACTTATGTGTCGCCTCATCTATTTTGTTCACAAAATGTCGAAATTCTGAAAAATGGCCAAATTTACATGCAAGATGTGAACGTTTTTGACAAATGTCTACTTCCTCAAATTAAAGGCTTAAATTTGACCATCAAAAGTCGAACAAAATCCAAGTGTGAGCTAAAAATATTTGCCAAATTGAACAACATAACCATAGATGACGACCAAGACCTCAATTGTGCAAACTTCACTCAAAAAACGCACTGTACAGACTTTTTTGATTTAAAATATGACTGTGGCTATGACGTCAAAAGCATGAATCGGTCTACTATTTGGATGATTGACTCCAATTTAAATCCTTTAGATGCAATTCTATTAAAACCGATTCTTTGACATCAAACTTTTCTGCTTGTCTGAGAAATAAACATTTTCAAGTGTCCTGTTTTACTAACCAAAATAAACAATCGATACTATTTGATCCTGCTGATTTTGAAGATATAAACAAAAATTATAAAATTTTTAGTCTAAGTGAAAAGGTAACTGGAATATTTCACATTTTGACTAGAACTTTTATAGCTCTGATAGATAATGAAAACAGCACCGACCTAATTGTGTCTGGAAGTGATTTTTTTCTGAGCGACAATACTGGCATTTTGATTGATAATTGTCCGAATGACAACATTAATTTCAGCAGTTCAGCAATTTTTAATCAAAATAATTCGACTAAAGCTGTAATGGACTTTTTAGACGAATTTCAAAATTTGATTAATTTGAAAAATTTTAGCCTGGCTATTCTTTCTAAATTTACCGACTCGGTAAATCTCATTGTAATACCTAATAAAAAGAATAGCTCGTACAAGGCTCATCTCAAATTTGAGTTTAAGTTTGCATATTTTGTATGTTTTTTTACTGTTTACTTATTTGTAGCAGTGGAGATAGATATTAGAAGCTTTTGTGATTAAATATTTGCTTTAATGTAACAATAATTAATCTTTATTGATTTACTTAAGATATTTTAAATATTTTAATATTTTAAATATTGTAATTTAAAGGAAAGTAAATTTTTGATGTCGTTAATTAAAAAATTTTCACTTATTGTTGATCTTCTCAAAAAGGTCAACTTGAAAGAAATTTTTTAATAAATTTTTAACAATTCATTTATTTTTTTTGAATAAATTTTTTTTTAATTTCTATTTAAATGCTGAGTAGCAGTACATTCTCAACATACTTTAAATTTTTATTATCATAATCACAAATCGTTTAAGCATATAATTTTTTAATCAAAAAATACAAGCACATCAAACCAGACTTGTTTTTAAGTCACAAGTCTTAAGTCAAGTCAAGTCAATGACTTCTAAATTTCTAAAAATAGTTTTTTCATATTTGATATATTTTTATTAAATTTAATTATTAATTAAACAAACAAAGTAATGTAATTAATAAATGAAATAAATAGTATTTATTTCTCTATTCATTTAATAAATCCATATTTGATATCAATAAAGTAGTTGCTTCCAAATTCTTGGCTGTTAATCTTGATCTATGTGGTCTGTTAATGTAATCAGATTTAGAAAAAAGTCTTTCAACTGGTCCAGATGAAGCAGGTATTAATAAAAATTTTTAAGACAAGTCATGAATTTGAATTAAATTTTTGTGACTTGGACTTAAAACTGTGACTTATAAGCAAGTCTGCGTAAAACGTATATAAAAACTTTAAAACATAATAGTTTCTTAAATATATTGGATTGCTATGATACATAGTTGCTGCCTAATTTTACGATAAATTACGCATTAAAACGTAAATTTACATACTTTAATTTACCTAAAATCTTGAATGCCCAAAAAGTAGACATTTTTCGTAATTTTTTGTAAAATAAATCAAATTCTTAATTTTATTCAATTTTGATTTCTAAAAATTACGTAAAAAATGGTAGTTGAATTTATAGAATCAAAATTGAATAGAATTAAAAATTTGATAAATAAATTTGTCTACTTTTTGACACTTGATAGAAACATAAGGCTTTGAACCTTGTTTATTCTAGCCGATTCAGGCTAAAATTGTAGTATAAATAAATTTTGCCTTCATATAATATCAATAATGCCGAAAGATTTAACTCCAAAATTATCTGAGTAATTCAAAAACCATAAAAAGATCCATATTCTCCCCATAGTTAGAAAAGATCAGAGTTGTTTAAAAGTCACAAGTCTCAAGCCAATTCTTTTATTTTTTCAAAAGTCCAAGTCCGGACTTTCGTCTTTGTAATTGGGCGGCCCCAATGCTAAGTTTGCCGTTCCAATCATGAAAACTTGCGGTCGCTGTGCTACTTTTGCCGTTCCCTTGATATACTTGCCGTTCCCATGAAAAACTTGCCGTCCTTTCGAGTAAATTAAGCGGCCTCATTGCTATGTGAGCCGTTTTGATCGGAAAAATTTTCCGGCATCATGCTACTTTTGCCACTTCAAAATATAAATTTCCCATTATTAAATTCCAAAAATTTCAAATAATAAGTCAAAATCAAAAAATTTATTCCGAAATTTTTGATGATTTTTGATTTTATTAGGTCTTCAATTACAGGCAAAAACCTTTAAATATATTCTAAAAGATGCAAAAAATTCTCAAAGTTAATAGTTTTCATGTATTGAACATTTTAAAAGTGTATTTTTAATGAAAACTAATGTTAAGTCTTTTTTGAAAAAAAAAATTTTTTCAGTTCGGACTTGGACTTCAATTTTGGACTTTTAAACAACTCTGGAAAAGATGACAAGGTATACGTTGAAGAAGGGTCCCTTATAACGGTAATAAAAAAAAATATGCCAGAACCTGTCGAAATGAACAAGAAATGAGAGGCACTGCTTTAGCTGCAAATGCTATGGCTCAAAAATGTATGTATGCATGCAGAAGCATTTGATACCGATGAAGATCAAGAACAAAGATATAAAAAATTAGAAACTTAAGTAAATTATGGACCCACGTTACTTGGTTGGCATACTGTAGTTCTCTCAATAACTACAACACCGACAATAGCTTAACTGTCTTTAGTTTTTCAGTGCAATTCTATGATCTCATGCGTTTAGCAAGTCGTTAGTATTAATTCTCTGTATAATATTAGACATGGGAGATTAAGAAGAAACTTTGAATCTTGAAATAAATTTTGTTTTCTTTTCTTTTCCCTTATTTGTTATTTTCTTTATTATTTGTATAGACTAGTGTAGAAGTGGCTATTTATTAATGAAATTATTATTTAATTTCTTTCTTATTTATGTTATAACCGCGAACCACCAGATCTTAACAGATCCCGAAAGTAAAAATCCAAACTTTAAGGCTTATAACAGACACATAAAAAATACTTCTTCTACTACAATACTAATGATAGATGTAAAATGCTTGGAACTTTGTATACTACTGATGTTAACACTTATTCGTCTAAAATATAAAAAGTTACGTTAAAGACTAGAATGGGTCAATTTTGAAAAAAAAAACAAAAAGACATTGATTTATTTTTAATTTTATTAACAAAAATATTTATAAGTTTCAGAATAAAAAAAGATAAAAAGAATCATAAAAAAGGATAAAATTAAATTAATCTTTTACAAATTACAGTATTAATTTTTTCATAATGTTCTTTACAAACAAAGTTTTCGCAATGAGAACAAATACTTGAACTTTTGATGTCACGGTTTTTAGCATCCTTTTCATTCTTGCACATTGTACCTCTTCCTCTGTTAGCTTTTTTTGATGCTGACGTTGGGCTTTCTTCATCGCAAGCTCTTTTATAAACTTGTGTCCTAGTTCTTTTAATAGTTTCCATTTATGCCGCGAAAATTTCTATTATTTGAAAATTCGTTTTTCGATGCTAATTTTAAAAGCTCATAGCAAAGATCTTCGAGAGAGTTTTTTCTAAAGCGATTTTTATTCATTCTGTTAGTGTTAGCGAAGTTTTGCTTTAAATTATACAAAACAAAAGAATTATTCGCAACAACATCAATAAAATAGATAAAAGTATTAAGAGGTCATCTTTTTGTTTTTCTTCTACACGTAAATTTTTCTACAATTTGATCTAGAGTATCAACTCCGCATTTGTTTGAATTAAAATCCAAAATGATATTAGATTTTTTGTTTCTGTGTCTAAAGATGTATCATTGTGTTTCGTAGATATTAGTATTACTGATTTATTCATTTTAGGCATATAAATAACTAATGTTAGTGAATTGTTAAATCAATAAAATGATCAGCTTTTTTCTGTCTTTATTAGCTAAAAAATATTTTGGATTTTCTCAATTGTTTGCTACAAAAAAATGAAATAGAATGAAAATAAATAACAAATTTATAGACAAAATTTCAGAGAAAAACTTATTTTGAAACAAAAAAAATTATTTGAAAAAAGTTGACTGCAATTTAAAGTGCAGTTCTTAATGCTAGATTAAAAGTGAATATAAATAAAAATTAGGAAATAAAGCTAAATAATTCATTAAATAATAGCTTTTTAATCATTGATTCTTTGGAAAAATTAACGAGCTTGATAAAAATAAGCTCGAATAAAGGTAATATATCTATCAATTGTTTTGTATTCTAATAAAATTAAAAAAATAATTAAATAACGATAAAAATAAAAAATATTCCGGAACTGATAATAAATGAAAATTTGCCATTTCGACAAACCATGTATTCTAATTTAAACTCGAAGTAGGATCAATTTGAGTTGAATTAACTTACAAAAATGAACTCAATTAAAAGAAAAAAAAAATTTATAAAGTAATTAAAACGATAAAAAGTGTAAAATGATTCATAAACTGAACTAAGAAATCGTAGTATTTGGTTTTATATTTAAAACATAAAAATTTGGTTCAATGTTTAAATGCTATTTATAAGTCAAAAAATTGATGCTAAAAAAATTTATAAAAGCTATTTAAAATCCCAAATCTTGATTGTCATATCCAAACTGCCACCTGCCAAAGTAAACTGATCAATTGATTGCAGACACCGAACATTACTAGTATGACCATTGAGAGTGCTGATACATTGGTAGTTTCGTAAATCCCAAATCTTGATTGTGTTATCGCGACTGCCACTAGCCAGAGTAAACTGATCAATTAATTGAAGACAGCAAACAGAATAAGTATGACCATTGAGAGTGCTGATACATTGGTAGTTTCGTAAATCCCAAATCTTGATTGTGTTATCGTAACTGCCACTTGCCAGAGTTAACTGATCAATTAATTGAAGACAGTCAACAGAACCAGTATGACCATTGAGAGTGCTGATACATTGGTAGTTTCGTAAATCCCAAATCTTGATTGTGTTATCGCGACTGCCACTAGCCAGAGTAAACCGATCAATTAATTGAAGACAGCAAACAGAATAAGTATGACCATTGAGAGTGCTGATACATTGGTAGTTTCGTAAATCCCAAATCTTGATTGTGTTATCGTAACTGCCACTTGCCAGAGTTAACTGATCAATTAATTGAAGACAGTCAACAGAACCAGTATGACCATTGAGAGTGCTGATACATTGGTAGTTTCGTAAATCCCAAATCTTGATTGTGTTATCGCGACTGCCACTAGCCAGAGTAAACTGATCAATTAATTGAAGACAGTCAACAGAACCAGTATGACCATTGAGAGTGCTGATACATTGGTAGTTTCGTAAATCCCAAATCTTGATTGTGTTATCGCGACTGCCACTAGCCAGAGTAAACTGATCAATTAATTGAAGACAGCAAACAGAATAAGTATGACCATTGAGAGTGCTGATACATTGGTAGTTTCGTAAATCCCAAATCTTGATTGTGTTATCGTAACTGCCACTTGCCAGAGTTAACTGATCAATTAATTGAAGGCACTTATCAGAGTCAGTATGACTAATAAGAGTGTTAATTCATTGGTAGTTTCCTAAATCCCCAATCTTGATTGTCTAATCGTAACTGCCACTAGCCAAAGAAGACTGATCAATTAATTGAAGGCACTCAACAGAGTCAGTATGACCAATAAGAGTGTTAATACATTGGTAAATTCGTAAATCCGACATCTTGATTGTCTTATCGTAACTGCCACTAGCCAAAGTAAACTGATCAATTAATTGAAGACAGCAAACAGAATAAGTATGACCATTGAGAGTGCTGATACATTGGTAGTTTCGTAAATCCCAAACCTTGATTGTTTTATCGTAACTGCCACTTGCCAAAGTAAACTGATCAATTAATTGAAGGCACTCAACAGAGTCAGTATGACCATTAAGAGTGTTAATACATTGGTAGTTTCGTAAATCCCAAACCTTGATTGTCTAATCGTAACTGCCACTAGCCAAAGAAGACTGATCAATTAATTGAAGGCACTCAACAGAGTCAGTATGACCAATAAGAGTGTTAATACATTGGTAAATTCGTAAATCCGACATCTTGATTGTCTTATCATAACTACCACTTGCCAAAGTAAACTGATCAATTAATTGAAGACAGCAAACAGAATAAGTATGACCATTGAGAGTGCTGATACATTGGTAGTTTCGTAAATCCCAAATCTTGATTGTCTTATCGTAACTGCCACTAGCCAAAGTAAACTTATCAATTAATTGAAGACACCAAACAGAACCAGTATGACCATTGAGAGTGCTGATACATTGGTAGTTTCGTAAATCCCAAATCTTGATTGTGTTATCGCGACTGCCACTAGCCAGAGTAAACTGATCAATTAATTGAAGACACCAAACAGAATAAGTATGACCATTGAGAGTGCTGATACATTGGTAGTTTCGTAAATCCCAAATCTTGATTGTGTTATCGTAACTGCCACTTGCCAGAGTTAACTGCTCAATTAATTGAAGACAGTAAACAGAACCAGTATGACCATTGAGAGTGCTGATACATTGGTAGTTTCGTAAATCCCAAATCTTGATTGTTTTATCCCAACTACCACTTGCCAGAGTAAACTGATCAATTAATTGAAGACACCAAACAGAATTAGTATGACCATTAAGAGTGCTGATACATTGGTAGTTTCGTAAATCCCAAATCTTGATTGTGTTATCGTTACTGTCACTTGCCAGAGTGAACTGATCAATTAATTTTAGAATATATATAATTTTTAAGAATATGATAAATTAGAATATTATTTTACTTAAAAATATTAGGCAGTCCTTTTTAAAAAATATTCTTAAAATCATTTAATTTTGAACAAAAGTTTTTTACTTTTTACCTTACAGGCCATTTGATTCTTCAAGATTGTAAAAATCTTTTCCCCAAAATGATGTTTAATAAAATTTTAGTTCTAATTTAAAAAAACATTTTTGGCTAATTTAAATTTTGTTTCCCTTTTAAAAAAAAGCCAATATCAAAACGTTTCATCTTTAAACAAAAATTTTCACGAAACGTTGCCTTTTAGGAAAATGATAAAATGTTCCTCCTAAGTAATACTGAAAACCCTTTAATTGTCATTAGTACTTTATTTTGTGAAATATTCTGGTGTTTATACATTATTGATCATAACTAGAAAATAGAAAGAGCAAATGTCGTGAAAAATTGATTCTTCAATTGCATTGGAATAAAATAATTATTTTAATGTCAAATCATTTGTTATGAGATCCTTAACTTGGTAAATTGAAAAAAAAAAACAAAGATTTAAGAATGTCGAAAACTTCAAAAATCAAATTAGAAATAATATACAAAAATGGTTCTAAAATAGCAGCTAAAATGGCGCAATTAGTCTAAGGTAATGCAATCAGAATATATACTAATATAACTGTTTTATCACATTTCTGAAGCAATAAAATAAATGATAATATAATTTTTATCAAATGATAAATTTAAATCATTCATATAAAATGTGACTTCTATTAGTAATAAGTAGAATTTAAAAGCTTTTTATCATCAAAAAAAGGTTTGGAGCAAATTAAATTATGAATGTGTTTCCACGGAAACTAATTATTTTTAGCGTCTTTAAAATGAGTATAGATATTATTAAGAAACTTTCAAAACTTAAACCTAAAATTTTTATTTAAAAAAAATGGAGGAAATTACATTGAGATTAGAAAAATGCGAAAAATGGACAAAATATAGAAATTTGATGAATGAAACAGGAGATATTGTTTGTCCAGAATGTATAAGAAGGCATACTGTCAATGTCGAACAAACATTACAAATATCCGTTAATCAAGAAAAATTAAAACGAAAAAAAATAGAGATTGCATTAGACAATTTTTCAAAAGACAATTTGCATATAAAAATAGATAAACATTTTGACAATTTGAAAAACAAAATTGATCTGCATGTGGAAGAATTAATTAATGTGATTAATGACACGAGGATTGAAATGATCGCTAAAATTGATCAAAAAAGAAATGAATTTATTGAAGATATAAATATTGTTGAATTTCAGCAATTGAATAAAGAAACATTTACAAAAGAAATAGAAAACATAAGTGATATACTTGAAAAACTGGAAAAAGAAGATAATTACATGAAAAATATTGTAAAAATGGAATCGCAAATGAAAAAAATTCAGGATCAGCTTGATAAAAACAAATTTGAAAGAAAAAATATTTCAAACGAAATAGAGGAATTAGTTGGAAACTTGGAGCTAATAGATCAAAAAATTCATGAAGATATCAATGAAATTGGTAAGTATTTACAAGAAGATAAAAGTTCCGACATTCAAATTTTTTTTCCCTGCGGGGCTCTTTTTTAGTAATAAGGGATTTTAAAAATATTCATTGTATCAGCACTCTCAATGGTCATATTAATTCTGTTTGGTGTCTTCAATTAATTGATCAGTTTACTCTGGCAAGTGGTAGTTGGGATAAAACAATCAAGATTTGGGATTTACGAAACTACCAATGTATCAGCACTCTCAATGGTCATACTGGTTCTGTTGACTGTCTTCAATTAATTGATCAGTTTACTCTGGCTAGTGGCAGTCGCGATAACACAATCAAGATTTGGGATTTACGAAACTACCAATGTATCAGCACTCTCAATGGTCATACTGGTTCTGTTGACTGTCTTCAATTATTTGAGCAGTTTACTCTGGCTAGTGGCAGTCGCGATAACACAATCAAGATTTGGGATTTACGAAACTACCAATGTATCAGCACTCTTAATGGTCATACTGGTTCTGTTTACTGTCTTCAATTATTTGAGCAGTTTACTCTGGCTAGTGGCAGTCGCGATAACACAATCAAGATTTGGGATTTACGAAACTACCAATGTATCAGCACTCTCAATGGTCATACTGGTTCTGTTGACTGTCTTCAATTAATTGATCAGTTAACTCTGGCAAGTGGCAGTTACGATAACACAATCAAGATTTGGGATTTACGAAACTACCAATGTATCAGCACTCTCAATGGTCATACTTATTCTGTTTGCTGTCTTCAATTAATTGATCAGTTAACTCTGGCAAGTGGCAGTTACGATAACACAATCAAGATTTGGGATTTACGAAACTACCAATGTATCAGCACTCTCAATGGTCATACTAGTAATGTTCGGTGTCTGCAATCAATTGATCAGTTTACTTTGGCAGGTGGCAGTTTGGATATGACAATCAAGATTTGGGATTTTAAATAGCTTTTATAAATTTTTTTAGCATCAATTTTTTGACTTATAAATAGCATTTAAACATTGAACCAAATTTTTATGTTTTAAATATAAAACCAAATACTACGATTTCTTAGTTCAGTTTATGAATCATTTTACACTTTTTATCGTTTTAATTACTTTATAAATTTTTTTTTTCTTTTAATTGAGTTCATTTTTGTAAGTTAATTCAACTCAAATTGATCCTACTTCGAGTTTAAATTAGAATACATGGTTTGTCGAAATTGGAAATTTTTTGGCTTTTGAATCAAACAAATTTATTACTTTTATTTAGTTAAGCGTTAGTAAATATTTTTAGTTTGGTAAAAAATTTTGACAATTTAATAAGTTATAATACAATTAATATTATTACTTCTAGTTTAATTAATTTTAATTAATGGTCTGTCTAGATGGTATATTTTCATTAATTATCGGTTTCGGAATATATTTAATTTTATCGTTTTTTTTAATTTTTTTAATTTATTAAAGTGGAAAATTATTGATAGAATAATATATTTCCTACATTCGAGCACATTTTTATCAAGCTCGTTAATTTTTCCAAAGAATCAATGATTAAAAAGCAATAATTTGATAATTTATTTATAATTTTGAACATAATTTACTTATTGAAAAATAAATGTTTTTTTTATACACCAACAATAATCAATTATACGTTCGTATTATTTAAATTGAATTTGAAATAATTTTATTTAAACACTTTTGTATTAACGATTCGTTAAAAGACTTTTTTTTCTTGAAACATTTTGCGGTTATATTTGAGAAATATACCTCTAAAAAAGTTAAAAATATGCATTATTAAAGCATTCACAAAAAATTTATAGCCCAAGGTTTTTAATTGATTTGGAAAAAATATTTTTAAAAGAATGTTCAATATTTTTAAGAAAAAAAAATGGAAATTAATGTTTAAAATGTAAAAATTAATCATTTAATATTCTTTTAAATTAAAATTTAGAGTGATTGTAATTCATTTAGATGAGTTTGTACAAAAAAAGTAGTAAACTTATTTAATTAGAGAAAAGTTATTAAAATAGCGGAATTTTTATTAAAAATAGCGGTACTAAAAAATTTTTGCCATTAAATTTTATTTGAATTCTCAAAGCAATAAATTCCTTTTTAAGGATCTACCCTATCTGTGTATATCCATTTGACCGCTCTAGCAGGACTTAGTATTTTACAGTAATGTACGCAAGCAAATTATTTAATCGGATAATCGGATGGAGTTCTCAAATTTGGAGATGAGACCAACACTAAAAACTTATTTTTTTAATTTTCCGTCTCTTGAAATTTCTTTAATAAAAATTATTATTTAGAAAACAAAAATACTAAAAATAGGGTTATTTTTAATTAATGTTGACAAATTAAATAAAAAGTGTCGTAAAAATGTAGTAAAAACATGTTCATTGCAATGAATTCGTTACAAATTAAATTATTTAAAACAAATATGATTGAATATATAAAACAAAAAATTACATAAAAATTTCTTTTTTTTAGAGAATACCAATTAATTAGTTTTTGGAGTCCCTAGAAATAATGGCTATTTTCAGTTTTTCCAGATTTGTAGTTTTCGAATATTAGATCTGACTCAAGATCATCTTGCCAGCTTTAAAGGTTATTCTTGGACATGTAAGCGTGAAAAAAAGAATCTTACTAAGGAATTATTTGGTATCAGTATATAAAATCCGAAATTAGACTCAGAGAGTCGGTCAGCAGCAAAAAGAAAAAACAGTAGACTTCCTGGCTCAAAAAATTATAAAAGATAACTTATCTTTAATGAGAATTAATTATTTTTGAATAAAAATATCAATTTTGCTTTTCCTGTTTCATATATGCATCAATTTACACAATTTTGCTCTTATTTTAATATATTTGATTTCAATAAATATAATTGTCCCTTACATCAGTATTTTTGTTATTTAGTGCATGAAAATTACATTGGTAATAATTATATGCATTAAAAAATTGTATTAATTTTAAAGACGAAAGTAAGATTTAGTTCTCAAATTCAAGTTAATTTTCTTGTTTTTAGCTTTATATAACGATGTCGTTAATTAAAAAATTTTCACTTATTGTTGATCTTCTCAAAAAGGTCAACTTGAAAGAAATTTTTTAATAAATTTTTAACAATTCATTTATTTTTTTTGAATAAATTTTTTTTTAATTTCTATTTAAATGCTGAGTAGCAGTACATTCTCAACATACTTTAAATTTTTATTATCATAATCACAAATCGTTTAAGCATATAATTTTTTAATCAAAAAATACAAGCACATCAAACCAGACTTGTTTTTAAGTCACAAGTCTTAAGTCAAGTCAAGTCAATGACTTCTAAATTTCTAAAAATAGTTTTTTCATATTTGATATATTTTTATTAAATTTAATTATTAATTAAACAAACAAAGTAATGTAATTAATAAATGAAATAAATAGTATTTATTTCTCTATTCATTTAATAAATCCATATTTGATATCAATAAAGTAGTTGCTTCCAAATTCTTGGCTGTTAATCTTGATCTATGTGGTCTGTTAATGTAATCAGATTTAGAAAAAAGTCTTTCAACTGGTCCAGATGAAGCAGGTATTAATAAAAATTTTTAAGACAAGTCATGAATTTGAATTAAATTTTTGTGACTTGGACTTAAAACTGTGACTTATAAGCAAGTCTGCGTAAAACGTATATAAAAACTTTAAAACATAATAGTTTCTTAAATATATTGGATTGCTATGATACATAGTTGCTGCCTAATTTTACGATAAATTACGCATTAAAACGTAAATTTACATACTTTAATTTACCTAAAATCTTGAATGCCCAAAAAGTAGACATTTTTCGTAATTTTTTGTAAAATAAATCAAATTCTTAATTTTATTCAATTTTGATTTCTAAAAATTACGTAAAAAATGGTAGTTGAATTTATAGAATCAAAATTGAATAGAATTAAAAATTTGATAAATAAATTTGTCTACTTTTTGACACTTGATAGAAACATAAGGCTTTGAACCTTGTTTATTCTAGCCGATTCAGGCTAAAATTGTAGTATAAATAAATTTTGCCTTCATATAATATCAATAATGCCGAAAGATTTAACTCCAAAATTATCTGAGTAATTCAAAAACCATAAAAAGATCCATATTCTCCCCATAGTTAGAAAAGATCAGAGTTGTTTAAAAGTCACAAGTCTCAAGCCAATTCTTTTATTTTTTCAAAAGTCCAAGTCCGGACTTTCGTCTTTGTAATTGGGCGGCCCCAATGCTAAGTTTGCCGTTCCAATCATGAAAACTTGCGGTCGCTGTGCTACTTTTGCCGTTCCCTTGATATACTTGCCGTTCCCATGAAAAACTTGCCGTCCTTTCGAGTAAATTAAGCGGCCTCATTGCTATGTGAGCCGTTTTGATCGGAAAAATTTTCCGGCATCATGCTACTTTTGCCACTTCAAAATATAAATTTCCCATTATTAAATTCCAAAAATTTCAAATAATAAGTCAAAATCAAAAAATTTATTCCGAAATTTTTGATGATTTTTGATTTTATTAGGTCTTCAATTACAGGCAAAAACCTTTAAATATATTCTAAAAGATGCAAAAAATTCTCAAAGTTAATAGTTTTCATGTATTGAACATTTTAAAAGTGTATTTTTAATGAAAACTAATGTTAAGTCTTTTTTGAAAAAAAAAATTTTTTCAGTTCGGACTTGGACTTCAATTTTGGACTTTTAAACAACTCTGGAAAAGATGACAAGGTATACGTTGAAGAAGGGTCCCTTATAACGGTAATAAAAAAAAATATGCCAGAACCTGTCGAAATGAACAAGAAATGAGAGGCACTGCTTTAGCTGCAAATGCTATGGCTCAAAAATGTATGTATGCATGCAGAAGCATTTGATACCGATGAAGATCAAGAACAAAGATATAAAAAATTAGAAACTTAAGTAAATTATGGACCCACGTTACTTGGTTGGCATACTGTAGTTCTCTCAATAACTACAACACCGACAATAGCTTAACTGTCTTTAGTTTTTCAGTGCAATTCTATGATCTCATGCGTTTAGCAAGTCGTTAGTATTAATTCTCTGTATAATATTAGACATGGGAGATTAAGAAGAAACTTTGAATCTTGAAATAAATTTTGTTTTCTTTTCTTTTCCCTTATTTGTTATTTTCTTTATTATTTGTATAGACTAGTGTAGAAGTGGCTATTTATTAATGAAATTATTATTTAATTTCTTTCTTATTTATGTTATAACCGCGAACCACCAGATCTTAACAGATCCCGAAAGTAAAAATCCAAACTTTAAGGCTTATAACAGACACATAAAAAATACTTCTTCTACTACAATACTAATGATAGATGTAAAATGCTTGGAACTTTGTATACTACTGATGTTAACACTTATTCGTCTAAAATATAAAAAGTTACGTTAAAGACTAGAATGGGTCAATTTTGAAAAAAAAAACAAAAAGACATTGATTTATTTTTAATTTTATTAACAAAAATATTTATAAGTTTCAGAATAAAAAAAGATAAAAAGAATCATAAAAAAGGATAAAATTAAATTAATCTTTTACAAATTACAGTATTAATTTTTTCATAATGTTCTTTACAAACAAAGTTTTCGCAATGAGAACAAATACTTGAACTTTTGATGTCACGGTTTTTAGCATCCTTTTCATTCTTGCACATTGTACCTCTTCCTCTGTTAGCTTTTTTTGATGCTGACGTTGGGCTTTCTTCATCGCAAGCTCTTTTATAAACTTGTGTCCTAGTTCTTTTAATAGTTTCCATTTATGCCGCGAAAATTTCTATTATTTGAAAATTCGTTTTTCGATGCTAATTTTAAAAGCTCATAGCAAAGATCTTCGAGAGAGTTTTTTCTAAAGCGATTTTTATTCATTCTGTTAGTGTTAGCGAAGTTTTGCTTTAAATTATACAAAACAAAAGAATTATTCGCAACAACATCAATAAAATAGATAAAAGTATTAAGAGGTCATCTTTTTGTTTTTCTTCTACACGTAAATTTTTCTACAATTTGATCTAGAGTATCAACTCCGCATTTGTTTGAATTAAAATCCAAAATGATATTAGATTTTTTGTTTCTGTGTCTAAAGATGTATCATTGTGTTTCGTAGATATTAGTATTACTGATTTATTCATTTTAGGCATATAAATAACTAATGTTAGTGAATTGTTAAATCAATAAAATGATCAGCTTTTTTCTGTCTTTATTAGCTAAAAAATATTTTGGATTTTCTCAATTGTTTGCTACAAAAAAATGAAATAGAATGAAAAAATAACAAATTTATAGACAAAATTTCAGAGAAAAACTTATTTTGAAACAAAAAAAATTATTTGAAAAAAGTTGACTGCAATTTAAAGTGCAGTTCTTAATGCTAGATTAAAAGTGAATATAAATAAAAATTAGGAAATAAAGCTAAATAATTCATTAAATAATAGCTTTTTAATCATTGATTCTTCGGAAAAATTAACGAGCTTGATAAAAATAAGCTCGAATAAAGGTAATATATCTATCAATTGTTTTGTATTCTAATAAAATTAAAAAAATAATTAAATAACGATAAAAATAAAAAATATTCCGGAACTGATAATAAATGAAAATTTGCCATTTCGACAAACCATGTATTCTAATTTAAACTCGAAGTAGGATCAATTTGAGTTGAATTAACTTACAAAAATGAACTCAATTAAAAGAAAAAAAAAATTTATAAAGTAATTAAAACGATAAAAAGTGTAAAATGATTCATAAACTGAACTAAGAAATCGTAGCATTTGGTTTTATATTTAAAACATAAAAATTTGGTTCAATGTTTAAATGCTATTTATAAGTCAAAAAATTGATGCTAAAAAAATTTATAAAAGCTATTTAAAATCCCAAATCTTGATTGTCATATCCAAACTGCCACCTGCCAAAGTAAACTGATCAATTGATTGCAGACACCGAACATTACTAGTATGACCATTGAGAGTGCTGATACATTGGTAGTTTCGTAAATCCCAAATCTTGATTGTGTTATCGCGACTGCCACTAGCCAGAGTAAACTGATCAATTAATTGAAGACAGCAAACAGAATAAGTATGACCATTGAGAGTGCTGATACATTGGTAGTTTCGTAAATCCCAAATCTTGATTGTGTTATCGTAACTGCCACTTGCCAGAGTTAACTGCTCAATTAATTGAAGACAGTAAACAGAACCAGTATGACCATTGAGAGTGCTGATACATTGGTAGTTTCGTAAATCCCAAATCTTGATTGTGTTATCGTAACTGCCACTAGCCAGAGTAAACTGATCAATTAATTGAAGACAGCAAACAGAATAAGTATGACCATTGAGAGTGCTGATACATTGGTAGTTTCGTAAATCCCAAATCTTGATTGTGTTATCGTAACTGCCACTTGCCAGAGTTAACTGCTCAATTAATTGAAGACAGTAAACAGAACCAGTATGACCATTGAGAGTGCTGATACATTGGTAGTTTCGTAAATCCCAAATCTTGATTGTGTTATCGCGACTGCCACTAGCCAGAGTAAACTGATCAATTAATTGAAGACAGCAAACAGAATAAGTATGACCATTGAGAGTGCTGATACATTGGTAGTTTCGTAAATCCCAAATCTTGATTGTGTTATCGCGACTGCCACTAGCCAGAGTAAACTGATCAATTAATTGAAGACAGCAAACAGAATAAGTATGACCATTGAGAGTGCTGATACATTGGTAGTTTCGTAAATCCCAAATCTTGATTGTCTTATCGTAACTGCCACTAGCCAAAGTAAACTTATCAATTAATTGAAGACAGCAAACAGAATAAGTATGACCATTGAGAGTGCTGATACATTGGTAGTTTCGTAAATCCCAAATCTTGATTGTCTTATCGTAACTGCCACTAGCCAAAGTAAACTTATCAATTAATTGAAGGCACTCAACAGTGTTAGTATGACCATTGAGAGTGCTGATACATTGGTAGTTTCGTAAATCCCAAATCTTGATTGTGTTATCGCGACTGCCACTAGCCAGAGTAAACTGATCAATTAATTGAAGACAGCAAACAGAATAAGTATGACCATTGAGAGTGCTGATACATTGGTAGTTTCGTAAATCCCAAATCTTGATTGTCTTATCGTAACTGCCACTAGCCAAAGTAAACTTATCAATTAATTGAAGACACCAAACAGAATTAATATGACCATTAAGAGTGCTGATACATTGGTAGTTTCGTAAATCCCAAATCTTGATTGTGTTATCGCGACTGCCACTAGCCAGAGTAAACTGATCAATTAATTGAAGACACCAAACAGAATAAGTATGACCATTGAGAGTGCTGATACATTGGTAGTTTCGTAAATCCCAAATCTTGATTGTGTTATCGCGACTGCCACTAGCGAAAGTAAACTTATCAATTAATTGAAGACACCAAACAGAATTAGTATGACCATTAAGAGTGCTGATACATTGGTAGTTTCGTAAATCCCAAATCTTGATTGTGTTATCGTTACTGTCACTTGCCAGAGTGAACTGATCAATTAATTATAGAATATATATAATTTTTAAGAATATGATAAATTAGAATATTATTTTACTTAAAAATATTAGGCAGTCCTTTTTAAAAAATATTCTTAAAATCATTTAATTTTGAACAAAAGTTTTTTACTTTTTACCTTACAGGCCATTTGATTTTTCAAGATTGTAAAAATCTTTTCCCAAAAATGATGTTTAATAAAATTTTAGTTCTAATTTAAAAAAACATTTTTGGCTAATTTAAATTTTGTTTCCCTTTTAAAAAAAAGCCAATATCAAAACGTTTCATCTTTAAACAAAAATTTTCACGAAACGTTGCCTTTTAGGAAAATGATAAAATGTTCCTCCTAAGTAATACTGAAAACCCTTTAATTGTCATTAGTACTTTATTTTGTGAAATATTCTGGTGTTTATACATTATTGATCATAACTAGAAAATAGAAAGAGCAAATGTCGTGAAAAATTGATTCTTCAATTGCATTGGAATAAAATAATTATTTTAATGTCAAATCATTTGTTATGAGATCCTTAACTTGGTAAATTGAAAAAAAAAAAACAAAGATTTAAGAATGTCGAAAACTTCAAAAATCAAATTAGAAATAATATACAAAAATGGTTCTAAAATAGCAGCTAAAATGGCGCAATTAGTCTAAGGTAATGCAATCAGAATATATACTAATATAACTGTTTTATCACATTTCTGAAGCAATAAAATAAATGATAATATAATTTTTATCAAATGATAAATTTAAATCATTCATATAAAATGTGACTTCTATTAGTAATAAGTAGAATTTAAAAGCTTTTTATCATCAAAAAAAGGTTTGGAGCAAATTAAATTATGAATGTGTTTCCACGGAAACTAATTATTTTTAGCGTCTTTAAAATGAGTATAGATATTATTAAGAAACTTTCAAAACTTAAACCTAAAATTTTTATTTAAAAAAAATGGAGGAAATTACATTGAGATTAGAAAAATGCGAAAAATGGACAAAATATAGAAATTTGATGAATGAAACAGGAGATATTGTTTGTCCAGAATGTATAAGAAGGCATACTGTCAATGTCGAACAAACATTACAAATATCCGTTAATCAAGAAAAAATAAAACGAAAAAAAATAGAGATTGCATTAGACAATTTTTCAAAAGACAATTTGCATATAAAAATAGATAAACATTTTGACAATTTGAAAAACAAAATTGATCTGCATGTGGAAGAATTAATTAATGTGATTAATGACACGAGGATTGAAATGATCGCTAAAATTGATCAAAAAAGAAATGAATTTATTGAAGATATAAATATTGTTGAATTTCAGCAATTGAATAAAGAAACATTTACAAAAGAAATAGAAAACATAAGTGATATACTTGAAAAACTGGAAAAAGAAGATAATTACATGAAAAATATTGTAAAAATGGAATCGCAAATGAAAAAAATTCAGGATCAGCTTGATAAAAACAAATTTGAAAGAAAAAATATTTCAAACGAAATAGAGGAATTAGTTGGAAACTTGGAGCTAATAGATCAAAAAATTCATGAAGATATCAATGAAATTGGTAAGTATTTACAAGAAGATAAAAGTTCCGACATTCAAATTTTTTTTCCCTGCGGGGCTCTTTTTTAGTAATAAGGGATTTTAAAAATATTCATTGTATCAGCACTCTCAATGGTCATATTAATTCTGTTTGGTGTCTTCAATTAATTGATCAGTTTACTCTGGCTAGTGGCAGTCGCGATAACACAATCAAGATTTGGGATTTACGAAACTACCAATGTATCAGCACTCTTAATGGTCATATTAATTCTGTTTACTGTCTTCAATTAATTGAGCAGTTAACTCTGGCAAGTGGCAGTTACGATAACACAATCAAGATTTGGGATTTACGAAACTACCAATGTATCAGCACTCTCAATGGTCATACTGGTTCTGTTTACTGTCTTCAATTAATTGATCAGTTTACTCTGGCTAGTGGCAGTCGCGATAACACAATCAAGATTTGGGATTTACGAAACTACCAATGTATCAGCACTCTCAATGGTCATACTGGTTCTGTTGACTGTCTTCAATTAATTGATAAGTTTACTTTGGCTAGTGGCAGTCGCGATAACACAATCAAGATTTGGGATTTACGAAACTACCAATGTATCAGCACTCTCAATGGTCATACTTATTCTGTTTGCTGTCTTCAATTAATTGAGCAGTTAACTCTGGCAAGTGGCAGTTACGATAACACAATCAAGATTTGGGATTTACGAAACTACCAATGTATCAGCACTCTCAATGGTCATACTGGTTCTGTTTACTGTCTTCAATTAATTGAGCAGTTAACTCTGGCAAGTGGCAGTTACGATAACACAATCAAGATTTGGGATTTACGAAACTACCAATGTATCAGCACTCTCAATGGTCATACTAGTAATGTTCGGTGTCTGCAATCAATTGATCAGTTTACTTTGGCAGGTGGCAGTTTGGATATGACAATCAAGATTTGGGATTTTAAATAGCTTTTATAAATTTTTTTAGCATCAATTTTTTGACTTATAAATAGCATTTAAACATTGAACCAAATTTTTATGTTTTAAATATAAAACCAAATACTACGATTTCTTAGTTCAGTTTATGAATCATTTTACACTTTTTATCGTTTTAATTACTTTATAAATTTTTTTTTTCTTTTAATTGAGTTCATTTTTGTAAGTTAATTCAACTCAAATTGATCCTACTTCGAGTTTAAATTAGAATACATGGTTTGTCGAAATTGGAAATTTTTTGGCTTTTGAATCAAACAAATTTATTACTTTTATTTAGTTAAGCGTTAGTAAATATTTTTAGTTTGGTAAAAAATTTTGACAATTTAATAAGTTATAATACAATTAATATTATTACTTCTAGTTTAATTAATTTTAATTAATGGTCTGTCTAGATGGTATATTTTCATTAATTATCGGTTTCGGAATATATTTAATTTTATCGTTTTTTTTAATTTTTTTAATTTATTAAAGTGGAAAATTATTGATAGAATAATATATTTCCTACATTCGAGCACATTTTTATCAAGCTCGTTAATTTTTCCAAAGAATCAATGATTAAAAAGCAATAATTTGATAATTTATTTATAATTTTGAACATAATTTACTTATTGAAAAATAAATGTTTTTTTTATACACCAACAATAATCAATTATACGTTCGTATTATTTAAATTGAATTTGAAATAATTTTATTTAAACACTTTTGTATTAACGATTCGTTAAAAGACTTTTTTTTCTTGAAACATTTTGCGGTTATATTTGAGAAATATACCTCTAAAAAAGTTAAAAATATGCATTATTAAAGCATTCACAAAAAATTTATAGCCCAAGGTTTTTAATTGATTTGGAAAAAATATTTTTAAAAGAATGTTCAATATTTTTAAGAAAAAAAAAATGGAAATTAATGTTTAAAATGTAAAAATTAATCATTTAATATTCTTTTAAATTAAAATTTAGAGTGATTGTAATTCATTTAGATGAGTTTGTACAAAAAAAGTAGTAAACTTATTTAATTAGAGAAAAGTTATTAAAATAGCGGAATTTTTATTAAAAATAGCGGTACTAAAAAATTTTTGCCATTAAATTTTATTTGAATTCTCAAAGCAATAAATTCCTTTTTAAGGATCTACCCTATCTGTGTATATCCATTTGACCGCTCTAGCAGGACTTAGTATTTTACAGTAATGTACGCAAGCAAATTATTTAATCGGATAATCGGATGGAGTTCTCAAATTTGGAGATGAGACCAACACTAAAAACTTATTTTTTTAATTTTCCGTCTCTTGAAATTTCTTTAATAAAAATTATTATTTAGAAAACAAAAATACTAAAAATAGGGTTATTTTTAATTAATGTTGACAAATTAAATAAAAAGTGTCGTAAAAATGTAGTAAAAACATGTTCATTGCAATGAATTCGTTACAAATTAAATTATTTAAAACAAATATGATTGAATATATAAAACAAAAAATTACATAAAAATTTCTTTTTTTTAGAGAATACCAATTAATTAGTTTTTGGAGTCCCTAGAAATAATGGCTATTTTCAGTTTTTCCAGATTTGTAGTTTTCGAATATTAGATCTGACTCAAGATCATCTTGCCAGCTTTAAAGGTTATTCTTGGACATGTAAGCGTGAAAAAAAGAATCTTACTAAGGAATTATTTGGTATCAGTATATAAAATCCGAAATTAGACTCAGAGAGTCGGTCAGCAGCAAAAAGAAAAAACAGTAGACTTCCTGGCTCAAAAAATTATAAAAGATAACTTATCTTTAATGAGAATTAATTATTTTTGAATAAAAATATCAATTTTGCTTTTCCTGTTTCATATATGCATCAATTTACACAATTTTGCTCTTATTTTAATATATTTGATTTCAATAAATATAATTGTCCCTTACATCAGTATTTTTGTTATTTAGTGCATGAAAATTACATTGGTAATAATTATATGCATTAAAAAATTGTATTAATTTTAAAGACGAAAGTAAGATTTAGTTCTCAAATTCAAGTTAATTTTCTTGTTTTTAGCTTTATATAACGATGTCGTTAATTAAAAAATTTTCACTTATTGTTGATCTTCTCAAAAAGGTCAACTTGAAAGAAATTTTTTAATAAATTTTTAACAATTCATTTATTTTTTTTGAATAAATTTTTTTTTAATTTCTATTTAAATGCTGAGTAGCAGTACATTCTCAACATACTTTAAATTTTTATTATCATAATCACAAATCGTTTAAGCATATAATTTTTTAATCAAAAAATACAAGCACATCAAACCAGACTTGTTTTTAAGTCACAAGTCTTAAGTCAAGTCAAGTCAATGACTTCTAAATTTCTAAAAATAGTTTTTTCATATTTGATATATTTTTATTAAATTTAATTATTAATTAAACAAACAAAGTAATGTAATTAATAAATGAAATAAATAGTATTTATTTCTCTATTCATTTAATAAATCCATATTTGATATCAATAAAGTAGTTGCTTCCAAATTCTTGGCTGTTAATCTTGATCTATGTGGTCTGTTAATGTAATCAGATTTAGAAAAAAGTCTTTCAACTGGTCCAGATGAAGCAGGTATTAATAAAAATTTTTAAGACAAGTCATGAATTTGAATTAAATTTTTGTGACTTGGACTTAAAACTGTGACTTATAAGCAAGTCTGCGTAAAACGTATATAAAAACTTTAAAACATAATAGTTTCTTAAATATATTGGATTGCTATGATACATAGTTGCTGCCTAATTTTACGATAAATTACGCATTAAAACGTAAATTTACATACTTTAATTTACCTAAAATCTTGAATGCCCAAAAAGTAGACATTTTTCGTAATTTTTTGTAAAATAAATCAAATTCTTAATTTTATTCAATTTTGATTTCTAAAAATTACGTAAAAAATGGTAGTTGAATTTATAGAATCAAAATTGAATAGAATTAAAAATTTGATAAATAAATTTGTCTACTTTTTGACACTTGATAGAAACATAAGGCTTTGAACCTTGTTTATTCTAGCCGATTCAGGCTAAAATTGTAGTATAAATAAATTTTGCCTTCATATTATATCAATAATGCCGAAAGATTTAACTCCAAAATTATCTGAGTAATTCAAAAACCATAAAAAGATCCATATTCTCCCCATAGTTAGAAAAGATCAGAGTTGTTTAAAAGTCACAAGTCTCAAGCCAATTCTTTTAATTTTTTAAAAGTCCAAGTCCGGACTTTCGTCTTTGTAATTGGGCGGCCCCAATGCTAAGTTTGCCGTTCCAATCATGAAAACTTGCGGTCGCTGTGCTACTTTTGCCGTTCCCTTGATATACTTGCCGTTCCCATGAAAAACTTGCCGTCCTTTCGAGTAAATTAAGCGGCCTCATTGCTATGTGAGCCGTTTTGATCGGAAAAATTTTCCGGCATCATGCTACTTTTGCCACTTCAAAATATAAATTTCCCATTATTAAATTCCAAAAATTTCAAATAATAAGTCAAAATCAAAAAATTTATTCCGAAATTTTTGATGATTTTTGATTTTATTAGGTCTTCAATTACAGGCAAAAACCTTTAAATATATTCTAAAAGATGCAAAAAATTCTCAAAGTTAATAGTTTTCATGTATTGAACATTTTAAAAGTGTATTTTTAATGAAAACTAATGTTAAGTCTTTTTTGAAAAAAAAAATTTTTTCAGTTCGGACTTGGACTTCAATTTTGGACTTTTAAACAACTCTGGAAAAGATGACAAGGTATACGTTGAAGAAGGGTCCCTTATAACGGTAATAAAAAAAAATATGCCAGAACCTGTCGAAATGAACAAGAAATGAGAGGCACTGCTTTAGCTGCAAATGCTATGGCTCAAAAATGTATGTATGCATGCAGAAGCATTTGATACCGATGAAGATCAAGAACAAAGATATAAAAAATTAGAAACTTAAGTAAATTATGGACCCACGTTACTTGGTTGGCATACTGTAGTTCTCTCAATAACTACAACACCGACAATAGCTTAACTGTCTTTAGTTTTTCAGTGCAATTCTATGATCTCATGCGTTTAGCAAGTCGTTAGTATTAATTCTCTGTATAATATTAGACATGGGAGATTAAGAAGAAACTTTGAATCTTGAAATAAATTTTGTTTTCTTTTCTTTTCCCTTATTTGTTATTTTCTTTATTATTTGTATAGACTAGTGTAGAAGTGGCTAAATGCCGAAAGATTTAACTCCAAAATTATCTGAGTAATTCAAAAACCATAAAAAGATCCATATTCTCCCCATAGTTAGAAAAGATCAGAGTTGTTTAAAAGTCACAAGTCTCAAGCCAATTCTTTTATTTTTTCAAAAGTCCAAGTCCGGACTTTCGTCTTTGTAATTGGGCGGCCCCAATGCTAAGTTTGCCGTTCCAATCATGAAAACTTGCGGTCGCTGTGCTACTTTTGCCGTTCCCTTGATATACTTGCCGTTCCCATGAAAAACTTGCCGTCCTTTCGAGTAAATTAAGCGGCCTCATTGCTATGTGAGCCGTTTTGATCGGAAAAATTTTCCGGCATCATGCTAATTTTTTTGTTCTTTTAGAAAATTTTTGAAAACAATCTTTCTTCAACAACGAATCCAAGATCTTATTTTTCTGAGCCAAAAAAAATAAACTTTGCTTTTCTTTAAAAAATATCGATTGCTTTCACAAAATAATTTATTTGTCGCTATTAAATTTTAGACATAATGAAAGTTTAATTGATATTGAGGTATTCTCAGCGGTAAATAAAGGTGTAAACAATATCTAATCGAGAAAGTATCGATTATGTCTACATTTCGCAGAATAAATATTCTAAAAATATTGATCAAATTATTTACAAAAAATTTTAAACAAGCATTTTGCTAAATACAAATGAGATTTTTAGTTGTTTTTGCCATTTATCACAAAATTGATTAATTGAAATCTTTATTTTTTTTCCAGACTAAATATTGGTATCCATTTTTTAGGAGGAGACATCTTGGCGAACTTAATGATTAAGTACTTTCTTTTAAACAACAAGCTCAGGCAACAAAATTTTAGTGCACTTTTTATTAATTAAATATTTTTTTGTTTAAACTAGGCATGCAAGTAAAGGGTAAAAAAAGCAATCGAGATTGCTTTAATTGAAGCGTTCTTCAAGTTCGAAGGAATTCTCTTCTATTAAATTAGCTTACATTTATCAAATAAATTAAATTCAAATAAAGTTTTTTTAAATTTAAGCTCATGAAAGATAAAAATAAATGATTAATTAAATGATTTTTTATGAATGATTGCCGATCATTTGTTCGAGCTATTTGTTTATCACTTAAATATCTCAATGTCTAATTTTAGTTAATTAAAATTGTATTAGTTTAACATACAACTAAATTAAATTGTACACAATTTGGATCAAAATCAGCAAAGACTATCATATTCATTTGAATTGATAAGAAATTTAGGTATAATGTAAAAATAAGTCGAATTTTATTTTCTAGTTTACTTTTATTTAAATTTAATAATCTTTTCTGCTCTTTATACTTCTGAATATCTCATTTGCCAGTTCAAAATTTTATTGAAATTTTTTTTGTTTTTCTAAAATAAAAAAAAAAAGCCTGGAAATGAAAAAAAAATTCAAATCTTTTTTAAAAATTTACAAGACCCTTTTTTTCAAATAAAAGTATTTTGCCAAAAAAGCAATCCTCTTAGAAAAAATACAATATGACAAATATGAAAAACAAAAACAAACATTTTAGTAACTGAAGTATAATCAAAGACAGCTACTATAGCGAGCCCTATATGGGTTTCGTTTACAGGGTAAAACCTGTCGTAGCTTATTCTTATTATTATTATTATTATTATTAAATAGGAAAAAAATTATATGATTATATTTTTAAAAAAATAGTCAAGAAGATAATTTATTTATTTTATATTTGAATTGCGCAGTTCCTTTAGAGTTAAAAAAAAAACATCTATGAAAATCAATAAATTAATTTAATATGCTTTATTTCCTTCTTTTAAATTCAAGGTGGAATCGGGAAATAAGGTTGTCGAATTCATTCGAAGATAAGATAAGTCTTAGTCTTTGTTAATTTTCAAGTAAAAGGATCTTAACCGAATAAAATAGTCCCAATAAACAAAATAAAGCGTTATCTTTATTTAAAATTAAATTTTAAATGCTATTTCCAATATTTAAATTATATTAAAAAAATGTTACATAAAGAATTAATTAAAGAGCTAGAAATAAGTTTCGGATTCGATAATAAATATTTTTTTCATTAAAAAAAGTATTTTTCTTTTTTAATAATTTAATTAGTCATGAAATGATGTAAAATCATACCATGAGATTTCATGTAGCATGGTCACTGCTAATTTAAATATTAAATAAAAAAAACACATTTAACTTTTTCATAAATTTCAAAGTTAAACGGCCGATTACTAGAAAATTTTCTTAACATAATAGAATCTGCTATTTGTTTTAAAAAGTTTCTTATTAATTAAAATAAAACGATTTTTTTTCTAAGAAATGTAATGACAATCAAAATTAAAATTGAGCTGCCGGTTTAAAAAAAAAAGAAACCGGAAACTAAATAATAAAATGTGATCCTGATTTTTATTTTTAAAAGAAAAATTTGTTCAGGTATCCGGAGAGCATGCAAAGATATTATTCCTAGCAAAAATAACCAAAATAATTTTTAGGTATTTTTGAGGTTCTTTTCACAAAAAAATATTATAATTTAAAAAAAAATAATCAAAGAATCTTATTTTTAAATTATGGAGAGTTATAATCAAGTATGTGGCTAGTCAAATTAAAAATTAAAAAGAACTTCGCAGAAAAATATTGGTTTGCCGACTCGAATTGGTTCATGTAGTATCCAAATATTTATATGTTCAAACACTTTATCAAAATATCTCTTCTGCTAAATAAGAAATAATTGCTTTTATTGGAATTTTATGGAGTAGAGGAGTATTTTTTGCAGGTACATCTATGAAAGCATTATGGTTCAAGAAATATGGAGTTCCTATTGTTTCAGATTTTATGTCTAGAAATAGATTTTCACTCCTAATGAAATACCTGCGTTTAGATAACAAAATTACAAGATCTTCTCGAGTCAAATCATACAGTTTTTGCATGATTAGAGACTTATGGGAAAGATTGGTTAAAGACTCAAAAGTTTGTTACCGTCATAATCATTGAATTACTGTTGATAAAGAATTATTGCCATTGAAATGTAGGTGTAGTTTTGATGAAGGAAAAAAACTTAGTCAGGCTTAATAAAACACCGATCGGGCTTTAATGGTTTAAAAAAAAATCGGGCTTTCTAGTGATATTCTATCTCTATTTAGAGGTGGTAGTTTTATTTTGAAATTTACTTAAAATTTGAAATTTTCGTATTTTAAAAAAATTGTTTAGTCATAAAATGCTTGTTTAAAAATATTATTGTTCAAGCATTTCGACAAAAAAATCTCAAAATTAAAAAATTTTTTTACATTCACTTACTTTTAATATAAAATTAATTGCTTTAAAAAGCATCCATTGCTACAAATTCCATCTAAAAAATAAAACTGTTCTCAAATAATTATGATTCAGATTCAATATTTTTTAAATAGAATTTTAGGCATAAATACGTCATTTATTTATTTTTTTAATTCAAATTAACCTACATTAGGAGAAGTAAAATTAAAAGTATAAAAAATAAAAATAAAAAGTAGAAAAATAGTTACATATATTGAAAGTAAATTCCTCTGGAACAGAAAAAGTGAATTGATTTAATTTGATTCAATTAATTCATTAAGAAGGATTTTGAATTTTTTGAATCTTAAGTTACCCAAACAAAGCTCAATAGAGTCCAAGATACCGTCACGAATGTAAAAGTGACGCTTAAGATCCAATTTAAGCTTATTAATATTATTTAATAGTGATTCAAGATTTTCTCCCGTGAATTCTAACAAGCGCTTGAGATCATTTCCAAAGGAAAGAGGAGAACTGTTGAGGATATTAGAACATATATACTGAAATATATTTGAAGCTAAGGAGTTGAATCTAATAGAGCTAATAAAGGACATCTTAGAAAAAAGATAGAGTTGGTCAATTTTAAAGAGTTTTAAAACCTTTAGGATTCCAGACATGTGACAATTAGATCTCAAGTTAAACATATGTCTAATAAGATTGTTCTGATTAATGTTGAGAGTTTTGATGGTTTTGTGGTCTAGTGTTAAATTTTCTAGTCCATAAGTAAATTGGAATAAGCAAAAAGATTTGTAGATAAAACTTTTTAGAGAAGGAGAGACGTGGCTCATTTTGTTCAACAAAAAAGACGCTGAGAAGAATGACTTTTGTACTTGTCTAAATTTTTCCATTGCAAATATGTTAAAATCTAGATTGGAGTTTATAATGAAACCAAGATATTCTATACTAGTGACAAAATTTAACTTATTATCACTCAAAAAGAAGTCACAGTTAAATAGGATAGGGCCAAAAGTAATTATTTTAGATTTGCTTGGGTTAAATTTTAATCTCCATTTTAGACCATAGTTACTGCAGATATCTAATAAAGTTTGGAGATGGCTATCAACCGGACTAATAAGAATAATATCATCTGCATAGACAATTATTGAAACATTAAGATTATTAAAAATGCCACCCAAATTCTTTTCTAAGCATTCTTCAATTAGATCCATCTAAAAAATAAAACTGTTCTCAAATAATTATGATTCAGATTCAATATTTTTTAAATAGAATTTTAGGCATAAATACGTCATTTACTAAAACAAGTCCACTTGATTATTTTTGCTTAAACGTATCAATGGACAAAAATCATATAGAATAAAGCTAATAAATTTTGTTTTACTTTTTCTTAAATTTTTCAAAAAATTTAAACAAATTAAAAAATAAAAATCCTCGAAAAAATTCCCAATGGTGTTGGGAACTTAGCAGAGCTGTTTAAAAGTCACAAGTCTCAAGTCAAGTCCAAGTCAGGACTTTAAATTTTTCATGACTGATGATAGTTTTTGTCACGGCCTAGTTTAAGTCAAAGTCTCTAAAATTAAAGTCCAAGCTTGGCTAAAAGTATAAAAAAATTTAAGGTAAAATCTGCAAATATCTAATTTAAAATATTTTTGTCTCTACTTAATTAATTTTTACAAAAATGTCTAGGTTGTAAAGTTTCCACTGAATATTACCTAATTTTAAGTATTGCAATTTTTTTCCGAAGAAATTATTAGATTAAATTTAAAAAAATTAATTCTAGACAAAAATTATTACTTCATATTTTTTTTACTAATTTTAACCAAAAATAACTAAAAATTTCATTTATTTATAGAAAATTAAGTTAATGTACCGTAAATATTCGTAATTTGGTTAAATTACCATTGTCAAAAAAATCCAAGACTGTGATTTTTCTTATTTGTATTTTTATTAAAATATATTAAGATGAGCTATAGCTTAAATGTCCTAAAGCGATGATAAATTTTCAGGATTAAGCTCTTTGACCGATTTTCAGCATTACAGTGATGTCCCGCATTTTTTCAAACTATTAAAGTAAATTTACCATATTTTGCCTGAAAACAAATGTGTCCAAAATTTTAAGAGCTTTGGTGTCTTATTTGTTTCTTTAGTTACAATTTACAAAAATTTTTTTGACATTTTTGTAGAAAATTTATGATTTTTTACTTAATAACACTATTTATTTTTTTTAATTAGTGTTATTTAAGGCCCGAGACCAAAAAACAATCTTTGTACTTTAGAACCTTAGTATTCTGAATTTCAAAATATTTAAAATAAAAAATTAAATCTGGAGCATAAATACAATTTTGAAAAAAATTATTTTGGCTTACCTGGGGCAACCGGGTTAACTTCGCAGAGAAAAGAGAAAAAAAATAAGCAATTGACCAATTGTACTAGATGAGCGAGTGAAAATCTATGAGCAAAAGGTTGATAAAATTTAGATAATTTGCACTTTTGGATAGTTTAAATTTAAAATTTTAAAAAATGTTCACTCAGTTAGACCATCTTACAAAAAATCTAACTAAATGAGAAAAACTTTTAGCTTTGGTTCTAATAGATTATTCAAAAAATTTAATTTACTTAATAAAATCAATAGTTTTTTTCGCATTTTTTAAAATTCCAAAGCCCATATAAATAGTTTGTTTTTAAAAAAGGATTATTATTAAAAAAATTCCTTTTCTAAAGTAAATATAATTTGAAAATTACTTAAGTAATAGAAAAATGTTCAACACTGTAATTTGGCTTAATTTAATTAATTAAAATAAGCTTAGTAAATCTTTTTAAATCAAGATTTGGCATTTGAAATGAAATTTTTTGTTTGCTGATCCAAAATTGTGAACAAAAGTAATCTAAATAAAACCTATGAGTTTTATCACTTTGATTAAAAGTTTTGCTCACAAACTTCCATATAATCTGTTTATTCCCTCGAAGACAAAATTTAATCTATACAATCAATCTCAGTCCCAGAGTAATATTTTTCTGAATATTAAACACTTCTTCAATCAGATTCAAAATGAAGTGAATATTGATTTTCAAAAGTTTTTATAAGTCTTCAGTTTTTAATTTAAAAAAAAAAGTTTTTCTAATTGAACAAATTAAAGGAAATGAGCATATAACTATTGAATTTAGCATTAAACTTAATAATTTTTACAATGCATCGATTAAAAAATGAATGGCTTATAGAAAAAAGCGGGCATAGACTCTGTTTGTCAAATCGCTGTAAATTTATTGATTTAATTTTTAGCAGACTTCTTGTTTATAATTTTTTTTTGAACTGAAGGATATTAAAACTTGAATTGAATTAACAAGTTGATTGTAAAAGTCTGAAAAATTAATTCAATTAAGTGTCTTTGATTAAAAATCTGACAAATTGTTCGAACCCGTGGGTGATCACATGTACCGAATAGAGAAAATTGCGCCAAAAGGTAACAAATTGCTCACACAAAATTAAAATCAAGCTATTTATTTATTTTTAAATATTTGTACCTATAAGGAACACAATTATTTTAATTTTAATTATTTTTTCAATTTTATCAATCATTGGTTTTGTTTATTTTATTAACTATTTTGACTAAATTTTAAATTGAAAATCAAATCTAGTTAAAAATTTGAAAATATTTATAATCCTTTGCCCCTTGTAAACAGAATAAATTAATAACTTTAATTAAACAACGTGAAATTTTTACTCGATTGTTTATTTTATCAAAAATATAAATACCCAATTTAATTGCATTGTAATTGACAGAGTCATTCAATTTTACTTCGCCTTTAAAAATTTAAAAATATTCCACTTTTCCCCATCGAAATATCCTAGAACCTAGCTTTCTTCTTTTTATTATTCTAAAAGTTAATTTAAAAGATAATTAAACCTTTTGTATTTTTAAGTAATAAAAAATTTTACTTTTGAAAATCTAATTTCCAGACATTTATTAAATATAAAATTCCTAAATATTAGTATATTGAGGAAAAAGTTTCATGTTTTAACGTATAATAATAATTTAAAGAGCTTTTTTAAAAGATTTTATTTAGAAAATTTTTTCAAAACCCTTCAAAAAATATTATTAATAATATAAAATTTAAAAAAATTAACTAAAATCATTTTATATTAAAGAAAAGCTGTAAAAAATGCAAATAAAATGTTAAAAGTCAATCGTTTAATTTTCGACAATGAGTTAGAACAATTTTAAATCTGAAATTTCATCGAGCCCGTCGTTACGATTTAAAAACTTAATTTTCTTTTTTTTTTCATGCAGCAAAGTTACGCAGTGATAAAATGTCTGAAAATCACAAAACCTGATTAAAACTAGCTTTTTCATTGTTAATTGTTTGTACCACTTTTTTCTTTCAGAGTCTCTTTTAATCATTTAAGTCAGGAATGACTTATATAAATTTAAAAAAATTAAGAACAGACTTTATCAAAATAATTTAGTAAATGTTATCCTCTGAAAAAATAAAACAAAAATTTAATCTTAATATATTTTTGAAATATTTTAATTTTTTTATATAGACTAACTTTTTTTAGTTAAATTTTTTTGTTTCAAAATAAGTTTTTCTCTGAAATTTTGTCTAAAAATTTGCTATTTATTTTCTTAGCTAAGCTGACGTTTTTATTCCTTGAAAAAATTGAAATCAATTCCATAATTCTATTTTTTAAGCTTAGAAATATTTTTAGAATATTTAAAATATTTTTATCAGTAAAAAATAATTAATCGCCATTTAAATTTTTAACTATTAATGAAAAAATGGTACCAAAAATTTCATAAAAATAAGAAAATTAAAAAAGGATGTTTGAAAAGATAAGATAAGTGAATTATTCTTTTATAAAAGACAGTTTGGTGAAATTCTGGTAAATTTAATTTTAAGTTCACATTTTTAAAATAAACAAAGCTGTTTTTTTTTCTTATAAGATTTTGTAAGATTTTAACAAATAATTTTCAATCTTTTTTTGCTATTCTTTAAAGCCATAAAGTACCACACTAAGATTTTGATGGGGAAAATCATATTTTTTCGCTTTTAAATTTATATTTTAGAATATTTATCTAATTCAACAAAAATACATCTTTAAAATTGATTATTAAAATCCAAAATAAAATTCAACAATTCCCGGAAGTTCGGATTTACACGAATCTGCTGAGACATTTAGGTTTATTTATAGAACATAATTTTTTTCTTTATATTTTCTTTTGATAAATAAAAAACAAGCGTCAAATTATTTTTTATATTTGGTTAAAAGTTAATTTTATTACTCTACACCAATTTTAATATAATGCTTTCATTATATTAAAGTTATTACGGAACAATTATTTTCATTTATCAAACTTTAATTAAGAAATGGGTCGATTTTCATTCAACACAAATTAAATTATTTCGGATGCAAAATTATGACGACTTCATAGTCAAAATTTCATAAAAGTTTATTAATTATTCATGTTTTCCATTTAATCAAGAGTTAAATTTTTTGTTCACTCTTGTTTTTTATCTAAATGGAAGGTAAAAAATATGGGGTCATGTAAAGAATTTGACCAGTCGTCTCAAAATTTGATAACCAGGTATTAATTGATTGGTCATAAAAATATTCCCCAGGTTATAATTAATTGACCAGGTAAATGAAATAAAATTTTTTCAAAATTTTTATTTGAAAAAAAAAGAAATTAATCAAACATCAGTAAATTAATATAATATAAATAAATATTTTTTAATTTTGTCTTTAGTCTGTCTTCCTCTTTTTTTATTACTGGTTCTTTTTGGCTAAAGATAATTTTCTCAATATTTTTTGCCCTTGGTCTTTCTGTTTGACTCAATATTTGAAGTTTTTAGCCATGTCAGACCTCGATTCAACATTAACGTTGTTGAGCGATAAAGGGACCCTCATTTTGCTATTATTTTCCTTTCTTTCAAATGATCGATTAAAGGTAATAAATGAACCAAATTAAGCACTGTTAAAATATCCATTTTTTATTAATGAAATAAAAAGAATCAGATCTGAAGTACGGGTCCGCATTAAATTCTGAAATTCTTAATTTAATGCATCACTAAAGGTTTAATTTTAAGACAAAATATTAAAAGAATATTTTTGATTTTTTGATTTAATTGTGAAAAAAATATATTAGAAAAATTAATTTTTTATTATTTAGATTTTTTTATTAACTAAAATTTAAGTTCTGGTGCAGGCATGTAAACTTTTTTTTTACGAAATAGTTATATAAAGTAAAAACTTATAAAAAGTCGATTTTTGCTTTATACTACTAGAAGGTTATCAGTGTCGACTCAAAATATTCTTTATTTCAATTTTTTAGTAGAAGATTTTTTCTTTTTCGTTAAATAACGGTAATACTTTGTTCCCATCCAACTATTATTAAAATCTTCTTCGAAAAATTTGAAATAATGATTTAATATATTAGATAAAATATTTTAGAAATAAAATTTTGATTAATAATTTATTTTTGGTTAATTTTCAATATTTAAAGTTTCATATTTGCTTTTCCAACTCGATAAGTTTATCAAATTGTTTAGTTTAAATTAGAAATCTTAAATTTTTCGATTTCAAACGGCATCTTTCTTTTCTTTGAATATACTCAGCAATACTAAATACGCTTTCAGATGGAACCGAGGCTACACAAATGATGTTGGTGCGATATAAAAAATCGAACAGTTTGGGCAAAGTGTGTTTAAACAAAGCCTAAAATGGGTTGAGCTAAACTTAATTAAAATTTAACGCTTATCCAAAAACCAAGGTTATTTCCAGACTTGCGCATAAGTCAGAAAAAAAATTAATTTAAAAGTATTTCAAGTCAAGTCAAAAGAATTTTTTTAAATAAAAAAAATTTTAAATTTGACTTTCTGACTTTTAAACAACTCTGGTTATTTCAAGTGCCAAATCAAAGTCCAAGACCGGAAAAGCATACTTATTAACGCTATCTCTAAAAGAAATAAAACAAATAATGAATACTGTCTTCTCTATGTAGACGAAAAATTTTCCAAAAATTTTACCAAAAACAACACAGAGTCATTGGAACTTCTTTCATTAGTAAAAAGTTGAGGTAAAGAAAATTCAGGAGACCAAGGTTAATAATATAATAAAAGACAGAAATTAGAGTAAAAATTACAAAAAAAAATAATAAAACAATATTTTTTGATAAAATCGTACTAGGAAATCATAGCGATGTTGTAAATTTAAAAAAATTCAATTTCATAAATTCAGACAATTAATTTTTATTCTATTTAGAATATCTAATAATTTTTTACATGATTTAACACAAAAATATACTTAAATCCCATTTAGTATATATTTCTATATACACAAACATCACGAAAATAACTTATATGAACATTAAGTAACATATTATTTTAAAAATTCCTTATTTTCAAAATTTTCATATCGTGATCGTTATTGAAAAATAACTACTTCAAATATTTTGGAATTAACAATTTTCTATTTTATAGTTCTTTTTGTCAAATAAGTTAGAATATGATAAACAATCTATACATTATTGATCGCTATCGTTACTTGTCAACGTTAGCATACCTGATTCTGGTTCGGCATTATTATTGTAGAATTTTAGTAAAAAAGTTGAGTTGTTTAATTTTTTGAAAGAATAATTTTTAAATCTTTAAGCTCAAACTATTAAAATAAAATAATTTTAATTTTTTTAAATAAAATTAACAAAAAGTTTTTTAACAAAACGGCTGAAAAAATAGCTGAATGTGTAATTTTCGCCAAATTTTCTCTTGATACTTGGTAACGTTAAGTTGTTTTTTTTCCTTAAATCATACGGTAATTTTCTTTCAAAGTTAAATTTTAACTCATTCGCCAAATTTGGTGGAAGTCAAAGACTTTAATTTTTTTTTAATTTAAGTCTGGACTTGAATCATCCATTCAATACTCCAGCGTTATTTAGTAGTAGTAGTATTAGTAAATAATGCTGTTGGGATACAATACCAAGCAGTTGCGCCTGTAGACGCATTGCTTTAACAGCCTCAGTCTAGTTTTTATCTTTATCCAAGTTTTTATCTTTATCCGACAACATGCCGGGAAATGCTGGATATTACACAAATGACAAGTCTACTAGTCCGGACAGTGTTCGGTTTGCTGGAAAAGAGAAGTTTCCAAAGAAGGTGCTTGTTTGGATAGCCATATCTGATCGAGGTATGTCTAAGCCTCTTTTTCGATTATCAAAGTCGGTTGCCATCAATTCGAGCATCTATATCGACGAATGCTTGAATAAACGACTGCTCCCATTTATACATGAGTATCATGAAGACCTTGACTACTTTTTTTGGCCTGACTTAGCGTCTGCTCACTATTTTATGGTAAGCACAACATGGATGAACGAAAATGTAAATTATGTTACCAAAGATATCAACCCGCCAAATGTCCCTCAAGCGCGCCCAATCGAAAATTTTTGGGGTTGTTTGAGTGAAAAAGTATACGAGAGAGGTTGGCAAGCCTCAACAGAGCAACAGCTGATTAACCGCATTAAATTAAAGTTGAAGGAATTTGACTTAAATTTTGTGAAATCCCTTATGACGGGGGTCAAAGCAAAGCTCAGAAAAATCGGTCACGATGGAGTTTTTTCATTATTTATAAATCATAATTCTATTGAAAAATAAATTCTTTACATCAGAAAAAAAACCAGAACTTAATGTCATTTTTATTTTTTGAGATATTCGCTTTTAATTTTTGTCCATTTATTTATGCATCACCCGTTATTCTTAAAGATGTTTGTATTTATAATTATTTAGATAAAGTAAGCTCAGTAGTTCACTTAAGTGACAGAACACTACAAAATAAGTATACTATAAAGGGTCACAAAATATCAAAAATAAGCGGAGAACGAGATTTGGACACTTTTATTACTAATAACTTAAAATGGTCGACGCTTATAAACTCATATGTAAACAAAAAAAATTTTATGGTCTTATTTTTGAAACTAAAAAATTAATCTTTTACTATTAAAAAAGCTTTCTAGTTATTTATTAATTATTTAAAAATTGTCTCGAGGTTAACTTGGAGATACAGGTGCCTAGCAGAAAATTTACCTAAATTTCACAATTAAGATAATTCTAGTAGATTTTTAGATCAAGATCGACTTTTTGCCTTGAAATTTTTGAAAGCATCATCAAACATGACATTTCAAAAGAAATTTTTATATTTCATTTTAAAACCATTGTTTTAGTTATTTAAGACACTTATCAATCATATTTCGTGATCTCCTTCCTTTTTAAATTAAAAAAGGTAATAAAATCATCTGCAAAAATGAGAGAGAGTGCTTTTTGTTTTTGATAAATTATTTTTGGTTTACTGCTTGTAAAAATGCTAAGTAAAAGAAGACAAATCAAAAGTAGATGCGACTTGGAACCATCTAGAGTCTAAATAATCCAGTGCTTCAAATTGAATTTAAATCTATGATATAAATTTATTTGATTAAAAACGTTCTAAATTAATTTAAAAAAAATAAAAGAAAAATATCTTCTTAAACTAGTTATTTTGAAAACTAAAATTTATTAAATAAATAATCATATATATTTGAACTAAGCGCCACCATTTCTTATTAAAATCTCAATCACCTTTAAACAAAAAGTAAACGCTAAAACATTAATATTATCTGTTAAAAAAAATATTTAGAATTATTTTTAGAAATCAAAAATCAAAAGTTTTGCTAAAAATCTTCTTCTTCATCTAAAAAATTTCCTATTTTGGTTTTTGTCATTTTTGCAAAATTTCATTAAGATGAAATCTCTTTTCAAAAATTTAGTTCTTCATGAAAGTATTTTAGAAAATAAATAAACTTCTGAATAAAAAGAAAAAATTTTAGGCCTGGTAAAGACGCTCACCAGTTAAGTTTTGGATGCTGTTGACAGATACAATAAGCTGTCAAAGTATTTTCTGAAGTCGAAAAGGCTTTTTAATTATAAATTTAAAGATCTTTTTATTTATTAGAAAATTTAGAAATTTTTTTCAAAACCCTCCAAAAAATATTTTTAATAATAATTAATTTTAAAAAATTAAATAAAATCATTTTATATTAAAGAAAAGCTGAAAATGCAAATAAAACTATTAAAATCTTTGAATAATAATTTAAAGAGCTTTTTTCAAAGATTCAATTTGGTAGATTTTTCAAAACCCTTTGAAAACATTGATAAAAAAAAATCAATTTAAAAATTATGTTCAAAAGTCTTTCTTCATAGACTTTCCTTAATGTATTAAAGAAAATATTGACATTAAAATTAAAGATAGATTGGGCGTCAAGAAACCAAGTTCTTTGGCATAAAATTACTTTTCAGCCGAATGGTTAATGAAATAAAAAAACGTTTTTGTTCACGGATAAACTTAACAAAATTTATTTTCTATTACATCATGATTCATGACTTATTTTACTTTTAATTTTTTTGATATGATATTTCTTTTTTTATCTAAGTGATCTTTTGTTTGAATCGTTTTTTAATAATAAGGATCAATATAAAATATTCATCTCTGAAAATTGAGTGTAAAAAAATTTAAAATTTAATGGATAATAAACTGAAGTGGTCTCTAATTTAATAAAGCTTTATGCAGATGACACCAAACTGATAGCCATCATTAGGAACAGAATCGACATAAAAAACCTTCATTTGGACATACACAGACTTAGCGAAAAATGAAAGAAAAATGCATATTTTTGTATGGAATCCATATTCAAAAAAAGACTCGGATCTATTAGAATAAAATAATGTCGTGATACTAAAATTAATTTCTGCATTGTGGTAAACATTTGTTTATTGAATTCTTTTTATTTTATTTAACAAGGGCAAAGTAAAATTTTTGATCAAATTTGGTCAAAACATTTTAAATGCACACTTAAATTTTAATGCATTTCTTGCAAATTACAATCGTTTTTCAAAAATTTAAGAATAAAGCTAAAAAAATAAAATGTTATAAAAATACAAAAATCTGTGATGAAATTAAATTTTCTGATCACATTTGAAAAATGAAATTTAATCAAAAATTTAAGCTTGGCTCACTATTCTAAAGAAGAATTAGGAAAGACTTCAACGTCGCAGAATCCTAATTCAATAACAATTAAGACCAATTTAAATACACCAAATAACTTACCCAGACAAAATAGCGTGAAAATTTCTTGACCAATATAGAAGTCAAAATTGGAATGAGCTGCCTCCTAAAATGATAAGTGCGCAATCAGATCATAGTTTCAAATGACGGCTAAATAGATGGATGGAGCCGAAAAATGAAAAATAAATTTTATACAGAAAAATAATTAAATTAATTACCTTTGAGTCCTCAATTGATTTTCGAATTTGCATTGAATTTGATTTATTGTCGCTTGAAAAACAAATAAAAAAACATCACAATTCTTTTTCTCATCGAATGTTTTAACAGACATACAGTCTCTCTCTGGGCTCGCTGTTCAATTTTCTTCCGTGGCTTATTATTAATAGTATTGATATAAACTATAGATCGCAATTTAAGAATATCTCATTGAAAATAATTTCAAATAAAAAAATCTTATTTATTTAACTTTTAGATTTTAGAGATTTAAAAAAAAAATTTATAAATTTTTGTAAGACTTAACCCTTTTCTCGTTGACAATTAATCATTTAATTATCTTGTAGTTGTACTGCCATTTCAAATGAATGACCAAAATCACTTATTAACTTAAAATTTGGAGACGATTTTGGTGCCAGTTTGGTTTTATTTCAAAAAAGAGCAAGTTGATCAGAGAAAAAGTATATTTTCCATCTCTCACTGATGAGTGAATATCTTCGAGAAAGTCTCTTGAAAAAAAAAGAAAAAATTTCAAACTGAACTATCTCGAATATTTCTGCTAAACCAATTGACCATTTAAATTTTTTAAAAATCAATTAACATGATGTTCAAAAAATAATGTTCAAAAGTTTGTCAAGTAAAAAAATTTGCTCTAATTAAGCGAAATTTACCAAATTTTGTACACATTATTTATAAATGACAAAGTAAACTTTCGTAATTTTACGTAAAATTACTATTTTTACCGTAAAAAATTGTAAAAGGCCAAATTCCAAAAAATAGACAAATTTTACATGATTTTTAACTTTTTTCATGAAAAAAAACTTTTTGATAATATTTTCAAAAAAATAAAAATTATGATTTTTTACGTAATTTTACGTAAATACTAATTTTTTTCAAGTAAAAAATAGTAAAAAAATGTAAATAATCGTAAAAATACGTAACTTAAAGAAAATTCAATAAAAAACTTTTTAAATTTTTAAATTTTTTATTATCAAATTAATGTTTAGACCAATCTCCGTTTTGACCAATTAAAATCTTAATTATCTTTGAAATCTTTTTGTAAAATAAATCAATCATCTATTTATCCTTACTTTTTTCAAGTGGTCAATATGATTTCTACATTTTTCTGCTGTTAAATTTCTTTGAAATTCAAAAATAGCATCTACCACATCTTGATCATTTTCTGGATCTTTAAATCGAACAAAATTCTTCATTTTGTTCCATACGATCTCAATAGGGTTTAAATCAGGTGATTTCGGAGGGGATCGAATCTTTTTTGAAATTTTAACATTTTGTCTAAATAATTAGGTTCTAATAATACCCATTTGATTTTATTTTTTTCGAGAATTAAAACAATTGCTTTATATCAAAAATTACCAAATTTGAACCTATACTTTCTAATCACACTGCTACTTATAGATATCCCAAATATTTTTTTTGATCTTAACCGTAAGTTTACTTGATGATTCGAGCCCATTGGTCTCAATTGAATGCCTCTGAATAATAGAATTGAAATGATAAAAAATAATAAAAAACCAATTAATTTTAAACAATTTCTAAACTAGTTACTTTTTTTTTACTATTTTTTACTTGAAAAAAATTAGTTTTTACGTAATTTTTATTTTTTTGAAAATATTATCAAAAAGTTTTTTTCATGAAAAAAGTTAAAAATCATGTAAAATTTGTCTATTTTTTGGAATTTGGCCTTTTACAATTTTTTACGATAAAAATAGTAATTTTACGTAAAAAGGCGTAATTTTACGTAAAATTACGTAAAAACCTTAGATCAAATCATTACTGTAATTTAGAGGGAATAGTTCCTCTTGGCACATTATTTAATAGACTCTAATAATTAACTTTGCAGTACTTTGCAGACTTATTCTACTGCATTAAACAAATTTGCTCATAGTTGATCATTTTACAGAACTAAATTATCTATTTTAGTAAAAAAGTTATTCAAGTTTTTCTGAATTGAAACGAATTTCACAACCCCAAGCTCGCATTAAATATAAAAATTTTACTTACAAATTACAAGCAAAAAAATTAACAAAACGGATTAAACACAAATTTATTATATATTATTTAAAAAAGCTATCGAAATTAGTTATTTTTTCACCTAGTTTAAAAAATTTTGATTTGTTTAAGAGATAAGAAAGATCGATGAATTCGTCTTCATTAAAAACTTGTTTTTGTTCAATAATGTTTACAATGCCAAGAGGACTTAAGTTTTTTGTTGCAGTATATTTTTATTTGTTTAAGTTCGATTTTTTTCCTTTTAAATTCGTCACGTTAAATTAGCCTAATTTTAATAATAAACAGTGTAATATTTAATAATAATGTTCAAAAGTTTTTTTGGCTAATTAAAAATGAACACAGAATTTATTTAAAAATTTTTATTTCATGCAGAAATATTTTATAATAAAAACAGAAGAGCAAAATTTGCCATGGATTAGAGAGGTAGAAAAGTTCGAGATATAGAATCAAAATTCATTCAAAATACAGGAAACAGTTTTTTTTTACTAAATTCGTTCGGATAAGCGATAATTCCGAGGTAAAGAGGATCGGATTAAAGAGTTTGACTGTATTAAATTGGAGTTACTTTTGCAATCTCATTACATTAAAATTAAATGGATTACATCAAACATAGAATATTTATTTTTTAATTTTTTTATGAAATAATGTTTTAATAATAAGAAAATAAATTTAATATTAAAAAGATAAACACTTTATCTTATTTACTAATTTCCTAACAAAAATTATCAGCAAATAAAACTAATCAAAATAATTACATTTTAATATATTTAAAAAAAAAATTGTTTTTTTCAAAGATTAATATTCTTGATACTTTTATTTAGTATTTCATGGTATCCTTAAAAATAACAACTGATGTCAAGCAAAAATTTTATCAAACGAGACAGTTTTTTTTCTGTTGATACTTTTATAATATTTCACTTGATTTTTATTAAACATCCTTTTTAGATAAAAATTTTTACAACCTTGAAAAATCTCATGGCCTGTAAGGTAAAAAGTAAAAAAACTTTTGTTAAAAATTGAACTAATTTTCCGAATTATAAAATTTAGATACCTTTATTTTAATATATGATATTTTGAATATTTTTTAAAAGGACTGCCTAATATTTTTAATATTCTAATTTACAATATTCTTAGAAATTTAAATAATTTTATATTTTTCAATTAAAGTTATTTTCCTACTAATATAAAAAAATATAAGATTTTTACTTGAAAAAAATAAAAATTAAATATTCTATGTTTGATGAAATCCATTTTATTTCAATAAGACTGCAAAAGTAATTCCCATTTATTTTTTTATAAAATATAAATTTGAAACAATGCACTCTTTCATGCTTTTTCAGAATTTCTCAAATTTTATTTTATTAATAAAGTTAAAATTAGCTAATCTTTCAAATATAAAGTTGAATGTACGACTAATTCAATTAATTTCTATATAAATTAAAAAAATTGCTTTATTCTGACAAAGTATATTGAGGAAAATTACACAAAAAAAAGATTTGAATTGTAAGAAATACATACATTATTAAGTTTGATGTTGAAATATGAAGTTCCTCTTGAGAAAATAGTACAGGTACATTTATTTGCATTCAGCAAAGAAGAGCCACTCATCATATTTTCCAAGTGCTCTTTAATTTAATTTTTTTACCGGATTTTTTACCGAAAAAAATAACTCAATTTATCCAACTTCAATTGAGTAAGAAACCCTAATAAAACTAAGAAACATAAGAGGTCCTAAATAAGTTCCCTAAGAAAAAAAAAATTTAATTTGGTTCAGCTAACTAAATTTGTTATTGAACCTTAAACTAAAACAAAGATAACTAAAAACATTTTCATTAGAGTCACAGAAGATAAATAGGAGAACAAAATTCACTATATGATTGATTAATTTTTGAAAACTAAACTTGGTAATTATTTTTACCTTCAACGATTAAACAACGAGATGCGCGGAAGCTCAAACAAAAATCTCATTTTCTAGATTAAAAATTTTAGAATAAATTAAAATAAATCTTTTCCTCCATTACCCTAAGAATTTAAATACTTGAATTAAAATCCATTATTGAATGTGAAATTACTAATCTTTCAAAAAAATTGTCTTTGAAAAAAACACTAATTCTTTTAAAATGTCTGATATTAAAATTAAAAGTGAAAATAATATTTATTATTTAAAAAAAATATTAATGTTTATCAGAAATCTATATCACCGATTCCATCTTAATTCCATATTAATTAAATAAAAAAATGGAGTAACCCAAGCTTCTTAAAATTTTAATACCGAAAATTCCAAAAACAAGAATAAAAAAATAATACCATAACATTTTAATAATTTCAGTAACTTTTAATAAAATATTCTTTCTAATTTATAATCAATCATTCTGATACTTAAAAATAATAATTTTTTTAGATTTATTTTTCATTTCTTCATTTAATAGAGCAGTTTTCTTAGTCAAGTGTCCGAAAGAGTTTACGAGATAAGATTATTCCTTTAAAAATACTTTGGTCAAATATATGACTTTTTTTCAAGTCTCAATTGTTATTTAAATTAAGTCATTAGTTAAAAGAGAGTGAAATGTTTTTTTTGCAGGGGCAATTCAAAATTAAACGAGAAAATAATTTTGTTCACATGAAATTGAAACCTGTTAAAACTGAACAAAATTGAATTCCGCCAAGACTTGAGTCCGCGGAGAAATAAAGAATTGAAATTTTTAAGAGATTAAATTATTCAATTTAGAGCCGGAAGTTTTGAGCTTTAGTTTCAGTAAAATCAAGAGAGAAATGTAAAAAGAGAAAAATTTATGCATAAAATTTAATTAAAAATTTTGATTTTTAAACCAATTTTATTTAATAAGTTATTTAGATGAGACCAAAAAAATGAATTTTTGTCTCAAAAAGCTGATAATAGTTCAAATTGTTTAAGATATGATGTCTCTGATTTAAAAAAAACATTCACTCTGTCATTAAGCTTATTAGGAATAATTTGAATTTTTGCATTCTAATTTGCGGCTTCACTGCTCTTATTCAATCGTCTAAAAGAAGTCCTCATAATTAAGTCCCAAGACCTTTTTGCAATCGATTACTTTCTAAAATAATTCAGATGCTTTGGAGTAAAAACTTTAAAAAAAATTATTTTAATTCAAAACCCTAAGGCCTACTTTTTGTACATATGATACGCACTGAATATATTTTAAACATTTTAAGAGATTTTAACAATTATTCAGAGAGCTATTAGAAAAAATCCACTGTAGATCTGAAAAAGAGACTAGGACTAGTAATTAGGCTCTTAGAGTTCAAAATTGCATTAATTCATCATGAAGCTTTGATATTTTATAATTGATCTTTATTAGAAAATTAAGAATGAAAACAAACAGAAAAAGTCATACTGAAATAGATATAATCGAAAATTTCTCTTATAATGATATTCATTTTTTAACTTAAAATCAAAAGTGCAGTTGATGCCAAAATAAAAAATTTAAATGATTATTGAGCATGAGGTCTCATCAAATCAATTTAAATAGAAAATTTTGCTGTCATCAGTATTTATAAATCTAAATTAAATTATTTGTTTTTAATTATGTGAAATTTTCATGACAAATAAAAATAAATAGATAATGTTGACAAAAATCAACATAATCAAATAGATCTATTTTGAAGATTTTTACCTGGTTTCAAATAAGATCGGTAGCATAAAAGTAGTTCCAAATGGAAAGATTAAAATAATATACCTTTACCGAAATGACATTGAGAGCATCACTTTTGATTCGAACAAATCAAAGTTGCTCTATTTCAATCTAAACAACAATGTTATCGAACTTTTTAAATGTCCAAATTTGTCAACAATAACCGATTTGATCCTAAGTACAAATAAGCTAAGTGTCATAACCAATGAGACATTTTATAAATTGATAAATGTGGAAAATATTAATCTAAGTCAAAACAGAATAAATTACATTGAGCCAAATTCATTCAAAAAATTACATAAACTCAAAGAACTTTATTTAAATTTAAATTTTATTAGTGAAGCCAATCCCCAGCTTGTACTCAAGTCAGCTTATTACATTGATCTCAGTCAAAATCGCTTCAATTCATTTGATTTTGGGCAATTTTTCTCATTTCGAAATACAAGTCTTAAAAGCTTGGTCTTGTCTGGAAACTTGATCAAAAAAATTTTTGCCAACTTAACAGAAATAGATTATTTGGACTTGTCTGGCAATCCTTTGATCAAAGTAGATGACATCTATGCAAATAAAATCAACAATTTGTACCTGAATAAAAATTTATTCAAGAATCTGAATTCAATTCGCTTAAAAAATGTGGCATTAGTTTCTAATTTGAAATTGGTTTCGAACAAACTCCAAAACTTGCCTGTGTCAGAGTTGGAAAAGTTGCAAAATTTGGTTTCTCTGGATCTGGAACAAAATTTAGTAGAAAAAATTGAATTTCCAACTTTGGCTCTTCTAAAAGAATTGCGACTGAACCACAACAAGATCAGCAAAATATCTCAAATTTCATTTAATAGACTCACAAATTTACAAGTCCTTATTTTGTCTTTTAATAAAATAGATTTTATTGAAGAAAAAAGCTTTTCAAATTTAAAAAATCTCCAAGTCCTCGACTTGAACCACAACTATCTTGTTCAATTGCCCGATTTTTCTTATTTCATTTTCATGCAAAAAGCTACATTTAACTTTCAGAACGGTCAACTTAAAACTCTTAATTCCTTTAATTTCACAAATTTGCTCAATGAAAAAACCATCAAAATAGAATTTTACAGCAATCAGCTAACTTATGTGTCGCCTCATCTATTTTGTTCACAAAATGTCGAAATTCTGAAAAATGGCCAAATTTACATGCAAGATGTGAACGTTTTTGACAAATGTCTACTTCCTCAAATTAAAGGCTTAAATTTGACCATCAAAAGTCGAACAAAATCCAAGTGTGAGCTAAAAATATTTGCCAAATTGAACAACATAACCATAGATGACGACCAAGACCTCAATTGTGCAAACTTAACTCAAAAAACGCACTGTACAGACTTTTTTGATTTAAAATATGACTGTGGCTATGACGTCAAAAGCATGAATCGGTCTACTATTTGGATGATTGGCTCCTATTTTAAATCCTTTAGATGCAATTCTATTAAAACCTATTCTTTGACATCAAACTTTTCTGCTTGTCTGAGAAATAAATATTTTCAAGTGTCCTGTTTTACTAACCAAAATAAACAATCGATACTATTTGATCCTGCTGATTTTGAAGATATAAACAAAAATTATAAAATTTTTAGTCTAAGTGAAAAGGTAACTGGAATATTTCACATTTTGACTAGAACTTTTATAGCTCTGATAGATAATGAAAACAGCACCGACCTAATTGTGTCTGGAAGTGATTTTTTTCTGAGCGACAATACTGGCATTTTGATTGATAATTGTCCGAATGACAACATTAATTTCAGCAGTTCAGCAATTTTTAATCAAAATAATTCGACTAAAGCTGTAATGGACTTTTTAGACGAATTTCAAAATTTGATTAATTTGAAAAATTTTAGCCTGGCTATTCTTTCTAAATTTACCGACTCGGTAAATCTCATTGTAATACTTAATAAAAAGAATAGCTCGTACAAGGCTCATCTCAAATTTGAGTCTAAGTTTGCATATTTTGCATGTTTTTTTACTGTTTACTTATTTGTAGCAGTGGAGATAGAATATTTGATATTATTTTAAATGTTGTAATTTAAAGAAAAGTAAATTTTTGAAGTCGTTAGTAAAAAAATTTAAAAATTTTCACTTATTGTTGATCTTCTCAAACAGGTCAACTTGAAAGAAATTTTTTAATAAATTCTTAAAAATTAATTAATTTTTTTTTGAATAAATTTTTTTTTAATTTCTATTTAAATGCTGAGTAGCAGTACATTCTCAACATACTTTAAATTTTTATTATCATAATCACAAATCGTTTTAGCATATAATTTTTTAATCAAAAAATACAAGCACATCAAACCAGACTTGTTTTTAAGTCACAAGTCTTAAGTCAAGTCAAGTCAATGACTTCTAAATTTCTAAAAATAGTTTTTTCATATTTGATATATTTTTATTAAATTTAATTATTAATTAAACAAACAAAGTAATGTAATTAATAAATGAAATAAATAGTATTTATTTCTCTATTCATTTAATAAATCCATATTTGATATCAATAAAGTAGTTGCTTCCAAATTCTTGGCTGTTAATCTTGATCTATGTGGTCTGTTAATGTAATCAGATTTAGAAAAAAGTCTTTCAACTGGTCCAGATGAAGCAGGTATTAATAAAAATTTTTAAGACAAGTCATGAATTTGAATTAAATTTTTGTGACTTGGACTTAAAACTGTGACTTATAAGCAAGTCTGCGTAAAACGTATATAAAAACTTTAAAACATAATAGTTTCTTAAATATATTGGATTGCTATGATACATAGTTGCTGCCTAATTTTACGATAAATTACGCATTAAAACGTAAATTTACATACTTTAATTTACCTAAAATCTTGAATGCCCAAAAAGTAGACATTTTTCGTAATTTTTTGTAAAATAAATCAAATTCTTAATTTTATTTCAATTTTGATTTCTAAAAATTACGTAAAAAATGGTAGTTGAATTTATAGAATCAAAATTGAATAGAATTTAAAATTTGATAAATAAAATTTGTCTACTTTTTGACACTTGATAGAAACATAAGGCTTTGAACCTTGTTTATTCTAGCCGATTCAGGCTAAAATTGTAGTATAAATAAATTTTGCCTTCATATAATATCAATAATGCCGAAAGATTTAACTCCAAAATTATCTGAGTAATTCAAAAACCATAAAAAGATCCATATTCTCCCCATAGTTAGAAAAGATCAGAGTTGTTTAAAAGTCACAAGTCTCAAGCCAATTCTTTTATTTTTTCAAAAGTCCAAGTCCGGACTTTCGTCTTTGTAATTGGGCGGCCCCAATGCTAAGTTTGCCGTTCCAATCATGAAAAACTTGCGGTCGCTGTGCTACTTTTGCCGTTCCCTTGATATACTTGCCGTTCCCATGAAAAACTTGCCGTCCTTTCGAGTAAATTAAGCGGCCTCATTGCTATGTGAGCCGTTTTGATCGGAAAAATTTTCCGGCATCATGCTACTTTTGCCACTTCAAAATATAAATTTCCCATTATTAAATTCCAAAAATTTCAAATAATAAGTCAAAATCAAAAAATTTATTCCGAAATTTTTGATGATTTTTTGATTTTATTAGGTCTTCAATTACAGGCAAAAACCCTTAAATATATTCTAAAGATGCAAAAAATTCTCAAAGTTAATAGTTTTCATGTATTGAACATTTTAAAAGTGTATTTTTAATGAAAACTAATGTTAAGTCTATTTTGAAAAAAAAAATTTTTTCAGTTCGGACTTGGACTTCAATTTTGGACTTTTAAACAACTCTGGAAAAGATGACAAGGTATACGTTGAAGAGAGGTCCCTTATAACGGTAATAAAAAAAAATATGCCAGAACCTGTCGAAATGAACAAGAAATGAGAGGCACTGCTTTAGCTGCAAATGCTATGGCTCAAAAATGTATGTATGCATGCAGAAGCATTTGATACCGATGAAGATCAAGAACAAAGATATAAAAAATTAGAAACTTAAGTAAATTATGGACCCACGTTACTTGGTTGGCATACTGTAGTTCTCTCAATAACTACAACACCGACAATAGCTTAACTGTCTTTAGTTTTTCAGTGCAATTCTATGATCTCATGCGTTTAGCAAGTCGTTAGTATTAATTCTCTGTATAATATTAGACATGGGAGATTAAGAAGAAACTTTGAATCTTGAAATAAATTTTGTTTTCTTTTCTTTTCCCTTATTTGTTATTTTCTTTATTATTTGTATAGACTAGTGTAGAAGTGGCTATTTATTAATGAAATTATTATTTAATTTCTTTCTTATTTATGTTATAACCGCGAACCACCAGATCTTAACAGATCCCGAAAGTAAAAATCCAAACTTTAAGGCTTATAACAGACACATAAAAAATACTTCTACTACTACAATACTAATGATAGATGTAAAATGCTTGGAACTTTGTATACTACTGATGTTAACACTTATTCGTCTAAAATATAAAAAGTTACGTTAAAGACTAGAATGGGTCAATTTTGAAAAAAAAAACAAAAAGACATTGATTTATTTTTAATTTTATTAACAAAAATATTTATAAGTTTCAGAATAAAAAAAGATAAAAAGAATCATAAAAAAGGATAAAATTAAATTAATCTTTTACAAATTACATTATTAATTTTTTCATAATGTTCTTTACAAACAAAGTTTTCGCAATGAGAACAAATACTTGAACTTTTGATGTCACGCTTTTTAGCATCCTTTTCATTCTTGCACATTGTACCTCTTCCTCTGTTAGCTTTTTTTGATGCTGACGTTGGGCTTTCTTCATCGCAAGCTCTTTTATAAACTTGTGTCCTAGTTCTTTTAATAGTTTCCATTTATGCCGCGAAAATTTCTATTATTTGAAAATTCGTTTTTTCGATGCTAATTTTAAAAGCTCATAGCAAAGATCTTCGAGAGAGTTTTTTCTAAAGCGATTTTTATTCATTCTGTTAGTGTTAGCGAAGTTTTGCTTTAAATTATACAAAACAAAAGAATTATTCGCAACAACATCATTAAATAGATAAAATTATTAAGAGGTCATCTTTTTGTTTTTCTTCTACACGTAAATTTTTCTACCATCTGATCTAGAGTATCAACTCCGCATTTGTTAGAATTAAAATCCAAAATGATATTAAGTTTTTTGTTTTTGTGTCTAAAGATGTATCATGGTGTTTCGTAGATATTAGTATTACTGATTTATTCATTTTAGGCATATAAATAACTAATGTTAGTGAATTGTTAAATCAATAAAATGATCAGCTTTTTTCTGTCTTTATTAGCTAAAAAATATTTTGGATTTTCTCAATTGTTTGCTACAAAAAAATGAAATAGAATGAAAATAAATAACAAATTTATAGACAAAATTTCAGAGAAAAACTTATTTTGAAACAAAAAAAATTAATTGAAAAAAGTTGACTGCAATTTAAAGTGCAGTTCTTAATGCTAGATTAAAAGTGAATATAAATAAAAATTAGGAAATAAAGCTAAATCATTCATTAAATAATAGCTTTTTAATCATTGATTCTTTGGAAAAATTAACGAGCTTGATAAAAATAAGCTCGAATAAAGGTAATATATCTATCAATTGTTTTGTATTCTAATAAAATTAAAAAAATAATTAAATAACGATAAAAATAAAAAATATTCCGGAACTGATAATAAATGAAAATTTGCCATTTCGACAAACCATGTATTCTAATTTTAACTCGAAGTAGGATCAATTTGAGTTGAATTAACTTACAAAAATGAACTCAATTAAAAGAAAAAAAAAATTTATAAAGTAATTAAAAAGATAAAAAGTGTAAAATGATTCATAAACTGAACTAAGAAATCGTAGTATTTGGTTTTATATTTAAAACATAAAAATTTGGTTCAATGTTTAAATGCTATTTATAAGTCAAAAAATTGATGCTAAAAAAATTTATAAAAGGTATTTAAAATCCCAAATCTTGATTGTCATATCCAAACTGCCACTTCTAAAGTAAACTGATCAATTGATTGCAGACACCGAACATTACTAGTATGACCATTGAGAGTGCTGATACATTGGTAGTTTCGTAAATCCCAAATCTTGATTGTCTTATCGCGACTGCCACTAGCCAGAGTAAACTGATCAATTAATTGAAGACAGCAAACAGAATAAGTATGACCATTGAGAGTGCTGATACATTGGTAGTTTCGTAAATCCCAAATCTTGATTGTGTTATCGTAACTGCCACTTGCCAGAGTTAACTGATCAATTAATTGAAGACAGTCAACAGAACCAGTATGACCATTGAGAGTGCTGATACATTGGTAGTTTCGTAAATCCCAAATCTTGATTGTCTTATCGTCACTGCCACTAGCCAAAGTAAACTTATCAATTGATTGCAGACACCGAACAGAACCAGTATGACCATTGAGAGTGCTGATACATTGGTAGTTTCGTATATCCCAAATCTTGATTGTGTTATCGTTACTGCCACTTGCCAGAGTAAACTGATCAATTAATTATAGAATATATATAATTTTTAAGAATATGATAAATTAGAATATTATTTTACTTAAAAATATTAGGCAGTCCTTTTTAAAAAATATTCTTAAAATCATTTAATTTTGAACAAAAGTTTTTTACTTTTTACCTTACAGGCCATTTGATTTTTCAAGATTGTAAAAATCTTTTCCCCAAAATGATGTTTAATAAAATTTTAGTTCTAATTTAAAAAAACATTTTTGGCTAATTTAAATTTTGTTTCCCTTTTAAAAAAAAGCCAATATCAAAACGTTTCATCTTTAAACAAAAATTTTCACGAAACGTTGGCCTTTTAGGAAAATGATAAAATGTTCCTCCTAAGTAATACTGAAAACCCTTTAATTGTCATTAGTACTTTATTTTGTGAAATATTCTGGTGTTTATACATTATTGATCATAACTAGAAAATAGAAAGAGCAAATGTCGTGAAAAATTGATTCTTCAATTGCATTGGAATAAAATTATTATTTTAATGTCAAATCATTTGTTATGAGATCCTTAACTTGGTAAATTGAAAAAAAAAAACAAAGATTTAAGAATGTCGAAAACTTCAAAAATCAAATTAGAAATAATATACAAAAATGGTTCTAAAATAGCAGCTAAAATGGCGCAATTAGTCTAAGGTAATGCAATCAGAATATATACTAATATAACTGTTTTATCACATTTCTGAAGCAATAAAATAAATGATAATATAATTTTTATCAAATGATAAATTTAAATCATTCATATAAAATGTGACTTCTATTAGTAATAAGTAGAATTTAAAAGCTTTTTATCATCAAAAAAAGGTTTGGAGCAAATTAAATTATGAATGTGTTTCCACGGAAACTAATTATTTTTAGCGTCTTTAAAATGAGTATAAATATTATTAAGAAACTTTCAAAACTTAAACCTAAAATTTTTATTTAAAAAAAATGGAGGAAATTACATTGAGATTAGAAAAATGCGAAAAATGGACAAAATATAGAAATTTGATGAATGAAACAGGAGATATTGTTTGTCCAGAATGTATAAGAAGGCATACTGTCAATGTCGAACAAACATTACAAATGTCCGTTAATCAAGAAAAAATAAAACGAAAAAAAATAGAGATTGCATCAGACAATTTTTCAAAAGACAATTTGCATATAAAAATAGATAAACATTTTGACAATTTGAAAAACAAAATTGATCTGCATGTGGAAGAATTAATTAATGTGATTAATGACACGAGGATTGAAATGATCGCTAAAATTGATCAAAAAAGAAATGAATTTATTGAAGATATAAATATTGTTGAATTTCAGCAATTGAATAAAGAAACATTTACAAAAGAAATAGAAAACATAAGTGATATACTTGAAAAACTGGAAAAAGAAGATAATTACATGAAAAATATTGTAAAAATGGAATCGCAAATGAAAAAAATTCAGGATCAGCTTGATAAAAACAAATTTGAAAGAAAAAATATTTCAAACGAAATAGAGGAATTAGTTGGAAACTTGGAGCTAATAGATCAAAAAATTCATGAAGATATCAATGAAATTGGTAAGTATTTACAAGAAGATAAAAGTTCCGACATTCAAATTTTTTTTCCCTGCGGGGCTCTTTTTTAGTAATGAGGGATTTTAAAAATATTCATTGTATCAGCACTCTCAATGGTCATACTTATTCTGTTCGGTGTCTGCAATCAATTGATAAGTTTACTTTGGCTAGTGGCAGTGACGATAACACAATCAAGATTTGGGATTTACGAAACTACCAATGTATCAGCACTCTCAATGGTCATACTGACTATGTTTCCTGTCTTCAATTAATTGATCAGTTTACTCTGGCAAGTGGCAGTGACGATAAGACAATCAAGATTTGGGATTTACGAAACTACCAATGTATCAGCACTCTCAATGGTCATACTTACTATGTTTTGTCTCTTCAATTAATTGATCAGTTTACTCTGGCTAGTGGCAGTCGCGATAAGACAATCAAGATTTGGGATTTACGAAACTACCAATGTATCAGCACTCTCAATGGTCATACTTATTCTGTTCGGTGTCTGCAATCAATTGATAAGTTTACTTTGGCTAGTGGCAGTGACGATAACACAATCAAGATTTGGGATTTACGAACTACCAATGTATCAGCACTCTCAATGGTCATACTGACTATGTTTCCTGTCTTCAATTAATTGATCAGTTTACTCTGGCAAGTGGCAGTGACGATAAGACAATCAAGATTTGGGATTTACGAAACTACCAATGTATCAGCACTCTCAATGGTCATACTTACTATGTTTTGTCTCTTCAATTAATTGATCAGTTTACTCTGGCTAGTGGCAGTCGCGATAAGACAATCAAGATTTGGGATTTACGAAACTACCAATGTATCAGCACTCTCAATGGTCATACTTATTCTGTTCGGTGTCTGCAATCAATTGATAAGTTTACTTTGGCTAGTGGCAGTGACGATAACACAATCAAGATTTGGGATTTACGAAACTACCAATGTATCAGCACTCTCAATGGTCATACTGACTATGTTTCCTGTCTTCAATTAATTGATCAGTTTACTCTGGCAAGTGGCAGTGACGATAAGACAATCAAGATTTGGGATTTACGAAACTACCAATGTATCAGCACTCTCAATGGTCATACTTACTATGTTTTGTCTCTTCAATTAATTGATCAGTTTACTCTGGCTAGTGGCAGTCGCGATAAGACAATCAAGATTTGGGATTTACGAAACTACCAATGTATCAGCACTCTCAATGGTCATACTGGTTCTGTTGACTGTCTTCAATTAATTGATCAGTTAACTCTGGCAAGTGGCAGTTACGATAACACAATCAAGATTTGGGATTTTAAATAGCTTTTATAAATTTTTTTAGCATCAATTTTTTGACTTATAAATAGCATTTAAACATTGAACCAAATTTTTATGTTTTAAATAAAAAACCAAATACTACGATTTCTTAGTTCAGTTTATGAATCATTTTACACTTTTTATCGTTTTAATTACTTTATAAATTTTTTTTTTCTTTTAATTGAGTTCATTTTTGTAAGTTAATTCAACTCAAATTGATCCTACTTCGAGTTTAAATTAGAATACATGGTTTGTCGAAATTGGAAATTTTTTGGCTTTTGAATCAAACAAATTTATTACTTTTATTTAGTTAAGCGTTAGTAAATATTTTTAGTTTGGTAAAAAATTTTGACAATTTAATAAGTTATAATACAATTAATATTATTACTTCTAGTTTAATTAATTTTAATTAATGGTCTGTCTAGATGGTATATTTTCATTAATTATCGGTTTCGGAATATATTTAATTTTATCGTTTTTTTTAATTTTTTTAATTTATTAAAGTGGAAAATTTTTGATAGAATAATATATTTCCTACATTCGAGCACATTTTTATCAAGCTCGTTAATTTTTCCAAAGAATCAATGATTAAAAAGCAATAATTTGATAATTTATTTATAATTTTGAACATTATTTACTTATTGAAAAATAAATGTTTTTTTTTTTTTACCAACAATAATCAATTATACGTTCGTATTATTTAAATTGAATTTGAAATAATTTTATTTAAACACTTTTGTATTAACGATTCGTTAAAAGACTTTTTTATTTTGATACATTTTGCGGTTATATTTGAGAAATATACCTCTAAAAAAGTTAAAAATATGCATTATTAAAGCATTCACAAAAAATTTATAGCCCAAGGTTTTTAATTGATTTGGAAAAAATATTTTTAAAAGAATGTTCAATATTTTTAAGAAAAAAAAAATGGAAATTAATGTTTAAAATGTAAAAATTAATCATTTAATATTCTTTTAAATTAAAATTTAGAGTGATTGTAATTCATTTAGATGAGTTTGTACAAAAAAAGTAGTAAACTTATTTAATTAGAGAAAAGTTATTAAAATAGCGGAATTTTTATTAAAAATAGCGGTACTAAAAAATTTTTGCCATTAAATTTTATTTGAATTCTCAAAGCAATAAATTCCTTTTTAAGGATCTACCCTATCTGTGTATATCCATTTGACCGCTCTAGCAGGACTAAGTATTTTACAGTAATGTACGCAAGCAAATTATTTAATCGGATAATCGGATGGAGTTCTCAAATTTGGAGATGAGACCAACACTAAAAACTTATTTTTTTAATTTTCCGTCTCTTGAAATTTCTTTAATAAAAATTATTATTTAGAAAACAAAAATACTAAAAATAGGGTTATTTTTAATTAATGTTGACAAATTTAATAAAAAGTGTCGTAAAAATGTAGTAAAAACATGTTCATTGCAATAAATTCGTTACAAATTAAATTATTTAAAACAAATATGATTGAATATATAAAACAAAAAATTACATAAAAATTTCTTTTTTTTAGAGAATACCAATTAATTAGTTTTTGGAGTCCCTAGAAATAATGGCTATTTTCAGTTTTTCCAGATTTGTAGTTTTCGAATATTAGATCTGACTCAAGATCATCTTGCCAGCTTTAAAGGTTATTCTTGGACATGTAAGCGTGAAAAAAAGAATCTTACTAAGGAATTATTTGGTATCAGTATATAAAATCCGAAATTAGACTCAGAGAGTCGGTCAGCAGCAAAAAGAAAAAACAGTAGACTTCCTGGCTCAAAATATTATAAAAGATAACTTATCTTTAATGAGAATTAATTGCTTTTGAATAAAAATATCAATTTTGCTTTTCCTGTTTCATATATGCATCAATTTACACAATTTTGCTCTTATTGTAATATATTTGATTTCAATAAATATAATTGTCCCTTACATCAGTATTTTTGTTATTTAGTGCATGAAAATTACATTGGTAATAATTATATGCATTAAAAAATTGTATTAATTTTAAAGACGAAAGTAAGATTTAGTTCTCAAATTCAAGTTAATTTTCTTGTTTTTAGCTTTATATAACGATGTCGTTAATTAAAAAATTTTCACTTATTGTTGATCTTCTCAAAAAGGTCAACTTGAAAGAAATTTTTTAATAAATTTTTAAAAATTCATTTATTTTTTTTGAATAAATTTTTTTTTAATTTCTATTTAAATGCTGAGTAGCAGTACATTCTCAACATACTTTAAATTTTTATTATCATAATCACAAATCGTTTTAGCATATAATTTTTTAATCAAAAAATACAAGCACATCAAACCAGACTTGTTTTTAAGTCACAAGTCTTAAGTCAAGTCAAGTCAATGACTTCTAAATTTCTAAAATAGTTTTTTCATATTTGATATATTTTTATTAAATTTAATTATTAATTAAACAAACAAAGTAATGTAATTAATAAATGAAATAAATAGTATTTATTTCTCTATTCATTTAATAAATCCATATTTGATATCAATAAAGTAGTTGCTTCCAAATTCTTGGCTGTTAATCTTGATCTATGTGGTCTGTTAATGTAATCAGATTTAGAAAAAAGTCTTTCAACTGGTCCAGATGAAGCAGGTATTAATAAAAATTTTTAAGACAAGTCATGAATTTGAATTAAATTTTTGTGACTTGGACTTAAAACTGTGACTTATAAGCAAGTCTGCGTAAAACGTATATAAAAACTTTAAAACATAATAGTTTCTTAAATATATTGGATTGCTATGATACATAGTTGCTGCCTAATTTTACGATAAATTACGCATTAAAACGTAAATTTACATACTTTAATTTACCTAAAATCTTGAATGCCCAAAAAGTAGACATTTTTCGTAATTTTTTGTAAAATAAATCAAATTCTTAATTTTATTCAATTTTGATTTCTAAAAATTACGTAAAAAATGGTAGTTGAATTTATAGAATCAAAATTGAATAGAATTTAAAATTTGATAAATAAATTTGTCTACTTTTTGACACTTGATAGAAACATAAGGCTTTGAACCTTGTTTATTCTAGCCGATTCAGGCTAAAATTGTAGTATAAATAAATTTTGCCTTCATATAATATCAATAATGCCGAAAGATTTAACTCCAAAATTATCTGAGTAATTCAAAAACCATAAAAAGATCCATATTCTCCCCATAGTTAGAAAAGATCAGAGTTGTTTAAAAGTCACAAGTCTCAAGCCAATTCTTTTATTTTTTCAAAAGTCCAAGTCCGGACTTTCGTCTTTGTAATTGGGCGGCCCCAATGCTAAGTTTGCCGTTCCAATCATGAAAACTTGCGGTCGCTGTGCTACTTTTGCCGTTCCCTTGATATACTTGCCGTTCCCATGAAAAACTTGCCGTCCTTTCGAGTAAATTAAGCGGCCTCATTGCTATGTGAGCCGTTTTGATCGGAAAAATTTAATGCATCATGCTACTTTTGCCACTTCAAAATATAAATTTCCCATTATTAAATTCCAAAAATTTCAAATAATAAGTCAAAATCAAAAAATTTATTCCGAAATTTTTGATGATTTTTGATTTTATTAGGTCTTCAATTACAGGCAAAAACCCTTAAATATATTCTAAAAGATGCAAAAAATTCTCAAAGTTAATAGTTTTCATGTATTGAACATTTTAAAAGTGTATTTTTAATGAAAACTAATGTTAAGTCTATTTTGAAAAAAAAAATTTTTTCAGTTCGGACTTGGACTTCAATTTTGGACTTTTAAACAACTCTGGAAAAGATGACAAGGTATACGTTGAAGAGAGGTCCCTTATAACGGTAATAAAAAAAAATATGCCAGAACCTGTCGAAATGAACAAGAAATGAGAGGCACTGCTTTAGCTGCAAATGCTATGGCTCAAAAATGTATGTATGCATGCAGAAGCATTTGATACCGATGAAGATCAAGAAAAAAGATATAAAAAATTAGAAACTTAAGTAAATTATGGACCCACGTTACTTGGTTGGCATACTGTAGTTCTCTCAATAACTACAACACCGACAGTAGCTTAACTGTCTTTAGTTTTTCAGTGCAATTCTATGATCTCATGCGTTTAGCAAGTCGTTAGTATTAATTCTCTGTATGATATTAGACATGGGAGATTAAGAAGAAACTTTGAATCTTGAAATAAATTTTGTTTTCTTTTCTTTTCCCTTTTTTGTTATTTTCTTTATTATTTGTATAGACTAGTGTAGAAGTGGCTATTTATTAATGAAATTATTATTTAATTTCTTTCTTATTTATGTTATAACCGCGAACCACCAGATCTTAACAGATCCCGAAAATAAAAATCCAAACTTTAAGGCTTATAACAGACACATAAAAAATACTTCTACTACTACAATACTAATGATAGATGTAAAATGCTTGGAACTTTGTATACTACTGATGTTAACACTTATTCGTCTAAAATATAAAAAGTTACGTTAAAGACTAGAATGGGTCAATTTTGAAAAAAAAAACAAAAAGACATTGATTTATTTTTAATTTTATTAACAAAAATATTTATAAGTTTCAGAATAAAAAAAGATAAAAAGAATCATAAAAAAGGATAAAATTAAATTAATCTTTTACAAATTACAGTATTAATTTTTTCATAATGTTCTTTACAAACAAAGTTTTCGCAATGAGAACAAATACTTGAACTTTTGATGTCACGCTTTTTAGCATCCTTTTCATTCTTGCACATTGTACCTCTTCCTCTGTTAGCTTTTTTTGATGCTGACGTTGGGCTTTCTTCATCGCAAGCTCTTTTATAAACTTGTGTCCTAGTTCTTTTAATAGTTACCATTTATGCCGCGAAAATTTCTATTATTTGAAAATTCGTTTTTCGATGCTAATTTTAAAAGCTCATAGCAAAGATCTTCGAGAGAGTTTTTTCTAAAGCGATTTTTTTTCATTCTGTTAGTGTTAGCGAAGTTTTGCTTTAAATTATACAAAACAAAAGAATTATTCGCAACAACATCATTAAATAGATAAAATTATTAAGAGGTCATCTTTTTGTTTTTCTTCTACACGTAAATTTTTCTACCATTTGATCTAGAGTATCAACTCCGCATTTGTTAGAATTAAAATCCAAAATGATATTAAGTTTTTTGTTTTTGTGTCTAAAGATGTATCATGGTGTTTCGTAGATATTAGTATTACTGATTTATTCATTTTAGGCACATAAATAACTAATGTTAGTGAATTGTTAAATCAATAAAATGATCAGCTTTTTTCTGTCTTTATTAGTTAAAAAATATTTTGGATTTTCTCAATTGTTTGCTACAAAAAAATGAAATAGAATGAAAATAAATAACAAATTTATAGACAAAATTTCAGAGAAAAACTTATTTTGAAACAAATAAAATTAATTGAAAAAAGTTGACTATAATTTATAGTGCAGTTCTTAATGATAGATTAAAACTGAATATAAAAAAAATTAGGAAATAAAGATAAATCATTCATTAAATAATTGCTTTTTAATCATTGATTCCTTGTAAAAATTAACGAGCTTGATAAAAATAAGTTAAGTAATTAAAACGATAAAAAGTGTAAAAGAATTCATAAACTGAACTTAGAAATCGTAGTATTTGGTTTTTTATTTAAAACATAAGAATTTGGTTCAATGTTGAATACTATTTATAAGTCAAAAAATTGATGCTAAAAAAATTTATAAAAGCTATTTAAAATCCCAAATCTTGATTGTGTCATCCAAACTGCCACTTGCCAAAGTAAACTGATCAATTAATTGAAGACAGCAAACAGAATAAGTATGACCATTGAGAGTGCTGATACATTTGAAGTTTCTTAAATCCCAAATCTTAATTGTGTAATCGCAACTGCCACTTGCCAAAGTAAACTGATCAATTAATTGAAGACAGTAAACAGAATTAGTATGACCATTGAGAGTGCTGGTACATTGGTAGTTTCTTAAATCCCAAATCTTGATTGTCTTATTGCGACTGCCACTAGCCAGAGTAAACTGATCAATTAATTGAAGACACAAAACATAGTCAGTATGACCATTGATAGTGCTGATACATTGGTAGTTTCGTAAATCCCAAATCTTGATTGTGTTATCGTAACTGCCACTTGCCAAAGTAAACTGATCAATTAATTGAAGACAGCAAACAGAATAAGTATGACCATTAAGAGTGCTGATACATTTGAAGTTTCTTAAATCCCAAATCTTGATTGTGTCATCCAAACTGCCACTTGCCAAAGTAAACTGATCAATTAATTGAAGACAGCAAACAGAATAAGTATGACCATTGAGAGTGCTGATACATTTGAAGTTTCTTAAATCCCAAATCTTAATTGTGTAATCGCAACTGCCACTTGCCAAAGTAAACTGATCAATTAATTGAAGACAGCAAACAGAATAAGTATGACCATTAAGAGTGCTGATACATTTGAAGTTTCTTAAATCCCAAATCTTGATTGTGTTATCGTAACTGCCACTTGCCAGAGTAAACTGATCAATTAATTGAAGACAGTAAACATAACTAGTATGACCATTAAGAGTGCTGATACAATGAATATTTTTAAAATCCCTTTTTACTAAAAAAGAGCCCCGCAGGGATAAAAAATTTGAATGTCGGAACTTTTATCTTATTGTTAATACTTACCAATTTCATTGATATCTTCATGAATTTTTTGATCTATTAGCTGCAAGTTTCCGACTAATTCCTCTATTTCGTTTGAAATATTTTTTCTTTCAAATTTGTTTTTATCTAGCTGATCCTGAATTTTTTTCATTTGCGATTCCATTTTTACAATATTTTTCATGTAATTATCTTCTTTTTCCAGTTTTTCAAGTATATCACTTATATTTTCTATTTCTTTTGTAAATGTTTCTTTATTCAATTGCTGAAATTCGACAATATTTATATCTTCAATAAATTCATTTCTTTTTTGATCAATTTTAGCGATCATATCAATCCTCGTGTCATTAATCACATTAGTTAATTTTTCCACATGAAGATCAATATTGTTTTTCAAATTGTCAAAATGTTTATCTATTTTTATACGTAAATTGTCTTTTGAGAAATTGTCTAATGCAATCTCTATTTTTTTTCGTTTTATCTTTTCTTGATTAACAGACATTTGTAATGTTTGTTCGACATTGACAGTATGCCTTCTTATACATTCTGGACAAACAATATCTCCTGTTTCATTCATCAAATTTTTATATTTTGTCCATTTTTCGCATTTTTCTAATCTCAATGTAATTACCTCCATTTTTTTTTAATAAAAATTTTAGGTTTAAGTTTTGAAAGTTTCTAAATAATATTTATACTCATTTTAAAGACGCTAAAAATAATTAGTTTCCGTGGAAACACATTCATAATTAAATTTGCTCCAAAGCTTATTTTAATGATAATCAGCTTTTAAATTCTACTTATCACTAATAGAAGTCACATTTTATATGAATGATTTAAATTTACCATTTGATAAAAATTATATCATCATTTATTTTATTGCATCAGAAATGCGATAAAACAGTTATATTAGTATATATTCTGATTGCATTACCTTAGACTAATTGCGCATTTTTAAGCTGCTATTTTAGAACCATTTTTGTATATTATTCCTAATTTGAATTTTTAAGTTTTCGACATTCTTAAATCATTGTTTTTTTTTTTTAATTTACCAAGTTAAAGATCTTATAACAAATGATTTGACATGAAAATAATTATTTTATTCCAATGCAATTGAAGAGTCAATTTTTCACGAACTTAGCTCTTTCTTTTTTATAGTTATGATTAATAATATAAAAACACTACAATCTTTCACATAATAAAAAACTAATGAAAATTATAGGGCTTTCAGTATTACTTAGGAGGATCATTTTATCATTTTCCTAAAAAATTTTTGTGTATAGATGAAACGTTTTGACATTGGCTTTTTTTTTAAAAGGTAAGCAAAATTTAAATTAGTCAAAAATGTTTTTTTAAATTAGAACTTAAATTTTATTAAACATCATTATGGGGAAAATATTTTTACAATCTTGAAAAATCTCATGGCCTGTAAGGTAAAAAGTAAAAAAACTTTTGTTCAAAATTAAATGATTTTAAGAAAATTTTTTAAAAAGGACTGCCTAATATTTTTAAGTAAAATAATATTCTAATTTACCATATACTTAAAAATTATATATATTCTATAATTAATTGATCAGTTTACTTTGGCAAGTGGCAGTTTGGATGACACAATCAAGATTTGGGATTTTAAATAGCTTTTATAAATTTTTTTAGCATCAATTTTTTGACTTATAAATAGCATTAAACATTGAACCAAATTCTTATGTTTTAAATAAAAAACCAAATACTACGATTTCTAAGTTCAGTTTATGAATTCTTTTACACTTTTTATCGTTTTAATTCCTTAATGAATTTTTTTTTACTTTAAATGGAGTTCATTTTTTGTTATTTAATTGAACTCAAATTGATTCTATTTTTGATTTTAATTATTTTTTGGCTTTTGCATTAAACAAATTTATTACTTTTATTTAGTTAAGCGTTAGTAAATAATTTTAGTTTGGTAAAAAATTTTGACAATTAAATGTCTGTCCAGATGGTTTATTTTCATTAATCATCAGTTTCGGAATATATTTAATTTTATCGTTTTTTTTAATTTTTTTAATTTAATAAAGTGGAAAATTATTGATAAAGTAATATATTTCCTACATTCGAGCACATTTGAATCAATGATTAAAAAGCAATAATTATATAATTTTTATATAATTTTGAACATTATTTACTTATTGAAAAATAAATTATTTTTTTACACACCAACAAAAATCAATTATACGTTCGTATTATTTAAATTGAATTTGAATTAATATTATTTAAACACTTTTGTATTAACGTTTCGTTAAAAGACTTTTTTATCTTGAAACATTTTGTGGGTATTATTGAGAAAAATACCTCTGAAATAGTTATAAATATGCATTATTAAAGCATTCACAAAAAATTTATAGCCCAAGGTTTTTAATTGATTTTGAAAAAATATTTTTAAAAGAATGTTCAATATTTTTAAGAAAAAAAAATGGAAATTAATGTTTAAAATGTAAAAATTAATCATTTATTATTCTATTAAATTAAAATTTAGAGGGATTGTAATTCATTTAGATGAGTTTGTACAAAAAAAGTGGTAAACTTATTTAATTAGAGAAAAGTTATTAAAATAGCGGAATTTTTATTAAAAATAGCGGTACTTAAAAATTATTTGCCATTAAATTTTATTTGAATTCTCAAAGCAATAAATTTCTTTTTAAGGATCTACACTATCTGTGTAAATCCATTTGACCGCTCTAGCAGGACTAAGTATTTTACAGTAATGTACGCAAGCAAATGATTTAATCGGATAATCGGATAGAGCTCTCAAATTTGGAGATGAGACCAACACTAAAAACTTATTTTTTTAATTTTCCGTCTCTTGAAATTTCTTTAATAAAAATTATTATTTAGAAAACAAAAATACTAAAAATAGGGTTATTTTTAATTAATGTTGACAAATTTTATAAAAAGTGTCAAATGTAGTAAAAACATGTTCATTGCAATGAATTCGTTACAAATTAAATTATATAAAACAAATATGATTGAATATATAAAACAAAAAATTACATAAAAATTTCTTTTTTTTTTAGAGATTACCAATTAATTAGTTTTTGGAGTCCCTAGAAATAATGGCTATTTTCAGTTTTTCCAGATTTGTAGTTTTCGAATATTAGATCTGACTCAAGATCATCTTGCCAGCTTTAAAGTTTATTCTTGGACATGTAAGCGTGAAAAAAAGAATCTTACTAAGGAATTATTTGGTATCAGTATGTAAAATCTGAAATTAGACTCAGAGAGTCGGTCAGCAGCAAAAAGAAAAAACAGTAGACTTCCTGGGCTAAAATATTATAAAAGATAACTTATCTTTAATGAAAATTAATTATTTTTGAATAAAAATATCAATTTTGCTTTTCTGTTTCATATATGCATCAATTTACACAATTTTGCTCTTATTTTAATATATTTGATTTCAATAAATATAATTGTCCCTTACATCAGTATTTTTGCTATTTTGTGCATGAAAATTACATTGGGAATAATTATATGCATTAAAAAATTGTATTAATTTTAAAGACGAAAGTAAGATTAAGTTCTCAAATTCAAGTTAATTTTCTTGTTTTTAGCTTTATATAACAAAAGGATTTAAAAACTCTTATTTCCATTTATTAATCTTATCTGAGATTCTTAATTAAAATTGAATAAAAAAAACTCTAAAAAGTTAATTAATCTGGTTAATTTAATTAATTTTAGGGTGTCAAAAATAGTTTTTTTAATAGTGCTTTTTTTTAGCAGTTGATCAAGTTAATTTGAAATTAGAGAATTATTTTCAAAATATAAATTTCTGCTATCTTCAGATTTTCTTTTAACAAGTTGTTCATTTTACTTCAAAATTATATCAAAAAAGTCGAAATCTAGATGCTAATAAAATGCTTCAAATCTATTTTCATTCTTTTTGATTTCGAATTAACCAAATATGAAAGTATATATGATGTAATCTGAAAAGCTGCAACGTTGGGCTTAAAATTTGGAGAAAGTTCTGATTCTTATAATAATACTTTAAAAGTCATTCTCTTTGAATAAAATGTTATCATTACCTTTTAATAAAATTTTGAATTCATCAGTGGAGTAAAGCCTTTTCATAATAATTTTATGTCTTGAATTAAAAAAATTTGTATAAAGTTCTCTTAACTTATGTTATATCTAGCTACATAACATAAAATTTTCTGAAGGAATAAATTTATTATTTTTTATATCAAAAAAATATTCATCGATTATCAAATCAAAATTTAAAAATTTTTTTTGATTTTATTTTTTTTTCTTTGCCGAGCTAATTTTCCCTGATTGAGATTTAAAATATAGAAAACAATAAAAATAAAATTAAATAATATTAAATAAAAAACTTCTTTTAAGGTCCTTTTAAAAATTAACGATCTGTGTGAGACACTGTCAAAAGCTTTCAAAAAATTAGAAGATATAATGTCAATAGATATTTCTTTACTAAACCCTAACGTAACAAAATCTAATGACTTTATTAGATTTGAAGATCATGATTAGTGCGGAAGGAATAACTCGACGCAAGTGAGGGAAGCGTAACAGTTGTCCCTGATGAAGCTGCAACAAACAGAAAAACCTGGTCTCATGTTGTTAAAAGCCTGACTAAAAAAGTAACAAAGAGGCATAACGAGCTATTGACCGCAATAGACTCGCACATTAAGGACTAATCAAACCTAGCCAAAAAAGTTGTAAAGTAGTAGTTGTCGGGGACGTCAATGCCGACAAAGGACACAGAGATAGCCAGGCTGGCTTATGATGAGGCCTGGACTGATGTTATTCTCCACACGCTTGAAGTCGATAAGAGCAGAAGACGACGTATTCGACGACTGAGATCAACATAGAAGAGAGACTCAAATGAAACGTTGCCCGGCGCAATATTCGTTGAGATGCAGGACGAGAACGACAAGAGGGCCGTACTGTCAGAGGCTAAGAAACTCAATGACGACACTGATTTTAAATGCATATGCATCCACCCAGACCGCACCCGAGCCGAGCAAGAGCAGTTAAGCAAGCTATTGAAAGAGCGCATACAAGCCAACAAGGACTTGGAGTAAAACGACAAGCTAGACCAATAAAACCGATTCGTCATACGAGGTGACAGGATATGTTGCTTGGAAGTGTCAAGGGCCAAGATGACGGTGGTAAGTATCCTTATGCCAACTGGGGAGAAGCTTGCAAGGCGAGAGGAAGCCTGCCACAGCAGAAGCTACCAACAAACAGCCACCGGCAGGAACCGATAACACTGCCCGAGCCGAGGCAGCCAACGGTAGCTTCTAGTCCATCAGCCATCAACGAAGCATCGAGCGCACAGACAAAGCCACTAAAATTCCTTTGCATAAATGTAACATTATTTATCCAGGGTAGGTTAAGCGAGGTTTTTCCGTCCGCCTTAATAAATGTTGGAAACCGGACCAGTTGCGTCAAGTTACAGTCGTTTATGGCATCCACGAACTTTTGCCCAAGAGAGCTCTCGCCGTTCAGTACTGATGGACAGTTGTGCCTCAACTCAATCTCTTGATAATTGAAGTCTCCGCATATCATCAATGCGGAGTAGTGCTTATCGTCGATTGCATTCAATTGAATTCGATTGGTCAAGACGATCGACTTATTTATCCTTTCCGATATACTTTTAGTTCGTGCTGAGTCGCAAATGCACGCGGTTGGCGAACGATAAATAGTAAGATGTTATCCTTACCTAAATTTATTTCGAACCAGACTTAATCTGTTTTTTTGTCCCCAGTTGTTCTTTCAATACGCCGTCCAATACCACGGATGACTTCAAGTTTGAGCGCATATATATGGCCACTCCGCCGAAGTCCCATGCTCCACCTCTATCCCTCCTGTAAAGCACATAGTTTCTCAAATGCGATGCTGATGTCTCGTCACAACATGTCTCGGTGATGCATAACAGATGAGGAGACTCTAATGCTGCTATTATAGCCAGCTCGCTTAACCTACCCTGGATAAATAAAGTTACATTTATGCTTACGATTTTAATAATATTAAATCACTTGATTATGACTTTAGGTTCAAAAAGTATGATCGTAGTATTAAAGCTAAATAGGAAAAAATTAATTATTAAATACCTTAAAAATCTAATATAACAACACGCACTTAATGTGCTCAATATTATAATGAAATGTTGTCTGAGGCTTTTAGGGACACCCTATTATTTGTATTTTTATTTAAATAATTTCAGCTTTGCGACGGCTTTTTACTTATCATATGCATACAAAAAAATTCAAATTACCTAAAAAATTTTGCTTTTCAATTTTATATTCACTGTGAAAATCAACACAATCCTCATTTTGTAATTTATTAATTGAAGTTTCCAAATGTTCAATATTTCGATTAATATCAAAATAAAATTGTTTTTGTATTTCAAGTTGAGTTTGATTAAATTGATAAATTTTGAAATTTTCTTTTGACAAATGAATAGGAATGTTTTCTTTTAGAGACGAAGCTAAATAGGAAAAAATATGAAATAGACTGATTAAAGTGAATTTTTCAATTTTTCTTCGTTTAAATTTATTTCGTCTCTTTTGATCCGAATGTCTCTGTTTAAAAGATCAACATTTTTGTTCAAAATATTCATTTGATTTAAAACGTCAGTTATTTCTTCAATTGAATCCTCGATAAATTTTGTTACTTTTTCAAATTGATTTTGATAAAGACTAAAATAGAATAAATCTTTATCTATTTCAGCATTTGTCTCACAAATATGTTTTAGTCTTAAGATAAATACTTCCTTGTCGTCTTGTTGCTGTTCATTTGATTTTAAACATTTAATCAAAAATATATTTTGTTTTTTTACCATTAACAAATCGATTAATTCCTGAAAAAAATCTTCACTATTTTGCTCAAAAAGCTCTTTGACCACAAACTTGCTGTCATCTTCACCAAAGCCATTTTGTTTTAAAAAAGCAATCAAATTTTGCTCCAGTTCAACCTCATCGTCGCCATTTGAATACATCAACTCGTTAAGTTCTTTATTTATTCGATTCTCTTCATTAAACTCTTGTAACATTAATTTAATTATTAATTTTTCGGCATTTTTTTCCTCTATCAAAGTTTTAAGCCTATTTATTTCATCTTTTTTTTCACAAATTAATTTTAAAATCAGTTCGAATTTAATTTGAATAAACAGATTTAATGATTTAGAACTTTTGTCTTTAATATTTTCCAATCTTGTCTTAAAATTGTATAAATAATTTTTCAGATCGACCTCTTCATTTAAATCTTGACTTATTTTGTTCGTTTCCTCTATGAACAAATTTAAATCTTGGTCATTTATTGCTTGATTAGATTCTATTACATTCAAAAACTAATGACAATATTGAAATACTTTTAATTTTAAGTTTAATTTTTTTAGTCTTAAATTTTTTTTAGTTTCTCTTTTGAAAAAAGAAAACGAAGAAATAAAGGCACTCAATGACGAAATAGCTCAATATTTAGGCAAGCAAGTAGTTGAGAAACATTTCAGCTAATTTGATCAAGTAGCGGACGAGTTGCGCTCGGCCATTTCACATCCAGGCCAAGCTAGAGCAGTGAAAAAAATATGCATTTGGACGCCTGAGCTAAGCGAACAAGAAAATGTTGTCCTGTACGATGTGCCTGGATATGACTCACCGCTTACACAAAGAACAAACAAAAACTAAACTAGCCCATGTAGACTCAATTTTGTTCGCATCGCCATTCAAAAATCCAAGTCTAAACGACTGTGAAGTAGAAATACTTGAGCTTGGCGACAAAAATGATGATTTCATTGACATAAAAGACAAAATAGTTGTGGCCTTGACTCATTGCGATGCAGCGAGCTCGAGAAATCAATTTAAAAAATTGCTCGATGAAAATAGACAAGCGTGGAAATTGAAAAATGTGCACGAAGACAGGATAGTGCCTGTGTGTTCAATAGTTGAAGGGGCTGACTTGAGAAAGCCCGAAATAGCTAAAACAGTTAATGATTTGAAAATTTTGAATGATGGCGACTCCGGAATGGCCAGTTTAAAGAAAACTGTAAACGAGTGCATCAACGATCTTAAATACAAGATATCTTTTCAAAGATGCATTGATATTAAAAATAAACTAAATAGTTTGTTTAATTCAATTAGAGAAACAATCAAGGAAAGATTTAATGTAGACGAAAATACAGAGCTCAAGGACACAATTGACGATAGTGATATGAAAAAATTGTATATTGAATGGTGGGCTCAAAAGTGGAAGTCAATTCACAAAAATTTCAGAAATATTTTTACACAAAAATAAAGCCAAATGCGTCACCAGACGATCCGTCTTATTTGAACGAAGACGTCATTCAGTTCAAAGACTTATATGTCAAAACAATTGAGAGTGCTTTTGACAATTTAGAAATAAGCAGCAAAGAGGCACAAAAGTTAATCTATAACAGTGTGGTTCATTCTAAAATAATGGCGCCCAAGAATGGAAACACTGAGATTAGAAAAGAATTGGCCAGTGAGGCCATGGTTTGTATTGGCAAATTAACCGAAAGTTTGAACACATTTTTGTGGACAATAATTGAAAAAATGATAACTTGGATTCGCGAAGAGTTGTGGAATATACCTGAAATTAGAAAGGAAATGATTGGCGAAGAAGAAAAATTAGTGAACAGTCAAATAAAATGTTCGTTTGATGCTTTGATCAAAAGACTTGCACGTCCGGCCACAGACATTTTTTTGAGATTTCCTCGAGCCAAAGTCGAAAGACTTAAAGTTCTCAAAGAATTTTAAATGGAATTGCTAGTAATGGACAAATTTATGATTAATGGTAGGATTATTGACAGAGGTCTGTGTCAATTTTTGGCAAGTGGAAAACATGCCAAGTTCACTTATGAGCTTCATCATGGTGAAGTGTATCATGCGCCTAATGAACCCACCATAGAAGAATCTATAAAAAAATGTTTCGACCATGATAATGCTTCCAGTGATAGTGCTAATCAAGAGGCCGAAATGGTCCAGAAAAATAGTCTCATGGATAGACTGAAAAAACGTAGAAATGTAGACGCAGAGTCCATTTCGAGTATTAAGTCAATTGATTTGGAAACTAGTGACAATGTTTGGCCAGGGGATAAGCTAAAGAAAAATAATCAGTCGACAAATGCTAATAATCCATTTGAAAAGCTGATATTAGAATGTTTTAAAAATAGTATTTTCTATGGATCTGGAATACAAAGATATTACAATTCAGAATTGGAAAATGTGCGACGCAGATTTATTGATTTGGAAAATAATGCTGGTAGATGGTGGTATTATATTGACAAGCATATTAATCAAAAAGATTCTAAAGTTAAAATACCAGTTCCGACCAAAGCTGACGAGTTAAAAAATAGAACACTTGCTATAAAAACACTAAAAGATTTTTCAAAAATTATTGATGAATGCTATTTTTGAATAAAAGTTTTTTTTTAATTTTTTTCTTTAATAAAGAAATTTAATTGGTTTAGTTAAACAGCATTGTAAAATTAACAATCAATTTTAAATAACTGTCACAGAAAAAAAATTCGATAGATCTTTTTGGATATGCAATTTAAAAAGCAAACGCGATAATTTGACTTTATTTGAAAATTAGCTGGCCTTTTCAACTAAATATTTTTGATATTTTAATTTTTTCATCTAAATTTCTGACTGCATCACAAAAAATACTAAAACAGTAATTTTTTTTCGCTGTTGTCGTTACATATCCTATCTGCATTTATTTTTCAATTTAATTTAATCTTTTTATAGTGACTTTAATTACATAATAAACCGTAAAGATAGGAATAGAGATGGTTGTGGTCTTTTAATATTGAAAAGAAAGAAACTGAAAATTTTTAATTGTATTTACTATGATGAGATTGAGGCTATTTCTATTGAACTTATTGAAAATATTTTTTTTTCCTTTTCAGCTATAAGCCTCCCTTTATTGATAATTTGCGTTTTATTAACTTTTAAGAGAAATTAAAATTAACAAATGATATAAATTAATGAATTCTTCTTTTCAGTGATTTTAATATGGATCATTTAAATGGTGATATTAGGTTAACATAATTTTTAAATAACTTTTCTTTAAATACTATTACAAATCAACCAACAAAGTTAAGTGTCAACTATAAATTAAATGATATTAAGGTCAAGTTAAGTCACATTGTTCATAATTTTAATCAGAAAGGCTTTGAGTCAATATCTTTAAAAGCTTGATGTCCTTTTAGGGACCATAACTTTCTATTAGGATCTTTTGCTTAACAAAACTTTTGCTTTTTCTTAAATAATTAAAATACTAATTCCTTTCGTTTGATATCTGGAAAATATAAATTAAAATTAAATTTTCTTAAGAATTAATAAGAAATTTCCATTTTTCATTGTTAGATTAGCTTCAGTGTATAGAAGAAAAATGGAATTAAATAAAAGATAAAACAATTTTAGCTTTATAATCATGTTGTCCAATAAAAGAATTTAAAAGGAAAAAATACCAGCAAATTCCTTGGTTTGATTTTGAAAATAGGAGCTAAAGAAATTTTAGGGATTATTGTTATCTCAAATATCTTTCAGCTATACAGCTTTCCAGAAGAACTAGTTTGGGTGAAACTTGAGATGTTTAACAGTTGCTTTGCTTCAATTACGTCTTCTTCTGTCTTGAATTACATTTTTAAATTTAATTTTGAATGCTAGATACAAATACTTTTGAAATAAAAAAAATTCAAATAAACTCTTCAAAAAATCAGTTAATAAAGTGCAGGAAATTCAAAACTTCCGTGCTAGCTAAATTTTTGACTTCATATTCGTAATCTACGACCTTTAAAACCCTAAATTTGATTTTTTTTTTGGGGGGGTCTAAAAAAAAAAATTTGTACCCAGGGGTCTAAAAACAGTCGACAGAATATCGAGTTGTTGGTCTTTGAGACCCTAAATCTATATGATAGAACATATATATATAGACAAGTTATATCATTTCTGAAAGAGCATAAAATTTTCTAAAAACTCGATTGTTTTAAAATAAAAAAAAGAAGGTGTGCCGATTTTTATAGCTTAAAAATATCAAAAAAATGCACTTTTTTCCATTTAAATCGAATCTCGTCCCAGGGGTCACTTTTAACCACTTTTTTTTTTTTACATAATATAAAACTAGACAAAATTTGGAACAAATCTATGGTTTTACTTTTTTCATTTATTTCTTTATTTTTTGCATATAAGTACATATAAGTAGTCTAACATTTGAGACAGCTCCTGAAAAGTCTAGATTCTGAACTAAAATTGTCAAATAATTAAATTAAAAAAATTAACTAAATATTTAAATATTTTAAATCGATTTTTTTAAATGATCAAAGGTAAATTAGCATTATTATTCCTGATATGAGCAAAAACCTTTTCTATATCAGTGAAACATTAGTAAACATGATTCATGACGTCATCGTTGACTGTAGTTATCTGATGATGAAGACGAGTTAGAAATTACATCCGAATTTTTTTATTTTTTTTTTAAGAATAAGATGCAAAATAGTCTACCATTAAACACTCATAGCGAATTTTTAAAGAAATTTTTTTTTTTTTTTTTAAAAGAAAAAAAGAAAAATCTTTAAACAATCTGAGATAAACATCGTCTGTATTTACTCTTAAAAAAATTTTGAAATCGGGAGAGATAATCATTGATTAATTTAACTTAGGATATTATCCACCCGCAGTCTCCCATTTTCGACCATTTCAGTTACCCCATCTATTACCTTTACCCCCAGTCTCCCATTTTCCACCATTTCAGTTAACCCATCTATTGCTTTTTCTTCTTCTTTCTTCTGGATCTTTGGTGGTTTACCCGGTCCACTCTTACCAGTGATGGGGCGCTTACCACTTTTTTTAGTTAATGATACGATGGCTGCGTTCTGATTGGTACCATTCTCCCGCCGCTTTTGGTTCGCAGCGCCACTTGTTGGCGTGTGGTTAATGGCTTGTTGGTGCTCATAATAAAAGAGTGGAAAGTGCTGTTTGAACAATTTATTAATCTGTCTTTCTGATAAATTTTAGTCCAAGAACACACCCCCATTTATCTAAAAGTCTTGGTCTATTTATACGAAGAGTTTTTCTAATCAGTTATAAATTAGGCTTAGCAACAATTTGTATTTTATTCTATTTTATTTTATTAATGCAATAACATCTACTAGCAACAATTAAGTTACTACTACTTAAACTAAGGACTTTTAATTATTATTTTCTCCAGAGATACTGTGTAGCATTCCAGCTTCTCACTACTGTGATAAGCCGCTAACAATATTAATCTGAAAATTTTTTAAAAAAATTTAGAAATATTTAATTTTATGATTTTTGTTTAGTAATTTATTTTTTCAAATTTAATTTGAAATTTTGCATGTTTGTAACGGTACCCTTTAAGTACGGTACGGTACCCTCTAGGAACGGTACGGATAAGATCATAAGTCTAATGAATGCAAAAAACCTTTGAAATTTTAATCATCATTTAATTTGCTTTTAAGTGTTTTTTTTTAATTAACTATTTTTTAATTTAAAGCTAAATGCTGAAAATTCCATCGAATGCGTGGCTTTATGAATACTCCTCTACTAGTGTTTCAAAAAAATTAAAAAAAATGAAAAAAAAATAATTCCAATTGAGAGAGTCGAATTAAGTTGCATCAAAGACCATAATGGCAAAATAATATTTAAAACCTCGATTGCAATTTGCCAAAACAGCCACAATCTAGACAAAATTGGAAAGCTTTATGAAGATGACGATATTGGTCTTACAGAATTTACTCCTGGTATTCAAAGAGTTACAATATTGTCTAATCATGACAATTTATTTACGAGAACGGGAATTTTTAAAATAAACAAATTTGATCTAGCCAAAGGTGTACTAAAAGTAAAATTTAATTCTGAAGCAAATTGTGATACATACGCTAGTGCAAGAGTTTTCGTAAAACCAAAAGAAATCGAAGAAAATAAAAATTTAATGTTATCTAAACAAAAAAGTATTGAAACATACAAGCAAAATTTAAAAAAGATAAAATAAAAAATTCAAGAACTAGAAAGAGAGCAAGAAAACGAAAAGCTTTTTTTGGAAGCCTTACAAAAATAAAATAAATGCAATAATAAATGCAATGCAAGCGAAAAAACAAGCGAAAAAACAGATCAATTAATCAGCACATTGGAAATACTTATGACAAACAGAAATTTTTGCGCACATTTTTTTCAGAATTTCCCGAAGTTTCACGACTAGAAAATGTTTCGTATTTGAATAAAATTCAATTTTTGTTTGACTTAAGCGATGATGACTTGGCTGAAAGATACAATCAATTGAACAAAAATCAGCTGAGAATTTATTTCTACGGTGATGAAAATGAAAACAGAACTGTTGTTGATAGTGAAAAAAATTATGAAATGCTCAGCCCAGCAGATCTTGATTGTTTAATAAATGCTGCACATTTAACTGGTGTTTATTTTTGCTTTTCAACAAAATCTTGTTAAAATTAAACAAAAGCGAAAATAATTTAAATCGAAATGACTTGAATTCGAATTTAGCAATTTTAATAGGAGAAAGAGACCAACAAGTTAAAGAACTGGACAAATGGAAGGGAAATTATGAAAAAAGGAATAAAAAAGCCGAATTACTTGATTACATACTGTGTTTTTCTGAAAATCAAGAAAATAGCATCAACCAGATAGATCGATATAATTCATTAAAAAATTGTGAATCTATTAAAAATATTTTAGCGAATAATTATTATTTTGATCCGAGTTGTTTTATTCAAAACGATGATGATTTTATAAATGAATTTAGCATGAACAGGCTTAAAAGTCGATCGAAAAGCTCATTGGACAGTATTGCTTCAAGTATCCGACCAACTATTACTCTCAAAGCAGTGAAATCTTTTGATTCTTTCACAAATGATTTCCAATTTGAATATATAAGTTTTGAAAATTCACAAAATGCTTATTGTGCTTCGATTTGTATAAATAGGATTAAATCAGCCAAAGTATTAATCAAATTTTTTTTCGTTTTATATTTTTTTACCAAAATCTAAAACAAATCGCATATTTTATCAATTTAGGTACCAAGTATATTTAAAGGGATTCCTTAAAACTTACTAGTTTTTTTTGTCAACAAAAAATGTTTCGTATCATCGCTTTTTTTCATTATCATTGTTCTTTAAGGCATTTATTTTTCGAGATACTAAATTTATTTTTTCCGCTACTAAATGAAAAAATGATATTTAATTAATTTTTATTATTTTATAAGAAAATAAATTCACACTTATGATAATAATTTTTTTTTTTGATAATAGAAAAAGAAATAAAAGGAAAACAAAATAAAGAAAATATTTAATAATTTTTTTGCATTTTCTTGTTTGCCGGTTCACTCTGATCTTGAATTGGTTTTTTTTCTAGGTCTTTGAAAAACTTGGACGTTTAGTGGGTTGAAGTTGCAAAAAATTTTCTTGCATTGTATCCATCGCTTCTTCTTGGTCAGCGTTTTCATTCAAGACTTCGTTTGATGCATTTTCTGACACAATAAACTGCTGTTCAATAATTGGCTCATCTTCAATCTCAATAATCAATGATATATCATCTTCAACATATGATATATGATATATGATAATGATATATCATCTTTTTTAATTTTTTATTCCATTTTATTTTATTCAACTTGAATCAATTAATTGTAATTGTCTTAATTTCAATACATATTAACAAGCCACTAAAGAATGCCGGCTGAAAAGAAGGTATCTTTTCCGTTCTGAGCTGCCTGAGGCCGAGGCCTTAATTATTTTTTAGATAAATAAATAAAAATCTTCAACATAGTTTGGGTTCAAATTTGATTGAGTTTCTTTGGGTTGTCTTAAAAGAGCTCTTCTACTTGTTGCTGGTCAACCTTTTTTCCTATTTTCTCCAAGTGGAACATCTTGTGAATTTTTGTGCCATTCAACGCCATTGTCACGACAAGTAATGTCCCAAGAATTAATTAAGTATCAATCAATTAAGTATTAATTATCAAAGAGTTTTTGCACATTTTTAACAACTTTTAATCATAAAATAATTGTAAGAGAAAAAAAAAATTTTAATATCACAAGAATAAATTTTATTATCACTTTGATTTTCTTTTTATTATCAAAAGTATGAAAATTAAAATTATAAGGGGTTCTTTAATTGGCAAGTAAGAGAAAAACGCGGCTAAAGTTAACAAAAATAGTTAACAAGGGCATCTTGAAGTTGATGATCAATTCAAAATATCATTTAAATTCAAAAAGTTTATCTTTAGATATTAAAATAAATCTTTGATTTAATTTAAACAATTTTAATGGAACATGATTAACATGTTATGAAGATTTAAAAAACAAAAAAATTTTGAAAAAATATTTTCTCAATCAATTGTTAAAGACAATTTTTATGTTTAAATGTAAAGTGCAGGAAATTCAAAACTTCCGTGCTAGCTAAATTTCTAATTTTTGACTTCATATTCGTAATCTACGACCTTTAAAACCCTAAATTTGATTTTTTTTTTGGGGGGGTCTAAAAAAAAAAATTTGTACCCAGGGGTCTAAAAACAGTCGACCGAATATCGAGTTGTTGGTCTTTGAGACCCTAAATCTATATGATAGAACATATATATATAGACAAGTTATATCATTTCTGAAAGAGCATAAAATTTTCTAAAAACTCGATTGTTTTAAAATAAAAAAAAGAAGGTGTGCCGATTTTTATAGCTTAAAAATATCAAAAAAATGCACTTTTTTCCATTTAAATCGAATCTCGTCCCAGGGGTCACTTTTAACCACTTTTTTTTTTACATAATATAAAACTAGACAAAATTTGGAACAAATCTATGGTTTTACTTTTTTCATTCATTTCTTTATTTTTTGCATATAAAGCAACCAAATCACGTGAAAATTGTTTATTTTGAATATTTTAATCGTTTAATGGATTATGAATTTGACTATCCTAAAAACTAATACTTATCAATTAAAAATTATCTAAAATGCCAAGAAAATCTAATCATCACCTATCTAGAGTAAATAATCTTGGATTAATTCTGATTCTGATGACTTCCATCTGATATTCGTCCTCGTACCTAACAGTTTTAGCAATTAATCCAAGATTATTTACTCTAGATAGGTGATGATTAGATTTTCTTGGCATTTTAGATAATTTTTAATTGATAAGTATTAGTTTTTAGGATAGTCAAATTCATAATCCATTAAACGATTAAAATATTCAAAATAAACAATTTATCACGTGATTTGGTTGCTTTATATGCAAAAAATAAAGAAATAAATGAAAAAAGTAAAACCATAGATTTGTTCCAAATTTTGTCTAGTTTTATATTATGTAAAAAAAAAAAGTGGTTAAAAGTGACCCCTGGGACGAGATTCGATTTAAATGGAAAAAAGTGCATTTTTTTGATATTTTTAACCCCTGGGTACAAATTTTTTTTTTTAGACCCCCCCAAAAAAAAAATCAAATTTAGGGTTTTAAAGGTCGTAGATTACGAATATGAAGTCAAAAATTAGAAATTTAGCTAGCACGGAAGTTTTAAATTTCCTGCACTTTATTAACTGATTTTTTGAAGAGTTTATTTGAATTTTTTTTATTTCAAAAGTATTTGTATCTAGCATTCAAAATTAAATTTAAAAATGTAATTCAAATATTAAATTACAAATAAGTAAAAAAATGAAAAAAAACTTTACAAAAAATTAGTTAAATAAATTAAAAATCGATTTTATCAATGGATTGAGAGAACATTTTAAAATTTTTTTTTATTTTTTAAATCTATATAGCATGTTAATCATGTTATATTAATTGCGAGGAACGAAGTGACGAAGCTAATGACCAGACGTAAGAAACTAAGTCTGAACAAATTTGAGCCTTTAATTAGCCGCGCGATTTTTATTGGCTTTAAAAGTACAGCGTTCTATTGGCTCTTAACTTTAATTCAATCGAAATATAATTCCAAAATATAAAATTAACTTTTCGTTACTCGCAATATTAAAGGCTCTGCCTCACATATCTTATTATTTAAATTAAATCAAAGATTTATTTTAATATCTAAAGATAAACTTTCTGAATTGAAATGATATTTTGAATTGATCATCAACTTCAAGATGTCAAAAAAGCGACTAATTATGATTGTCCAATAAATTTATTATTTTCGTATTATAATTAAATTAAAATTAGAAAAGGCGATAAAGTAAGATAAACAAATGCATTTTATGCCATAAATTAAAAAAAAAACAAAATATTAGTTAATAAGGTTTAATGAACAATTTTTTTTGAAATTGAAAATATTACGGTGATAAAAGTTCTTATCTTTTGCCAAAAACAGTTTTTTTTAGATTTCAAACAGTAAAATTGCAAGTAATTTATTTATTTGTATTATCTGTGCCAAGCTCCTCTCGATTAAAAAAAATAAATAATCAATAAAAAAATAATAAAAATAAAAATGTAAAGAAGAAATAAGATAAAAATAAAGTTAGTTGAAATATAAAATAAAAGACAGTTAAAATAGACAAATTATAAGTAATGACAGGTGTAAAATTTTGAGTATTGAACAATTCAAGCAAGAAAGAAGAAATAGTAAGATAGCAATTACACAATGGAGCCGGGTTTTTGACATATCTTGATTCAAAACCCGCTTTATATTCATCAACCAGCTTAACAACCAATGGAACAGAATAACACAGTCCTCCCGCTACATATCTTTCGATCAATTCAAAAAGTCGATTCGAGACCGTAAAGAGTTTAAGTTTATTAAGGGCCTCATGATGCACGATTTTGGAAGTTTGGTTCCTAGTGTGTAAAAGTTAAGACCCCATTTTTTGTTTGACAATATTTTTGTTAAGTTTAACGGACAACTCTGTTTTATTTCATCAATCATTATGACAAAGGTTATTTTTGAATCAAATTTAATACCTAAATACTTGATTTCCTTTTTACTCTCAATTTTATTTTCATTCATCTTTAAGTTTAAGTTAATATTTTCTTTATTATATTTAGTGAAGACAATGAAGCAAGACTTTTCAGATATTTTCATCTTCCACTTGAAGAGCCATTTTTCTAATTCGTCTAAGTAATTGTTTATCTTATTTTCTAGATTTCCCTTTTTCTTAAAAATGTAGAATGTGACCAAGTCGTCAGCAAAAAAAGAGATTATTCACTATTTGTTTTATTTCTTTTAGATATATCATTGACAAAAATACTACAAAGTAATGGACTAACTACCTAATGTATTAGGTGAGGGAGAAGGTTCATTTTTATTAGTTTATAAATAAGACCATCATGCCAAACCTTGTCAAACGCTTTATAAATATCAAAAAATAGAGAACAAACTTTTTTCTTACTATTAAATTTTTAAAAAAAAGAATATGAATTTGGTCGGCTCCCGAAGCTGCTTCCTCTTTTAACCTTTTAAGCGCTGAGATAACTCTTTATTGCTTAACAGGCTCGTAATATTTGCATTGATTTTTTTTATTAATATAATTTCTTCATTTAGTTCGTCAATTGATGCTGAATTTGATTTTGATTTTTGATTATGGCCTTTTAGAATTTCACGAAATAAAAACCAATTTGCTTTCTTATAGTTAAGCTTCTTTGGTTTTGTTTTAGGGATAATTGAGTAGTCAAAAGATATACATGCCTCAATCGGAAAATGATCACTGGTCATATTTAGAACCCTAAAACCAGTGATTTTATCAATTAATGAAGATGAAACTGAGAATAGATCAAGAATTTCAAAATGTTCTCTATTGAATATGTTTAAGGTTAGACACTTATTTTTGATCACTGTGAAATTAAGCTAGTTAATAATGATTTTTAAAACGATTCCATTTTCATTTTCTCCTATGCAACCTATTTGTCGTAAGTGAATATTCAATTTCAAAAGTATAGATTCTTTTTTCGTTTAATTGAGTATTTAATTATTAGAAGAAAGATCTTTTATTTGAAGATAGATCTTAATCCGAGTTGTAGTATTAATTTAATTTGTACTGGAAGTTTATCTTAATAAGATTCGTTTAAAATTGCATTTATTGCAATAGTGTGAAAAAGTGACTAATTAGTATTATAATTTATTTTTTTCACACTGCATTTTTAATTTTTTCACGCCTTAATCGAATAAATTACCACAAAAAATTATGTATAAGAGTAGTTTTAAAATAGTGAAAAAAAGCGATGTTGCCAAATATACTATCAAACAAAAAACATTTATGTCTTATAAAGAATCATTTATTAATTTATTTTTTTGTTTGTCTGTACCGAGCTAATGCTCCTTCAGAATAAAAATATATATATAATAAAATAAATTTAAATAAAGTTAAATAAGACACAAAAAATTAAAAAATAAATAAAAATATTAAAAAAAAGCATATCAAATTAAAGCAATAGAAAACAGGACTTTTTTGTGTTTGAAAATTTTTTTGTTTTGGTTAAAATAAAAAGTTACTTTTTCGAAACTATTAATTTTATTGGTTAAACAATATTAGATTATTTTAACTTAAAAAAAATAAAAAACAGAAAAAAACACAATTAATTAAGTAATTGATTAATTTTTTTGCCCTTTTTAAAAAAAAACGGGAAATTGCCTCTTTTGATGAAGAAAGTGACTGTTCTTCTAGTTCACTGTTTAAAATTTTTAGTATTTTTGGTTTGCCTAGTTAATTTGAAAAGATTTTTCTTCATCTTCAAAAAAATCAGTTTGATTTAAAAATCTCTTTTTAATTAATTGATATTCATTTTGAAAGTCGGTAGCATCAAAGTATCTAGTTTGAAAATTATGAGATTTTATCAAATAAGTCATAATATTTTTATCAATTTTAATTTTAAACTTTCTCATAGCTGAATTTTGAACTAGGTTTTACGTAAATTTACGTAAATCATTTTGCCGAAAATTTTAGGTTTTTTAGGCAAATTTTGCCGAATTTTTCTGAATTTGGACTTAAATATCGAAAAAAGTAAATTAACGTATATTTACCAATCAATCACCATTTCTTTCAATGACACATTTAATTACCTTAAAATTAAGAATTTTATCTAAAAATAAAATCACAGTTTAATATTACTTTTTTTAAGTTATTAATGTAATTTTGGCATTTTTGTGGAGTTAATTCACTCTCGAAGTCTCTGACAGCTCAAGAAAACTCATCCTCACTCTTAATTTTTTTTTCTGATAAAGGTTTTCAATTCATGCCAAACTAACTCAATAGGATTGAAGAAGAACTCGTGAAAATTTTCCTTATGGATCCACTTACAAACATGCATGGGAAAGAGCTTTTAATAGCATTAAAATTGACAAAAATAGCAAATAAAATGATTAAATTAATTTTTTTCTAAAATTTAAAAAAATTAATATAATGAAACAGAAAAAAAACTACATTAGAGAAAAAATTCATCAATATAAAAATATTTGCCAAAATTTACCTTTTTTTACTTTTTTTACCATTTTTTACTTGGTTAAAAATTGTGATTTTACGTAAATTTACGTAAATTTTTTTCGATACTTAAGTCCAAAATCAGAAAAAATTGTGAAATTTTGAAAAATTCGGCAGAATTTGCCAAAAAAACCTAAAAATTTTCGGCAAAATGATTTTTAACGTAAGACCGTAAAACCTAGTTGACGTGTCACCACTGTATTTTGGAAACATAAATTTTTTTGGTGAAATAAAAAATACAATAGTTAGAAAAAGAAGTTATTCCCTTTTAAAACAAATTTTTATTCAAGAATAAAATGTATGAAATCATTGAATTCTATTTGCCACAGCTTATTCAATCAGCCAAAAAAGAAAAGTTTATAAACGAAAGGTACAATTCTATTAATCTAATAAATAAGAGAAAATAATAAATTTTAAAAAATTTAGGGATGAGTCTTACAAATTTGTTATCGAAACGCTTTTGTTGATTGCAGCCTGTTGCAATCAATCAATTTGGGTCAAAATGTTTTGGCATTTGACTACAGAAATAGAATATGTAGAAGCAAAGTTAAAGGAAGCATTCTTTACCGAAAAAGATTTAAACTATTTTAAGAATCTATTAAATGAATTAAAGTGTATTGATTCTCAGCTATATCAAAATCAGGAATTTTTTTTTGAACAATTGAAAAATCTAAATTCAAAAATTAAAACAAATTCTAATCTAGTTGAAAATATTGAACTAAAGCCAGGTATTAACCATTTATTTGATGTAAATGATGAAATAACTCATATTAATGTAAAAAATTGCCAAATGTTGTCAAAATCAATTAAGATATGCTTTGGACATTCTAATAATAAAATTTACTTGGAAAATGTTTACAAGACAAAGGATGATTACCGCCTTGACCATTTAATACAGCAATCAATATTTTTGATTGATAATATTCTTAAAAAAGAAGATGTAGACTTAAAATTTTTAACTTATAATGTTGCTCAAATTGGCCTAAATAAGGCACTAATTCAATTTACTGAATGCACACATTCCATCATGAAAATGATGAATACAAAAGAAGTAAAAAATTTGAAAGATTTTCTGCGGCTAAATGCTTTTTTGACCAGTGACAGTGGTTCAAAAAAATATGGCGAATTTTTATCAGTTTACAAAAAAAGTTTAGCTGGTTACAAATTAATTAGTTATTTGTATGGAATCAATCAAAATTTGGATAGAGTTTTTATTAATAAATTAGGACAAATTTTTTGCATCAATCTTAGATATTTATATAGAAGCGATCCAAAAATCAAACTGCAAAGAAATCAAAAAAATTTTAATAAATTTCTTCTGGATATATTTAGTGACAATGAAATAAAGGAAATTGTTGAACTTGTCATCAAATCTTTTTTAATATTGCGCAAGTAAATCTAAATTTTTATCTTTGGTATTTAATTAATTTTTATAAATTTATTTAGAGAACGAAAAATTTTGATTAACTTTTTTAGTTTGATGCTGAATAGTACAATAACCAAAAGCAACGTGGACGAGCTGATTGCACGATTTTTAATACCAGTCGATGACCAAGAAATTAAATTAGTCTTCAAGGACATAATAGCTAAAGATTTTAAGATAAAAGATTCGAGCGTTACAAAAAAACTCCTGAAATAATTTTTCATGTGAACCAAAAAAAATGCAAACAGCTATACTTATTAATATTTTTTTAGAGCTGGAATAAAGAAAAAATTATTTATTTATTTATTACCAAATAAACAACAAAGAAATAATTTATTCGTCTTGATTATCACGAGGACAAAATTTTTTTTTTGCAAAAAAAATTTGAAGTATTTGAAATATTTTGAAGTATTTAAAGTATTTCAAGTATTTGAAGTGTTTGAAATAACTTGAAGTATTTTAAAGTAATTTGAAGTATTTAAAGTATTTTGCTTAAAAAGATTATGCTTCCATACCAAAAGCGATAAAAGTAAGGGTGGAATAGCGAACTAAAAACACTTAGAGCTATTAGTAAAATAAAGTTGACTGATCTTAGACAAGGTTTGTCACTAATAGGTGATATGCATTTTGTTTTAAAGCCGAACGAACTTACAAAATTGGTGGATCTAATAAATATTATAGATCCTTTTAAATATTTGACAGATCTTCTCCAGTAAAATGCCATGAAATCAATTAAAATTATTTTAAAATATACAATTTCTTTTCTAATGATTTATTTATTTCTTTAAATCAAACATTAAAATTTTATAATTTTTCAAAACTCTGAATTGAAAAAAATAGATTAAATACAAAATTGTTTTTCGTCTTTTAGTTAAAATTTTCATACAATTTGAAAAAACATAAAAAAGTGCGATGATTCAAATTTATTTAAAAAAAAATAAATTAGAGTTAACTTTTCAACTTGATTACATTGAAATTAAATTTATTAAAGCAAACATAGGATATTTAGTTTTTATTGTTTTAAAACAAAAATCTTTAAATTTTTTTTATTTTTTTTATACAAATAAGAAAAAGCTTTCTTTAAAAAAAGGAACATTTTATTTAATTTACTTATATCGTAAATTGATTATAATGAAAAGTCTTTTGATAGAAAAAAGTTTCTTATTTACTTTTATTGATATGTTACAGACTAGTTTCATAGAATTAAGATCATGATCAATTATAAAGCCCAACAAACAAATTTCCTTTACAACAAGTATATCTATTCCGCTATTTTTAATTTTTTCCGTATAGAATTATTAGAAATAAAATTCTTAATCAAACTTTTTTCTATCAAAAGACTTTTCTTGCTAAAGTTCAGTTTTTTAAGGCATTTATTCTACCGTATTTTGATAATTTCTCTACTCTCCTATGCTATTTTTCAAAGGAAGCTGTTTATAAGTTAGCTAAAAGTTATTATGTCTTTATCTTTAAACTTTAAAGTTTAAATCAAATAGCTTTAATGAAATTAACAATTTCTTACAAAAATACGGTCTTTATTCGTTTCAACATAGAATATTTGAATGAATATACTTTTTCTTTTAAATAAACTGCTTTGTGATTAAAAGATCAATGTTAGGGTTTTCAACATTGAAGCTGCCAATTTTATTTAATAACATTAATTTGATTTTTTTAGAATTTGTGCAAAAATTTTAAGTGTTTAATTTTAATATTTTTTTGTTAAATTTTTTCAAATAATTTTGGATTCATATTTTTTCTTTTAATTTTTTTAATAATTTAAATTTTAAATGAATAATTTTATATAGAAATTAAATAATTGAAGTTTTAATCAGTCTTAAAGATGGGAAGGACACTAGTCTGTTGATTAACCGTGAAATTGAAAGTATGTTTAGATTATATTACTAAATGCTAAAAAGATTTTTTGATTTATTGATAATTTTCTTAATTAAAAAGATCGAATTTAAACGAACTTCGCAACTTTAATGTAAAAACTTTATTTACATTTTTAAACCTTGATTATAAATAAATGAACAATCCAGCTACCAAGAGAGAAGCATATTCTACATTGACTCACTGTTAAGTGAATTAAGATAATATTTCATTTATCTTTGCTTATGTCACTCAATTATTGGCGTGACAAAGATTTTAATTGTGTAGGTATCAGCAATAAGTATCAAAATCAAAATTGACAATATTTTGCTTTTACTTAAATCACGCCATTTTTCGTAAATTTTAGTAAAAGAAAAATATCGTGTCGGTACTGTAGGTCCCTAAATTTAGAATGCCCATTTTCGGAATTACATTTTTATGACAAAACTTTCCGTAAACGAAATCCGGATATTATTAGTATTTATTAAAAAAATTAGACAAAAAATTTTGATAAAATTTCTCTAAATTTTTCTTGAAATGGAGATAATTTTAAAATTAAATTTTTTCAATACTTTATTTAAGCAAAAAAATTCCAAAAATTTGTGTTCAAGTTATATTACAAATATTAAAAAATTCTAAATCCAAAATAAAACATGTTTAACAGCATCACAAATTCCGTACTAAAAATTGAATTTTGGATCAAATCGAAATTAAATTTTATTAATAGACATTCTTGAATTAACCTTTTGGATTTCAAAAATCTAAAAATCAATTGAGTTTATGGAAATTTAAGTGTTCATATACTAATGATGTTAATTTAAAAAAAATTTAAACATTTTTGAATTTTTAATCTTTAAATTTTTTGAAAATACCAAAAAAATCCAAAAAGATTTGTTTGAATACTTTCTGAAATCGCTTGTTACTAATGTAATATAAAAAAAAGTTAAATATATAGCTCACATAGACGCTTAATAAGGACAGCTGCTTTTAATAAGGAATTATTTTCATTTTGAAAATTTTTTATTAGAAAAAATACCATAATTGGAACTCTACCAATTATGCAATTAAAGCATGAAATTACGACAATTACTGAATGCTTATTTTTACACTTATTTATACGAGTTAAAATTTTTGATTTTTTCTTTTTATCATTATCCTTCTTACTATCTTTAAATAAAGAAATTTCTTTATTTGCTGATTCATTTTGATTTATGTTTGACTTAATATGGGAATTACTTCTCAAGAATAATATCTTTTTTTTGGACAAATTTAATTTGATACTGGTTAAAATTTTAACATTTAAAACTAATAAAATGACAAGATTTAGACCATCTCGAAAAATGAAGGCTGCTATCTCCAAAACTGTTTTAAAGGGGTTCTTTGAAAAATTGCTGTGTTTTAGCTCAAAAATTTTCTTGGTTCGATTTAGCCTTTGGTCTAACAAATCCACTCCGGCTATTTCATAAGAAAATAATTGGTAAACAAAAATTAATCCACTCGCAATACAAAACAAAAAATTGATAATTTTGTAATAGATTAAAACATACGAGGCTTTATTTTTTGATATTTAATTGTGTAGCAGAATATAGCAGCAATAAGTTGACACTATTCTATTCATGATGGCAATAAGTTCCAATACACTGGACATAAATTCTATGAAAACTATAAAATATAATTGTGCAAAGTAGGTCTTTGATACTTTGCATTTTCGGCAGTGAAGAATTGGTTTGCATGATGCATTTAGAAAACCCAGAAGGAGGCTGAATGATTCCATTTTGAGATACTGGTAAAGCAACTCTTTAAATCCAGAATTCGAAAAAATAATGAAACTTAAGAGCTGAAATATGAAACCGCATATGCCCATACTTGGAACAATGTATGTAAATACAATGTCGTTTTTATCTCCATGAATGTCCTCAATTACTTGATTTTTGAAGGTAAAATTAAGCATCTTTAAAAAAATTTTGACAATAAGCCTATACTTGAATTACCGAATTACTATTTAGAGTTTTATCTGATGTGCTCAATTAAAACGAAAGATTAGTCACAAATTTAATTAGCAATTTAATACCAAAAGCTTTAGTTTTATTAAAATTAAAAGCAAATTTTAAAAATAGATTTAGTAAAATTTTAAAAATTAATAAGGATAATTTTCTAACTGAATGTAACATTATATATTTATAAATTTTAATAGACTTCCTAAAATATTTCTTTCTTTTATTTGTTTTTTTTTCTAAATTCAACTAGTGCCAATTTTGGCAAAAAAATTATTTTTAAGTCAAAAGTAAAACAGGCATTTTTGTTTGTTTATAGCTATTTTTTTTATAAAAATAATTGAGCTAAATTCTCTTTCTATCATTAAATAGAAAAAGAAATTCCAAAAACCACAACGGATAAACTCTTCTAGAAGTGCTAACTAAAGCTCTTTGAATTTAGTTTTATTAGTTTTATATTTTTATGAAAAATTTCTTTTTATAAAATCTAAAATATTTAAAATAATCATTGAAACTTACATTATTTAAAATAACTTTGAAACTTGAATAATAATTTGATTTCTTTTCGTTTCCCTTCTAAAGTTAATAATAATTATATTTAAAAAAAAATAAAACAAAAAATCATTAATTTAAAAAATGGGTGTCTCTCGGATTCTCTAGAATGAATTTAATAGTAGATGAAAAGCGAAATTTATGAAAATTGTGTAAACTGAGATTAATGCCAGAAGAAGTGTCAGATGGGAGTCATTTTTTTGGACCGCCTTGTTATAGAATCTAAAATATTTAAAATAATCATGCATGAATATTTATTGAAATTTTTTTTTTTAGAATTTCTCTCCGAAAGAAATTACCGTAATCTCGTGTAAACAACCTCGGAGTTAAAAAACGAAATATTTTCTTTTTTCAAAAAAAATTAATTGCTGGAAATGAAGTTGACTTAACAATGAACCACGACTTAAATACAAGGCTTCGATACGGCGAAGGATTTGTTTTATTAGATAAATCGAATTCATTTTTAATGAATTTCCTCACCGCTAATATTAATAAACTTTTCGTTAATTAAAAAAAAAGACTCCACTATATTGATAAAAAGAAAGCTTATTTATTAAAAGTTATGTTTGGATGACTCTTGGAAAAAAAACTATTAAATTTAGAATAATAAAAAAACAAACAAAAATTACTGAACAAATTTGCTATTAACTCACAGCAACAAAACATTTTTCTAAAATTTTATTTTCAAGAAAAATAATTCTTTAACGCATTTAAAATTTAATATTTAAAAAAATTTAAATCCAAAAAAAAGAGTTCAGGTAAGTTTTACTTTGGAGTTGTTGTTGTGTTTGCATTCTTAAATCTCAAAGCTGGTTTAGCCAAAATTTTTTTTAATTAATTATTTTTTAAAACCATTAAACGGAGGGGTTCAATTTAACTAAATGAGAAATTTAATGAAGTTTTCGATGCTCAGATACAAGTTAGATAAGAGGCATATAAATTTCTTTTCTAAATAAAGTGTTTTGTGGCTAAATTAGATAATCTTGTTTTACCAAATACAAAAAAAAATAAGATTTTATTTATATTTTTAATCTAGTTAACCTAGAAGGAGAACTATTTCAAAAAAATAAAAAAGATTTTGTTTTTTAAAAATAGAGTAAAAAATGATTATAAAAAAAATCAAATATAAAATCCCAAGCGCAAGTTTAAGCTTAAAAAAATCAAAATTAATTTAAGCACATTTATTTAATAAATTGTCTTTTTTTTTCTTTTTTTTTTGGAAGAATTTCTTTTTATAATTTAATATTTTTCATCACCGAAACTGGCGTAATCTTTTTGAAATAAATAAATTGTTTAGAATGGAACCAGTCCTTCTTTAGAGTTAGAAAAAAGTTTCAAAGAAAAATTGAATAAATTTTAGTTAGCTTTTTTTAGATTTTCCTATAAAATAAAATTTAAAATCTATAAAATTAAAAAATAAAATTATTCTACTTAAAAATATGGCAAATTTTTTTCATTTTTTTTTAAAGACTTTCGAATATTTTTGGCAAGCCTTAGAATTTGTTTAGTCATTTCGAAGTTAAGCTTTTTAATTAATGTATTTTTCAGACCAGACGGATTGTAAATATTTTGACACTTTTGGTGAATTAAATTGTAAAAAGTTAAGTCAAACTTCCTCAAAAGTTCGTAGCATTTATTTCTACTACTGCCAAGATTGATTAAATTAATTGCAAAAAATTGATGAAGATTTTGAATGTGGCAGATTTTTTTTTTGGATTTTTTTGCAATCTGTGCCTCATTAAGGTCAAATATTGGAAGTTAAAATTTGGTTTATTCAAATGAAATCAAAAAATTTGCTTAAAAATTGATTTTTTGTTAAAGACTAAATATCATAAATACTTTTAATTTTGGTATCTGACAAGTTTAAAAATGTCTTTAAAATTATTCCAATCTTTTTTAAATTTTAAGCATAGGTATTTTAAATTTTGAATTAAAATAGGGACAAAAAAAGAAAAAATATATTCTAATTTATATGAAAATTTTTTAATTTAAAAAATAAGATTTTTTTCCAACTTTCGAGCAATATAATCTTTAAAAGGAAAAATGATTATTCTTCAAAACTCAATCAATCATTTAAATTAATTTTTTTTAAAAATTTTTATGATCTGTTTCTTGACCATTTTTATATAAAAAAAATCTCAAGCTAAAATCAAAGAGAAAAAAAATATATATTTAAAATAAATATAAATTTTGTCGATTTTTATAACTTTAGTTTTTTTTATCCTGCGAATTATATTTCTATTGTCTAAAATTTAGTTTAGGATTAAGAATAAGGTTTATTATAATCGCATTCCGTGAAATCTAGCGGCTATGTTTATAAAAGTAATGACACAGCAAAAGAAATACAATCAATCATATTTTTTCATGGCCAGTATTTTAATTTTAATTTTTGACTTGAAATTCGTAAACTACGTCCTTTGAAACCTTAGGGTAAGAAAAAATTCGGAAAATTTAGATTTGTTCAGAATTTTGTCTAGTTTTATAATTTGAATAAAAAAGTTAGGGTCTTGGGTCAATCCTCCGACGAGAACCAAAAAAACTGGAAAAAAGCACAAAAAAATGTGTTTTTTTGGTTTAAAGTGCAACTTAATTCCACTTAAAATACTTGAAAAATATATCATTTAATAGAGAATTTTGCGCTCTTTAAAAATAGATATAGATATAGTAACTTTTGAATGAAAACTCATCTCAAAAATTTCAAAAACCTAAACCACTGTTTTCAAAAACTATCAAACTTCAAGAACCTCTAGTCAAAAATCTTTTTTTACAAGTTTTCCTAGGTTTTCATATACGTAGATTACGAATATGCTATCGAAAATTGTCGATTAAGATAGTGCTGTCGTTTTGTTACGCGCGAACCTTACAGGCACTTGAAAAACTAAAATGCATAGATGAAGTAGTAATAATACTTAAAGTAACAAGAAAAGCCCAGTCAAGTGTCCTGTCATAATTACTTTGAGCGAAAAGGGTTTAAAAAACTTAAAACTGATGATTTTGAATTTTTTTGGTTACGTCATATATTTTCTGGTAATTTAATTTATTTTGATTAAATTTCTGCTCACAAAATACCTCTTCGAAAATTAATGTAATTAAGTAGTCCTCGTCACAATTTTAGGGGAGGGGTGACCAGTTGGTCACCTGTCACTACAGACCCCACATTTCAAAAGAATAATATAGTTACAAGTATTTAGTTACAAGTTACAAGTAGTAAATTTCGAAAGAATCATAGAATTTGTGAGGTTACTTGGTGGATCTATAGATGTAAGTTGGTTTTGGATATTTTATTCTCCCTTGCTTGCTAATTCCACATAAAGATTTTCCTCTATCCTATTTAATCTTAGGTTTTTACTAGTAATTCGGAACCATTCTTCAATTTATTCTGAATCCTTTCCACTAAAAGTTGGCTGATTTCCTATTGTAATCTTTGTTTGATGATTTAGCATCCTGTTTAGCATCTTGTTGGATTCTGAATCCTGTTCCTTAATTCTTGAATTAGAGCCGCCATGGCCTGAAAATACTCGTTTTGAGCATTCGAAGCTTGATTTTGCGGTACCTGACCAGTAGGTTGCATTTCAGCATTCCCACTAAGCTGTGTCGCCAAAACTTCGTCTCGTTGACGAATCATTACTTCTAATTTGGCTTCCATTTCAATCTTGACATCTTGCAACTGCGTCAAAATCTCAGCTGTTTTATTGTCCATAAACTATTTGTTTATTTCCGCATGTTCTGTCAATTTTTGGTTTAACAACCTCTCATCCATTATTGTCTCATCAAGTCTCAGTGAAAAGTCAAAATCGTTTGATATGGATATTATTGCCTCGTTTAAGTCTTCCTGATTGGACATATACTTGCAATACTTGGGTTTAGTTAACTGATCAACTCTAATTCCAATGAGCTGCTACCAAATGTGAGGTTACTTGGTGGATCTATAGATATTAGTTGGTTTTGGATATTTTATTCTCCCTTTTATTAAAAAGCAAGCTTGTATTTATATTTCTAAGTCTAATTAAAATTCCAAATACAAAAACAATTTTAATAAATTAATAACAAATGTTTAAAACACTAAGAAAAGCAACTAATTAAAAATATTAAAGAATATTGCGGAATCATTATATCATCATAATGTGCTACGTGTCACTCCACAAATTTATTAAACAATTGACCAAGGTAAAAACATCTTATCTTATTAGACATTTTATTTTTAGTATTTCAAATAAATTTAAAAAACTGTCAGAGCAATTTAAATTTTATTCTTCGAAATAGTTATTCATGGTTTCAAAAAAAATTATTGTTATTCATTTATTCAAATAATATTTGAATTTTTTTAATCTTTTTTCAGATAAATCATTTGCTCTAATAATGTTTATTTTCAGATAATATACCTGAAAATAAATTCACCCAATAAAAATATGATTTATTGAGAGTCTTGAAAGTTATTTTAAAAAAATTTAAATTTTTATTTTTTCATTTTAGGTATCAATTAAAATTCAATTTAAAAATTTTCTATTTTCATTCGACCAAGTCTATTTTAACAAGACCAACATTTGAAAATGATTTTTTTGCAAGTAATCATTTTGATTTTAAATGCTATTCATTTTGGTCAATGTGAAATATGTAAAAAATTTACCGGTTTCGGTGCCAAATGTACATTTTCAACATTTAGCCAATTATCCGGAGATATTTCCTACGACTTGTCTTTGAACGGCGTAGAAAACTTTCCTGCCAATGCATTTAACAATATTGCTTTATCATCCCTCTTCATCACAGATAGCTCATTAACTTCAGTGTCTAGCGATGCATTTAAAGGCATTAGGCAAATAAATTACTTTGAATTGCACAATGTAAAAAATATTGAGCTTTTGTTGAGCGGAAACAATTCATATTTTCTATTTAACAAAGTTTTGTCACTAACCATCAACAAAAATTCAAATATCAACTCAACAAATTTTGATTTTTTTCTCGGCTTAATGAATAACTTGAACGTTAAAATAGTAACAATGCTTCATTTGAACATTCAAAATTTAACACTGAATTTTTCTACTTTTAATTTTGAAGATTTTTACTTGGTTTCAAATAAGATCGGTAGCATAAAAGTAGTTCCAAATGGAAATATTAAAATGCTATACCTTTACCGAAATGACATTGAGAGCATCCCCTTTGAATTGAACAAATCAAAGGTGCTCTATCTCAATCTAAACAACAATTTAATCGAACATTTTAAATGTCCAAATTTGTCAACAATAACCGATTTAATCCTAAGTACAAATAAGCTAAGTGTCATAACCAATGAGACATTTTATAAATTGATAAATGTGGAAAATATTAATCTAAGTCAAAACAGAATAAATTACATTGAGCCAAATTCATTCAAAAAATTACATAAACTCAAAGAACTTTATTTAAATTTAAATTTTATTAGTGAAGCCAATCCCCAGCTTGTACTCAAGTCAGCTTATTACATTGATCTCAGTCAAAATCGCTTCAATTCATTTGATTTTGGGCAATTTTTCTCATTTCGAAATACAAGTCTTAAAAGCTTGGTCTTGTCTGGAAACTTGATCAAAAAAATTTTTGCCAACTTAACAGAAATAGATTATTTGGACTTGTCTGGCAATCCTTTGATCAAAGTAGATGACATCTATGCAAATAAAATCAACAATTTGTACCTGAATAAAAATTTATTCAAGAATCTGAATTCAATTCGCTTAAAAAATGTGGCATTAGTTTCTAATTTGAAATTGGTTTCGAACAAACTCCAAAACTTGCCTGTGTCAGAGTTGGAAAAGTTGCAAAATTTGGTTTCTCTGGATCTGGAACAAAATTTAGTAGAAAAAATCGAATATCCAACTTTGGCTCTTCTAAAAGAATTGCGACTGAACCACAACAAGATCAGCTAAATATCTCAAATTTCATTTAATAGACTCACAAATTTACAAGTCCTTATTTTGTCTTTTAATAAAATAGATTTTATTGAAGAAAAAAGCTTTTCAAATTTAAAAAATCTCCAAGTCCTCGACTTGAACCACAACTATCTTGTTCAATTGCCCGATTTTTCTTATTTCATTTCCATGCAAAAAGCTACATTTAACTTTCAGAACGGTCAACTTAAAACTCTTAATTCCTTTAATTTCACAAATTTGCTCAATAAAAAAACCATCAAAATAGAATTTTACAGCAATCAGCTAACTTATGTGTCGCCTCATCTATTTTGTTCACAAAATGTCGAAATTCTGAAAAATGGCCAAATTTACATGCAAGATGTGAACGTTTTTGAAAAATGTCTACTTCCTTAAATTAAAGGCTTAAATTTGACCATCAAAAGTCGAACAAAATCCAAGTGTGAGCTAAAAATATTTGCCAAATTGAACAACATAACCATAGATGACGACCAAGACCTCAATTGTGCAAACTTCACTCAAAAAACGCACTGTACAGACTTTTTTGATTTAAAATATGACTGTGGCTATGACGTCAAAAGCATGAATCGGTCTACTATTTGGATGATTGACTCCTATTTTAAATCCTTTAGATGCAATTCTATTAAAACCGATTCTTTGACATCAAACTTTTCTGCTTGTCTGAGAAATAAACATTTTCAAGTGTCCTGTTTTACTAACCAAAATAAACAATCGATAGTATTTGATCCTGCTGATTTTGAAGATATAAACAAAAATTATAAAATATTTAGTCTAAGTGAAAAGGTAACTGGAATATTTCACATTTTGACTAGAACTTTGATAGCTCTGATAGATAATGAAAACAGCACCGACCTAATTGTGTCTGGAAGTGATTTTTTTCTGAGCAACAATACTGGCATTTTGATTGATAATTGTCCGAATGACAACATTAATTTCAGCAGTTCAGCAATTTTTAATCTAAATAATTCGACTAAAGCCGTAATGGAATTTTTGGACGAATTTCAAAATTTGATTAATTTGAAAAATTTTAGCCTGGCTATTCTTTCTAAATTTACCCACTCGGTAAATCTCATTGTAATACTTAATAAAAAGAATAGCTCGTACAAGGCTCATCTCAAATTTGAGTCTAAGTTTGCATATTTTGCATGTTTTTTTACTGTTTACTTATTTGTAGCAGTGGAGATAGAATATTTGATATTATTTTAAATGTTGTAATTTAAAGAAAAGTAAATTTTTGAAGTCGTTAGTAAAAAAATTTAAAAATTTTCACTTATTGTTGATCTTCTCAAACAGGTCAACTTGAAAGAAATTTTTTAATAAATTCTTAAAAATTAATTAATTTTTTTTTGAATAAATTTTGTTTTTAATTTCTATTTAAATGCTGAGTAGCAGTTCATTCTCAACAAACTTAAAATTTTTATTATCATAATCACAAATCGTTTTAGCATAAAATTTTTTAATCAAAAGATACAAGCACATCAAACCAGACTTGTATTTAAGTCACAAGTCTTGAGTCAAGTCAATGACTTCTAAATTCCTAAACATAGTTTTTTCATATTTGATATATTTTTATTAAAATTTAATTATATATTAAACAAACAAAGAAATGTAATTAATAAATGTAATAAAAAGTATTTTATTCTCTATTCATTTAATAAATCCATATTTCAAAATTAAAAATTTTCAAGAACTGATAATTAATGAAAATTTCCCATCTGGACAAACCATTTATTCTAAATTCAACTCGAAGTAATCATATAAATTGTTTTAAAACTTATTCAATTGTCAAATACTTTTACCTTACTAATATTATTTACTAACGCTAAACTAAATAAAAGTAATTAATTTGTTTGATGCAAAAGCCAAAAAAAAATTGAAATCAAAAATAGGATCAATTTGAGTTCAATAACTTACAAAAAATGAACTCCATTTAAAGTTAAAAAAATAATTTATTACAGAAAAATATTAAAATAAAAATAGAGTTATTAAAACGATAAAAAAAGAAAAAGTATTCATAAACTGAACTAAGAAATCAAAATATTTCGTTTTTTATTTCAAACACAAATTTGTGTCAATTTTTAAATGCTATTTATAAGTCAAATAATTGATGCTAAAAAAATTTTATTAGCTTTTTCAAATCCCAAATCTTGATTTTGTCATCCCAACTCCACTTGCTAAAGTGAAATGATCTATTAATTGAAGACACATAACACAGTTAGTATGACCATTGATAGTGCTGATACATTTGGATTTTCGTAAATCCCAAATCTTGATATCATTATCGCGACTGCCACTTGCCAGGGTATACTGATCAATTAATTGAAGACAGGAAACATATTTAGTATGACCAATGAGTCTGCTGATACAATTAATATTCTTAAAATCCCTTGTACCTAAAAAAATCCCCGCAGAGTAAAAAAATTTTAATTTCGAAACTTTTATCTTCTCTTAAATATTTACCAATTTCTTTGATATCTTCTTGAATTTTGAATTGGTCTGTTAGCTGTAAATTCCCAACAAATTGCAGATTGAGATATTTTTTCTTTCAAATTTGTTTTGATCAAGCTGGTCCTGAATTTTTTTCATTTGCGATTCCATTTTAACAATATTATTCATGTAATTTTCTTCTTTTTCCAGTTTTTCTAGTATATCACTTATATTTTCTATTTCGTTTGGAAATGCTTCTTTATTTTATAGCTGAAATTGAACAATATTTATATCTTCAATAAATTCATTTCTTTTTTGATCAATTTTATGCGATCATATCAATTCTTATGTCATTAATCACATTAATTAATTCTTCCAAATGAAGATCAATTTTGTTTTTCAAGTTGTCAAAATGTTCATCTATTTTTAATTATAAATTGTCTTTTGAGAAATTGTCTAAGGCCATCTCTATTTTTTCCTTTTTATCCTTTCTTGGTTAACTGACATTTGTAATGTTTGTTCGACATTGACAGTATGCCTTCTTATACATTCTGGACAAACAATATCTCCTGTTTCATTCATCAAATTTTTATATTTTGTCCATTTTTCGCATTTTTCTAGTCTCAATGTAATTTCCTCCATTTTTTTTTTAAAAAAAATGTTAGGTTTAAGTTTTGAAAGTTTTTAATAATATTTATACTCATTTTTAAAGACGCTAAAAATAATTAATTTCCGTGGAAACACATTCATAATTAAATTTGCTCCAAAGCTTTAGCTGCATATTATAGCTGCTATTTAAGAACCATTTTTATATATTATTCCCAATTTGATTTTTTAAGTTTTCGACTTTCTTTTATCATTTGGAATATTTTTAATTTTATCGTAATTTAATTATTTTTCTAATTTATTAATTTATTTATTAAAATGCAAAATAATTGATAGATATATATTTCTGTAATAAATATAAGATAAAGTTTTTATCTTTTTAATATTTAATTTTTTTTCTTATTTTTAAAACATTAATACTTATAAAAAATAAAAACTTAATATTCTATGTTCGATGTAATCCATTTATTTTCAATGCAATGAGATTGCAAAAGCAACAAAAATTTTGAATAAATTTTAGTTTAATTACCTGATCAGTTAATTATGACCTGGGGAATATATTTTTGACCAATCAATTGATACCTGGTCATCTAATTCTGGGACGTATGGTCAAATTCTTTACATGACCCCATATTTTTCACCTTCATTTTAGATAAAAATACCAGAGTGAACAACAAATTTAACTCTTGATTAAATGGAAAACAATAATAATTAATAAACTTTTATAAAATTTTGACTTTGAAGTCGTCATAATTTTGCATCCGAAATACTTTAATTTGAGTTTAATGAAAATCGACCGATTATTTAATTTAAGTTTGATAAATGAAAATAATTGTTTCGTAATAACTTTGATATGATGAAAGCATTATATTAAACTTGGCGTAGAGTAATAAAATATGAAGAAAAAAATTATGTACTAAAAATATTCCTAAATGTCCCTTTTATTTTTTAATTAAAGTTATTTCCTACTAATAAATAAATATAAAAATCTAATATTTTTACTTGAAAAAAAATAAAAATTAAATATTCTATGTTTGATCAAATCCATTTAATTTCATTAAGACTGCAAAAGTAATTCCCATTTATTTTATTTTTTTAAATAAAAATTTGAAACAATGCACTCTTTCATGCTTTTTCAGAATTTCTCAAATTTTATTTTATTAATTAACTTAAAATTAGCTAATCTTTAAAATATAAAGTTGAATGAACGGCTAATTCAATTAATTTCTATAGAAATTAAAAGATTGCTTTGTTCTGACAAAGTATATTGTGGAAAATTACACAAAAAAAAGGATTTGAATTGTAAGAAATACATACATTATTAAGTTTGATGTTGAAATATGAAGTTCCTCTTGAGAAAATAGTACAGGTACATTTATTTGCATTCAGCAAAGAAGAGCCACTCATCATATTTTCCAAGTGCTCTTTAATTTAATTTTTTTACCGGATTTTTTAACGAAAAAAATAACTCAATTTATCCAACTTCAATTGAGTAAGAAACCCTAATAAAACTAAGAAACATAAGAGGTCCTAAATAAGTTCCCTATGAAAAAAAAAATTTAATTTGGTTCAGCTAACTAAATTTGTTATTGAACCTTAAACTTAAACAAAGATAATTAAAAACATTTTCATTAGAGTCACAGAAGATAAATAGGAGAACAAAATTCACTATATGATTGATTAATTTTTGAAAACTAAACTTGGTAATTATTTTTACCTTCAACGATTAAACAACGAGATGCGCGAAAGCTCAAACAAAAATCTCATTTTCTAGATTAAAAATTTTAGAATAAATTAAAATAAATCTTTTCCTCCATTATCCAGGATTCATTGACTGGAATACATTATCAAACGGAAGTCTTAAGTGTTGCTCTCTTTCAGTTTTAGTTTACTTAATTTTAAAATTAAACGAAAAGCCTATTACATATATACTTGAGGAAGAGGCCAATCATGAATTTAAATTGATTTTTTCAAAATACCTAAAAAGGTGGAGTATTTTCATGATAAATACGACTTTTTAAGGTTTTGGTTTGTTAAACTGTTATAACTGTTAGGATTATAAGTATCTGATTTTAATTTAAGTGCAATTTGTGGAAAAGCTGCCTGCTTGAGACTTTCAATGATATTTCATTGTTTTGAATTTGTTTTTAATTTACTAATGTAAAATAAATCATTGGATAAATTTAAAGTAAATTTGTCACATCAGAAGTTTGCTTAAAATTTTTCAGTAGATGATGGCTTTAGCGTCATTAAATTAAGAAATTTAAAGGATGCCCATAACATGGTTTCTTACTTTAATAAAACAAAGCTAATAATTGCAAAATAAAATGCAAAGTGGTGGAACGAGGATGTTTTTATCATTTTCGATTATATTTTAAAAGCCACTGTTACATCTTCTCTGTCGTTAGTAGAATTAAAATTTTGTAAGCAAATCCTATCGTATAATTCAATAGAATTTGACAGTAATGAAATAAATCAAAAGTCATCCAAAGATAAAAATATTATTAGTTGTTTTGAGTATCTCAAAAACTTAGGACCTTTTAATATCCGTAAAGAAAAAAGTGGATGCTTTAAAAAAGTAAACAAATTTAACAAGAATATATTTGGGTCTTGTTAATTACTTGCACAGCTGTGTATGAATGTAACGTTAATTATACGTACTGTTATATTTCATAGACAGCTGTGCAAGAACTTAACTTAGAATTCTTATATATATTTTTGACTACAATTAGATTCAAAAATGAATATTTCTGATATTAATCTTTGTAATGATGGGAGAAAAATCATTGTTCATTCAAGTTCTAAAATTGCAATTTTGGTTGTTTGGCTTATCAAAAAAAAATAAAAATAGTATGGATAAAGTACTAGCATATACAAGTCTCGCAGAAACGTTGGTTATATCAAATTTTGAAAATTCAGCTCTCGTAAATGATACAAATGAGAACAGAAACACAAGTTCTTCTGCTAAGGGAAGTGATCCTGTTAAAAATTTTGAGTTAAATCTGTAAACAAAGATAAAAAATGAAATTGAAATCTGACTAAAAAATCGAAATTCTGTTGGAATTCATGGTCTAAATGAATCTTCTAATGATGATGAAATTTTAGAAAATTTATTCAGACTTTTAAAATTAGAATAACCTTTACACCATAAGAGATTAGGGTCTTTTAATATTTCCAAACGTAAACGACCAATATTATGTGAACTCAAAAATGAGAATTCAATTAAAATGCTAATGTTTGTTAAGAAAAATCTAAAATATGCTAATGACTTCTCTCATGTCTATATAAATAGACATATGACAACATTAGTCAAGCGGCTAGCAAATCAACACCCGATTCGAGGTCGCCAGCCATTCGACATGACAACACGAGTCAAGCGAAGTCGATAAACACCAACAAGTCGGCTTGCAAATCAACACCCGATTCGAGGTCGCCAGCCATTCGACATGACAACATGGATCAAGTGAAGTCGATAAACACCAACAAGTCGGCTAGCAAATCAACACCTGATTCGAGGTCGCCAGCCATTCGACATGACAACATGAGTTAAGCGAAGTCGATAAACACCAACAAGTCGGCTTGCAAATCAACACCCGATTCGAGGTCGCCAGCCATTCGACATGACAACATGGATCAAGTGAAGTCGATAAACACCAACAAGTCGGCTAGCAAATCAACACCTGATTCGAGGTCGCCAGCCATTCGACATGACAACATGAGTCAAGTGAAGTCGATAAACACCAACAAGTCGGCTAGCAAATCAACACCTGATTCGAGGTCGCCAGCCATTCGACATGAAAACATGAGTCAAGTGAAGTCGATAAACACCAACAAGTCGGCTTGCAAATCAACACCCGATTCGAGGTCGCCAGCCATTCGACATGACAACATGAGTCAAGTGAAGTCGATAAACACCAACAAGTCGGCTAGCAAATCAACACCTGATTCGAGGTCGCCAGCCATTCGACATGACAACATGGATCAAGTGAAGTCGATAAACACCAACAAGTCGGCTAGCAAATCAACACCTGATTCGAGGTCGCCAGCCATTCGACATGACAACCTGATTTAAGCGAAGTCGATAAACACCAACAAGTCGGCTAGCAAATCAACACCCGATTCGAGGTCGCCAGCCATTCGACATGACAACCTGAGTTAAGCGAAGTCGATAAACACCAACAAGTCGGCTTGCAAATCAACACCCGATTCGAGGTCGCCAGCCATTCGACATGACAACCTGAGTTAAGCGAAGTCGATAAACACCAACAAGTCGGCTAGCAAATCAACACCCGATTCGAGGTCGCCAGCTATTCGACATGACAACATGAGTCAAGTGAAGTCGATAAACACCCACAAGTCGGCTAGCAAATCAACACCCGATTCGAGGTCGCCAGCCATTCGACATGACAACATGAGTCAAGTGAAGTCGATAAACACCAACAAGTCGGCTAGCAAATCAACACCCGATTCGAGGTCGCCAGCCATTCGACATGACAACATGAGTCAAGTGAAGTCGATAAACACCAACAAGTCGGCTAGCAAATCAACACCCGATTAAAGGTCGCCAGCAATTCGACATTACAACATGGGTCAAGTGAAGTCGATAAACACCAACAAGTCGGCTAGCAAATCAACACCCGATTCGTGGTCGCCAGCCATTCGACATGACAACCTGAGTTAAGCGAAGTCGATAAACGCCAACAAGTCGGCTAGCAATTCATCAGTTGACTCAAATTCAAAAGCCAAAGGACTGGGATATCCCAGTCAAACAAAGAATAATATTTTGAGTAATAAAGCTATTTTCTGTGGAAATAATATAATTTCACAAAATGAAAATTTTGATCCAAATTCTCCTCTACAATCCTATATTCATAGGAATCTTTGGTTTTCTCAAAAAAAACCCTTTTTCCCAGGAATCTGTATTAAATCATGATGATGATCTCATTGTCATTTTCAAAGGCTTTGGTTTTGAGGTGAATAGATTGAGTTTATCTGATTTATTATCTGGTTCTAAAATCAATGATATAATCGTTAACTTTTACATGAAAATGCTGTGTAACTCTAATCTCAACGTCAAATGTTCTCATATTGACTCTCTTATTATCAATAAAATTTTAGATGGGAATCTACGGGGTGTATCGAAGTCTGTTGAGAAAAATTCTAAAACGGACTTTCGTCTGCTTTTTCCAGTTCTATTCAATAAAAATCATTGGGTTTTAATTGTATTTGATACATATCAAAAAAAAATCATGTATTTTGATTCAATTTATAATATCAATATCGAGATAATTGAAAAAATTCGTGGAGTACTAAAAAAGTATATTACTTCTTTGGCTGACTCAGATTCATGGATGATACTAAATGACCTTTTGTATCCAAAACAATATGGAAATGATAAAGATTGTGGCGTTTTTATCTGTGCCTATTAAAAGTACTTATCATATAATAAACCATTTTTATTCAATCAAAATGATATTCCGAAAATACGTGAATCTATCGGATCTGAGATATTAAAAGTTGAGATTCAAGAGTTTGATACTTTGGGGCAATGACTAGAATTAACTCAAGTTTCAATTAATGCTGATCGTACTTATCTTAATGATTTTAGAAATTTTTGCAATTCAGACAATAAACTAAAAATTTTTCATCTTAATATCAATTCAATTCTCGGTAATATATTTGAAATGAATGAAATTCTAAATTCTCGTATGTTTGATATTGTTTTTTTAGTGATCTAAACTCGTTCATACTATACCAAATTCATTTTTTAATAACAATTATTATTCAAAAATATGATTAGACAGGAAAAGACATGGAGGTGGCCTGCTTGTTTTCATAAAAAACTCCTTGAAAGTTACTCGTACTTTTCTTCATGATACAGCTGAACTAGTTTTCTTTCAACTTAAGCTTCATGATCAATGCTTAAATTTTGTATACTGTTACCGTTCACCTAGTTCTAATGAAGCCCTTTTTCTTGATGATGTTGAAGATTTTATTCAGTCATTAAATCTAAATGATCCCTTATTTGTTTTTGGTGATCTTAACTGTGACCCATCAAAAAGGGTTTGAATGTATTTTAATAAGCTATGGTAGATTAATTATTCAAAACATCAACTAATAATATGACATCTCCCTTCTTTAAAATTTAATCGTCTCAATAATCACATTATCTCTCTCAATCCTATATCGATTGAATCCAATTCATCTCTATTGCTTTCAGATCCTGTCTGTAGTATATTAATTATTCTTTTATTTCTGTTCCGTAAAAAACATTTAATTAGGATGAATAGAGAAAGGCTAACCAAAACACAAGATATTGTTGAGTAAACAAAATATTTAAAATATTTGTTAAAATACTCCAAGATATTAATCACTCTTGTTGTTAGGTTACCAAAATACTCATAAAATTTTTTTAATATTTATCTTCTACTGGTCTTAAACTATTTTCATCGACACTGAAACTCAACGCTTCGCTTTGTATTTCCATTTCTTCTAAATTAGACATTAGAATATTTGAATGGTGAGTATTAACTAATTTGACATTCGTTTTAAAAATATTTATTTTTTCTTGCTTAAAATAATTATGATCAATTGAGAATATTTCTGTGTTGTGTCTTCTCAAAATCACAATTTTAAATGGATCATATACTCTAATAAAATCTGAATCCCTCCATGAAGGAAACTATTTATTGTTTTCCCGCTTACTTCAAAGGTGACTTCTATTTCTTTATTGCGAGGAACGAAGTGACGAAGCTAATAACCAGACGTAAGAAACCAAGACTGAACAAATTTGAGCCTTTAATTAGCCGCGCGATTTTTATTGGCTATAGTACAGCGTTCTATTGGCTCTTAACTTTAATTCAATCGAAATATAATTCCAAAATATAAAATTAACCCTTCGTTACTCGCAATATTAAAGGCTCTGCCTCACATATCTTAGCATTGTTTATTAATTTTCCTAATAACTTTTATATTGCTTGCATTGTAGCATTCAGGAATAAAGATTATGCAAGTTTCAACATATAATATTTTAAGCCAGTTTTTGTTCACTCTAAAATACTGTTTATTAAACATTGAGAAGAGTTCCAAAATTGATTTGAAATTAAAACATGCTTGATTTTTCAATAAAGTTATGAATCTAAAATCTTCTCTCTGGTTCAAGTCGATGTTAGAAATCATTAGATCTCTAATAATTTCCGCATTGATCTACTCTTTTTGGACTTTCTTATTTAATTGTTTTGATTTGGCGATGTACAACCCTTGGTTTGTTCTCAAAAGTGACATATTACATAAGTTTATTAGGCTCAAGTAAGATGTTTTCTTCATAATTGACAAAAAAATTATCATCAAATTTGAATTTTCTTCTAATATAAGCTCTAATGGACATTCATGAAAAATATCTTGTTTACAGACAAAAATCGAATTATCATTTGGATATTGAAAATCTTTAGCGAGACATTTTTTGTTAATAAATAAAGATGATTCCATATCATCAGCTATAATATTTATTTTAGTCATTAGGCATTTGTATCTATGCATATAATTCGTATCGAGCCAGTTGAATTACTGATTTGGGTATTCATAGAATGAGCATAATTTTTCGTTACATTTCATTGCTTTGTCAAACATAAAATTAACTGTTTCAATTTTACATCTCTTCTTTTCAACCATATACCAACATTATTTATTCGTTATAGATATAGGTTGCCAGTCAGATGTAGTACAATATTCTGATCCGAAGAAAATTTTTGTACAGTTCATATTAATTCTATCATCTTTACACTTTTAAATATTCTACTTTATTTTTTTTGTTCTATCGTTAAGGATACATTAAACTTGACAAGGATTTGGGTTAAAAACTTCTTTTGCCACTATTTTTAATTTTTGAATTGGATATTTTTGAGTCAGTCCAGATCTAGTTTCATCTTGTAAAAAATAATTTCCACGATCATCGTGATCAAAGATTTTATATGATCCTAACCATCTAGGTGCTAATTTTGATATAATGCCATCATTTCTTCTATAAACAATAGTTCCATTATTTAATATCTTTCTTTCAATTCGTTAGATAGTTTCATTTGTTTTTCTTGTGCTTCTTCAATTTTACTAAGAGTTTGAGGTCTTGTCCTTTCTGTTGTTTCTCTTTTTTCTATAATTATCTTTATTAAGCTTTCTTCTTCCATGTCTTTACTATTGATTATCCAAATTTCAAATTTATTATATTTCTTCCCATACAACACTTCAAATGGTGTAATTCTAGTTGAAGAGTGTATCCTACTGTAACTGTTAAACATTTTTTAGCTCTTTTCGATCTATTATAATTGCTATTTTCTTTTCATCAATTTCAATACCTTTCGATGATACAATGTGTCCCAATATTTGTATTCGTTCTGAGAACCATTTACATTTTTCCGTGTTAAATTTTAAATTTGAATTCTTTATCCTTTGCATTACCAATTTTAGGTGATAAAAATGATCTTTTATGCTAACAGAAAATACACAAATATTAATTAAAAATTCTAGATCTCTCAATGGTCATACTTACTCTCTTTACTGCCTTCAATTAATTGATTAGTTTTCTTTGGCAAGTGGAAATTACGATAACACAATCAAGATCTGGGATTTATGAAGCTACAAATGTTTAAGTACTCTTAATGGTCATACTAATTTAGTTTTGTGTCTACAATTAATTGATCAGTTTACTTTATATTTAGTTAAGCGTTAGTAAATAAAATCAGTTAGGTGAAAGTTTTTGACAATTAAATAATTCATAAAATAATTGATATAATTGCATAGATTTGAATTTAGTATTCATGGTTTTTCCGGATGGTAAATTTTCATTAATTATAAGTTTCGGATTATTTTTAATTTTATCGTATTTTATCTATTTTTTTAATTTATCAAAATGCAAAATAATTGATAGATTAATAAATTTCCTATATTTGAGCACATTTTCATTAAGCTCGTTAATTTTCTCAAAGAATCAATGATTGGAAAGCAATTATTTGATAATTTTTAAATAATTTTGAACATTCTTCTTAATTGAAAAATAAATGGTTGTTTTTACACACCAAAAATTGACTAACAATAACTAATTATAAGTTCATATTATTTAAATTGTATTAGATTTCTGTATTAACGTTTCGTTATTAACTAGTTATGTAAAATTTATAAAATTAACTCTAACTTTGAATGTTTAGGAATCATTAAAATTTTATTAATTAATGTTTTAAATTTGATATCCTTTTTTTTTAAATAATTTTGAAAACATCACACTTTATCATGCTTTTCAAAATTGTATGAAAAATTTCATAAAAATATGCCATATTTTTCATATATTATTAATCATTTATTGTTCTTTTAAATTTTAATTTAGAGAGAGTAGTAAGTAATTCATTTAGATGAGTTTTTACAAAAAAAGTGGTAAGCTTATTAAATTAGCAGAATTTTTATTAAAAATAGCGGTACTAAAAAATTATTTGCCATTAAATTTTATTTGAATTCTCAAAGCAGTAAAAACTTTTTTAAGGTTTGACACTATCTATATACATCCATTCGACTGCTCTAGCAGGACTTAGTAATTTACAGTAATGTACGCCAGCAAATGATTTAATTGGATAATCGGACGGAGTTCTTAAATTTGGAGATGAGACCAACACTATAGTCTTATTGTTTGAATTTTTCGTCTCTTGAAATTTCTTTAATAAAAATTATTAAAAAATCGCGTATATTAAAAAGAGAAAGCAAAAATTATTATTTAGAAAACAAAAATACTGAAAATAGGGTTATTTTTATCTAATAGTGACAAATTAAATTAAAAGTGTCAAATATAATATAAACATGTTCATTTATAATGAATTCGCAACAAATTGAATAAAATCAAACAAATATAATTGAATATAAAAACAAAAAATTACAAAAAAATTTCTTTTTTAAGAGAAATAGCAATCAATTAATTTTTGGAGTCCCTAGAAATAATGGCTATTTCCTGATTTGACTCAAGATCATCTTGCCAGCTTTAGAAGGTTATTCTTGGACATGTAAGCGTGAAAAAAAGAATCTTACTAAGGAATTATTTGGTATCAGTGTGTAAAATCCGAAATTACACTCAGTGAGTCAGTCAGCAGCAAAAAGAAAAAACAGTAGACTTCATGGCTCAAAATATATAAAAGATAATTTATCTTTGATGAGAATTAATTATTTTTGAATAAAAATACCAATTTTGCTTTTCCTGCTTCAGTTTTGCATCAATTCACACAATTTTGCTCTTATTCTATTATATTTGATGTCAATAATGTTTAATGTTAAATATAATTGTCCTTTACATCAATATTTTTGTTATTTTGTGCATGAAAAATTTTCATTGAAAATTACATTGTTAATAATTATATGCCTAAAAAAATTGTATTTATTTTAAAGACGAAAATTAAATTTAGATCTCAAATTCAAGTTAATTTTCTTGTTTTTAGCTTTATATAACAATATAATTTAAAAGCTCTTATTTCGTTTTATTAATCTTATCTTAGATTCTTAATTAAAATAGAATTAAAAAATAAAATTTTTTGTCTTCATAAAAAAAAACTGTAAAAAGTAAATTAATCTGGTTAATTTCATTTTGAAAATTAAAAGAAGGTTCACCAATTTAGCGTGACAAAAATAGCTTATTTAGCAAAATCAAATATTAAGATGATTAAAAATTTTATTTTTTATTTCAAGTAATTAATTAAGATATTGAGCAAATTTTTTCAAACAAAAATTATTCTAGTTATTTATCTTGACGTTTTGATTTAATTAATTTTAAGTGTCATCGTTATTAAAATGACCATTGTCTACTATCATTTTCATTTTTAATATTTCAATATAATATTTTTCTTGATTTCTGATTGAAGTTTTTTAATTTATTCTTTTACTACATAAATGTAATACTTTATTTCATTTATTCGTCTTATTTGAATATTTCCATAAACATTTTTAAAGTTTACCTAGGACGTATTTGAAGTAAGTTTTATTTTTTAATAAAATGAAATTAAAAAACAAACAAATTGAGTTTCATTAACTTAACCTTATCCGAGGGTTAACAATCTTGATAAAATGAAATGACAAACAATTTTTTTGTTTAACCTGAATAGAATCATGATAAAAAAACTTTGGACAAGAACATTTTGAAATTATAAAATAAAAACCTAAAAATTCAGAAACACTTATTATCAAAAAAATGTATTTTTCAGAATTTCAGACTATTGTGAAATAAGTTCACACACTTTTGAAAAAATCACACTTTTTGATTAGAAATAAATAATTAAAAGTGACGAAATTTATTAAAAACTGGCCTTTGAATAAATGAACCTTTCGTTGCAAAAAAGAATCTACCGAAACTTAAAGAATAGACATATAACCATCCTTGAAAACGATGAAAAAAACTTAAAATAATATTTTAATTTCTTTTAATTTTTTTTAATTCTCATCGTTATCCTTTTACATAAAATTTTCGATTAACGAATGCCTTAAATCCTGGCTCGGGCAATGTGAAATTTTAGTACAGAAATTACAATGCAAATAGGAAAAGCGTTATTATTTTTTTCAAGTTGAATTGTGCTGTAAGCAGAATAATTTTTGTAGCAGCGGCATAGCCATAAAACGGTTGAAAAGTGCTAAAGTCTCCTATCCAAAAATTAAAGGAGACTGAATTCATGTTTAAAAAGTTGTATTATTCAAAAATAGTCATAATTTTTCATTTATATTGTAAATTTTCAAAAAAAAATAGAAAATTTAGATTTTAGGGCGCTAGAGAGTCTCATTAAAAATGGTTCTGCAAACAATAAAAAACAGTAAAATCTGAAAACATACTCTCTAGTGCCATATAATCTAAATTTTCTATTTTTTTTTTGAAAACTTACAAAGTCTTTGGAATGACTTTAATAAATAAATAATAAATTTATTTTATTAGAATGATTTAGTTTTATTTCCTAATTTTTATTTATATTCACTTTTAAACTAGCATTATGAACTGCACTATAAATTGTAGTCACTTATTCATTATATTTAGTTTTTATATTCACTCTTTTTTTATTCAATAAAATATTATAAAACAGATTCTTATCTTTAACAACGCTTAAAGTTGTGGCCAGATTTTAAGTGTAACATGCTCATTAGTTTATACAAAATTTTACATAAAATAATTTAGGTTCTATGTCCAATATTAAGGCAAAAATTCACTTATGCAAGCGCCCATACTTACCAAAGGGGTGTAGATCCACTGAAGACCAGTTTTTTCAGACCCAGGATCATCAGCAATAACCAGCTGCTTTCCTTTGTCCAAATATCTTTTCAAAGTGTTTACAGGCGCCACTTTTAAAGCCCAATTAACAGCTTCCTGATTTATCTGCGAGCATATACTTTCACTATCTGTTTTGTTGAAATTGAATTTCTTGTGAAAATAAGCTTCCATGCCAGCTTGTCTGCTAACCAATTTGCTCCTTGCCTCACTGGCCGCAATCGGAAACAGCCCATTATCCAATCCGTCAAGTGCGGAATATATGTTTTGAGTATAGGTTGATATGTTAAGAATACAAGAGGACATTTTTGAACAGTTGGAAATAGTGGGAAAATATTCAGGTATGCTGACCAATGTGCGCAAAGAATTGAACACATTGATGTCGGCCGAGGCCAATCCAACCATGTATTCTTGGGCAAATTGACTCCATTGGGATCCTTGGGTACAATTTGGTTGTTTACTTTGAGAACACGGAGGATTAAAGTGATAAAAGCCTTCCAAGTCTAAACCATCAATCAAAGGACCAACTAGCTGTGAAGTTGACTTTATAAATTGGTTTACCAAAGTTATATCCTTTTGACTGGGCCGGTCAATTCTTATGTTTATGTAAGAATTGATAATGCTTGTGATCGAATCTCTGGCTTGTTCGTCAGAGATCTCGGGTTCTATGTCATTTTTTACAATTGTTGGAGTTCTCTCACCATCTCCTATAAATTGAAAATGATTCATTCCATCAACCACCAAAGTAATTGACTCCTTTAGCGACGAATCGTGATTGTTATGGTAGAACGATTCGGCCATTCTTGTGAGTCGAGCCAGACCATCTAGTTCACCGCCCAGGGTCAAAATTGCCGGAAAACTGGGAGGAATTTTGTTCAAATTTGATCTGGTGATAAAAGATCCTTCCAGGACAAGACCGCTGAATTGGAATGGTAGTTGTGCAAGGTTTTTGAGCAGATATTCTTGGATTATTATGCCACCTAGGGAATGTGCTCCGAAAAAAAATGGAGTCTTCTGATCAAATTCAAATCCGCTTTTTCTTAGAGTGTCATAAGCAGAAGACATCACTGAGTTGACTAAGAGAGGTTCTGGGGTGTTGAGTGGAAATTCGGTCAATGCTATCCAAAGTTTGCCATTGAATTTGCTTTGCAGTTGGATGGCAAATTTTTGGTAGTTTTGCGCCGGTATTTCAGCACCTTGGACAAATATAAAGCCGATCTCAGTTCCACTGGTTTTGCTCGGAGGAATGACTATGTTGCATTCTATTATGAAGAAAGTGTTTATGAGAACTGTTAGGCAAGCTAAGAAATTCATTTTTTTGAATAAAAATAATTAATTTATAAAAAAGAGGACATTTATTTAACTTAAGTTTATCAAAATTTGTCACATGAATTGTGGTTGTGTAATTTTTTCAATTTAAAAACGTGAAAATTATTTTTAAAATATTATTTTTGGAGATAAAAGATTGTGTATCTTTTATGAAACAAAGTTTAAAAAAATATTGAATAATTTTTATTTTTAAATAAAAAAAAATTCTCCAATTTGTAAAAATTCTCATTTTAATTTAATGTTTAAATAAAAAATTGTACAGTGCTTTTATTAAATGTCCAGAATCGACTAAATTACGTAATTTTAAATTATTTTTGGTAAGCTTACGTAAGCTTCCGTAATCTTGCGTTAATTTTAATTGGTAAGAACATGTAATTTTACGTAAAATTACGTAAGCTTACATTAAAATACATAAATTTTGGTAAGACCTTCCCAAGATGCATACGGCAAAAAAATCAAGTTTTTGGTAAGAAAAATGTAAAAATTGAACATTTTTCAATAAAATTGAAATAATTTTATTCTGATAAAATAATAAAAACTCAATATTGCTTACCGTTTCTTTCTTAATTTACGTAAAATTACACAATTTTTGGTAAAATTTAGTAAAATTTTGAAATAAAAATAAAAATCTAAGAATTACCTAAAATAAAAAAAACTAAAATACAACACTTTCAAAAAGACTTAAAATTAAAATACATTTTAGCGAAAAATTTTATTTATTACTAATTTTTTTTTAAATTAATAAATATTAATGCTAAATTAACTTTTTTTTTCTACTGATCGCTCTGTGATTATGCAACGATCAGCCTTACGCCAACATTCATTGAAACAGGAGTCTGCTGGAACGTATTTAGCTACATCAACTGAGGGAAAATAAACTTTCGGTTTTTTAAAATTATTTATAAACTTACTTTTTATTTTCGACATTTTTCCAGGATATTTTTGTCATACCCAAAGACAACTATCTTGAAAACGAAGTAACTTTATAATATTTAAAAGATGTCGCTTTTAAATATTATAAGTTGATTGTGAAAACTTTATTTATTTGTTCAAACTTTTAATATAAATAAATGTACGAGCCAGCTATCAAAGCAGATATATTATATATATTCTACTAACTGGCAAGTGAAATAAAACTGTCTTTTATTTATCCTTGCTTGTGTCATCCATTTATTGGCGTGACATAATTGGTGGCAGCGGTGGGATGCAACCAACAAACGAAAAAAAAAAAAACTCAAAGAGAAAGTTTGAGTTCGCGGTAAACACCCTAACAGGTGGTACCTAAAGTGTATAACCGGACTTTTTCCAACTCTAAACTAGTTAGGTAGGATTAAAATTCCAGAGTGACGGCGATTTATTAAAAACTAATCGTTATTCAAATGGATAAGTTCGTTGGTACTAAGGCGTTATTCAAAACTCTCGCTTGGTATTGCAGAGAGGGCAGAACGTTTGACGAAGCAGCTTTTAAGCGTTTTAAAACTGATAAAGTAAAAGATTTCGGTAATCTACAAAAGTACAACGAAGATTTTAAATTTGAAACTGTTAGGACATTCGTAGAAGAATACTTCACGAGTGTAGATGTGTCCAAGTTAACTGACCATGAACAAAAAATTATTGAAAATCATCAAAAACACGAAATATTCATGGATTGCGATGAACTTGATGAGTTGAAGCAACACATGTGTGGAGGAAGTGATACTGTCGAAAAAAAGACAAATTTTAATACAACTTTCATTAACAATATTGAACCACTTACAGGAAATGAGGATGATGTGGATGAATGGTTTAACCAGTATGATAGAATAGCTTTCGCGAATGGTTGGTCAAGAGAGGAAAAAGGGAGAAAATTACCTGTATGGTTGAAAGACAAAGCCCTTAATACATGGTATGATATGCCTCAAGAAAGTAAACATGTATACGAAAGAGTGAAATTTAAAATAATAGATAAAATGGACAGATCAAACAATATAGCATATCTACAAGAATTTTTTAACAAAACACAGAAAAATGGAGAAACAATTGACGACTATTCGGCAACTTTGAAAAAAGCTTTCAATAAAGCATTTAAATCGAGCGCAAGCGAAGATGCCAACAAGGCATTATTGGGTCGTTTCAGGACAGGTATAATACCGGAAATTCAGAGTATTATGTAGTATGTGCACAACGGAACCGAAAAATTACGAAGAAGCGGTAGAATTGGCGGGTAAAATAGAAAAATCACTCGAGTTAAGACTAAGCACGATGGCAATTAACAAGATTGACACAAATCGATATAACGATAATAAAACTAACGCGATTGATCCTAGAAAAAGTAGAGGAGATAAAAGGGAGGAATTTTCAAATAGACGGAATAGGTCAAAGAGTTACTATTCAAACCGGAAGTTCAATCAAAGTAGAAGCAGTAGTAGATCAGTATCACCTCAAAGAAAATGTTATGTTTGCCAAAAGAAGGGACATATAGCAAAAAATTGTTTCCTAAGTAAGAGAAACACTTTTAACTATCCCTATGAGAACAAAAACAAAAATTTAAATTAAAAAGCACTGGAAGTCCGTGGGGTCTCCCAGTGCTCTATCACTCAAGTACAAACCCTCACAATGACATAACTTCAACATACGTAAAAGTCACTATCAATGGAACAAAAATCTTAGCCACTTTAGATAGCGGAGCCGCAAAAACAATGATAAGCTCAGTATTAGCTAAACAATTAAATATGAAGCCATTACAACAAGCAATCAAGAACAAGTGGGTCTCAGCAAACGGCAGCGAGCTAATCTCAAAAGGGGATGCAAATGCAAAAATTAGCTTTGGAAACTATTGTTTTATTCAAAAGTGCGAAGTAATCGATAATTTGGCAACAAATCTTCTTCTTAGCACTGATATGCTTTTAAGTCAGGGAGCTATTATTGATTTTAGCAAAAAACGTTTATGTATCGGGGGGACATTCTGCCCGTTGATCGTAAAAAAGAACCAAAGAGAAGCATGTTTGGCAATAAAATCACCAGCTTGTATTGAAGCTAACTCTCAGAAGACAATATGGCTAAATTTACCGTTCGAATCAAACAAGACTATTTACATTGAAGCAGTAAACAAATCAACAGAATGCACAGTCCCAGATTATGTAACAAAAAGTAATAAAGGAAAAATTCCATTAATTATTTTAAACAAAAATCCATATGATATAAAAATTAACCCCCAAACTGTGATAGCTCACGTTGAAGAAATCGATAGACAAATAGAAGTTCCATGGAAGAATGGGAATTATGACAAAGTAGATTTGAAAAATTTGGTTAACTGGTCCGAAACATGCCTTTCAGCAGAAGAAAAAAGAGTCTTCTAGATTTAATAAATAAATTTAAAGATGTCTTTTCAAAAGGAGAAGGAGACATCGGTTATTGTGATAAAAACAAGTTCAAAATAGACACAGGAAACAATAGACCTATAAAACAAAGAGCCTATAGAGTGCCGTATGCGAAGCAGGAATTAATCGATAGAATGGTAAATGATATGCTAAAACATGGGATAGTCTCGAAATCAAAAAGTCCATGGGCATCACCAATTGTTCTCGTAAAAAAAAATGATGGTTCGGAAAGATTTTGCATCGATTTTAGAAAACTCAATTCAGTTACCGGAAAAGACAATTACCCGTTACCACTAATTGAGGAAACTATCGACAAGCTACGAAATTCAAAATTTTTCTCTTCAATGGATCTAGTAAGTGGATATTGGCAAATGGCACTTGAAGAAGAATCAAAAGAAAAAACAGCTTTTATTACGAATAAAGGGCTCTATCAATTTGAAGTCGTTCCTTTTGGTCTAAGTAACGCAGGGGCAGCATTTCAACGTAATATGGAGACTATTTTAGGGGATTTACATAATGTGCTGGTTTATATTGACGATATAATGATATTTAGTTCCACATTTAAAGAACATTTAGAACATTTAGAGAAACTTTTTACTCGACTTCGAGAAGCTAATCTCAAATTAAAAACAACCAAGTGCAAATTTGGGGTAAAGAAGGTAAAATTTCTGGGATACATTATATCTCCCGATGGAATTAAACTCGATGAAGAAAAAATTAAAAAGGTTAAAAACTATCCAGTTCCCAAAAATCCAAAGGAAATTAAACGATTCTTAGGTTTTGCTTCACATTATCGAAAATTTATTCCGAGTTACAGTAATCTCGCGGAACCATTAAATAGACTATTAAAGAAAAATACGGAATTCGAATGGACAAGAACATGTGAAGATAGTTTTAAAAAGATAATCAATCATCTGATCAGTCCTCCAATTTTGTCGTTTCCAGATTTTAATAAAAGATTTTACCTTGCAACAGACGCTTCGGGAGTTGGATTAGGAGCAGTTCTTTATCAATATGACAAAAATGGTAATGAAAAAGTCATTGCATATGCGAGTAGAAATCTGAAGCCATCAGAGAGAAATTATCCGGCAATTGAGTTAGAGTGTTTGGGTATCGCATGGGCATGCGAACAATTTAGACAATATCTTTACGGGCGCAAATTCACAATTGAATCTGACCATAATCCTATGGCTTATCTCGAAAACATGAAAATTAAATCAACACGCATACAAAAATGGAGACTCCAGCTCGCAGAATATGACAAAGAAATAAAATATAAAAAAGGATCTGCAAATAAAAATGCTGACGCATTGTCCAGAATCGAAGTATTTTGTGTAGAAAAAGAAGCAAATATTTCAAGCTTGCAAAGACAGGATGAAAATTTAGAGAAAATCTTTAAGAGATTGAATAAATATGGTAAAAGTAAACGATATTTTTTGAAAAATGGAATATTATTCAAAAATTATAAAAAATATCGAGCAAAAATGATGATACCAAGAAGTCTAGTACCAAAAATTCTCAAAGAATGCCATGGAGAAGTCAGCGGAGGACATTTAGGTGTTAAAAGAACATATGCCAAAATAAGACAAAAATATCTCTGGACTGATATGACCAAGGACATAACAGAATGGATTAACTCATGTAAAACTTGTGCTATGACTAAAAATCCACATCCAACAAAAGCTACACTAGTGCCAATTAACAATTTCAACAAGCCTTTCGATATGCTAGGGGTGGATATATTAGGCCCTCTTCCGGAAACACCAAGAAACAACAAATACATACTTATATTTACAGACTACCTGACAAAATGGGTAGAAGCTTTTCCAATAAAAAAGATTGATGCAGCGACAATAGCAAAAATTTTTGTCGAGGAAATAATTACAAGACATTCAGCACCGGAAAAATTATTATCAGATCAGGGTAGGCAATTCATGTCGAATCTAGTTCAAGAAATTTGTAACTACATGAGAATAAAGAAACTGGCTACAACACCATATCATCCTCAAACAAACGGGCAAACTGAACGTTTTAATAAAACTATTTGCCAAATCCTTAGCACGTATTGTAACGACCATCAAACCAATTGGGACGAATATATCAATGTAGCATTATTTGCATACAGAACTAGTCACCATGAAACCACCGGAAAAACGCCGTTTGAATTACTATATTGTAGGGATGCTAGACTACCAATCCAATTAGATAAACATGCAATTATCCAATTAAAAGATTTTAATAGAATATGGCACGAAACAAAGATCGAAAGGGTAAACGTTAAACGAAAAACACATTACGACGAAAAGCGTAGCTTGGTAAATTTCAAGAAAAACGATCTGGTAAGAATAAATTCTCCCGCAATTAAGCAAGGTCTAACTCATAAGCTCAATAGAAACAAATGGTTAGGACCATTTAAAGTTAAACAAATTATCAATGATGTAAACGCCGAAATAGAACAAGAAAAAGGAAAAACCAAAATAGTACATATAAACAGATTGAAGCACGCCGAAAATTTGTATCGAACTAACGAACCAAAAAGCATTTTAAAAAAACAAAACTACCGCAGTCAATCGAAAGTTAAAAAACATGTAAGATTTGGCAATGATACTACAATTGATTTAGTAAAGCCAAATTATTCATATAATCTTAGGCCTAGAATTAAACGAGTATAAATATATCCAACATTTAATGTGAAGATTTTAGTTTCAACGGAATTACGAAAATGCCAATTTCAAAATCAAAGCTTTGGAAAATACCATCCAGACAAGGGAAATTATGATGGAGAACGCATGAAACTCATTAATGCAGCATACAAAAAACTTAAAAGTTTTTTTTTAAAAATTTTATATTTTTTTTAGTTTCAATTCTATTTTAGTTTTGTAATACTTCATTTTCAAGAAAAATAAATATTAGTTCAAATTTTCCTTTATAAAAGAAAAATTTTAATAAAGAAAAGGGGATGTCATACCCAAAGACAACTATCTTGAAAACGAAGTAACTTTATAATATTTAAAAGATGTCGCTTTTAAATATTTTAAGTTGATTGTGAAAACTTTATTTATTTGTTCAAACTTTTAATATAAATAAATGTACGAGCCAGCTATCAAAGCAGATATATATTATATATATTCTACTAACTGGCAAGTGAAATAAAACTATCTTTTATTTATCCTTGCTTGTGTCATCCATTTATTGGCGTGACAAAATCTTTTATTAAAATCTGGAAACGACAAAATTGGAGGACTGATCAGATGATTGATTATCTTTTTAAAACTATCTTCACATGTTCTTGTCCATTCGAATTCCGTATTTTTCTTTAATAGTCTATTTAATGGTTCCGCGAGATTACTGTAACTCGGAATAAATTTTCGATAATGTGAAGCAAAACCTAAGAATCGTTTAATTTCCTTTGGATTTTTGGGAACTGGATAGTTTTTAACCTTTTTAATTTTTTCTTCATCGAGTTTAATTCCATCGGGAGATATAATGTATCCCAGAAATTTTACCTTCTTTACCCCAAATTTGCACTTGGTTGTTTTTAATTTGAGATTAGCTTCTCGAAGTCGAGTAAAAAGTTTCTCTAAATGTTCTAAATGTTCTTTAAATGTGGAACTAAATATCATTATATCGTCAATATAAACCAGCACATTATGTAAATCCCCTAAAATAGTCTCCATATTACGTTGAAATGCTGCCCCTGCGTTACTTAGACCAAAAGGAACGACTTCAAATTGATAGAGCCCTTTATTCGTAATAAAAGCTGTTTTTTCTTTTGATTCTTCTTCAAGTGCCATTTGCCAATATCCACTTACTAGATCCATTGAAGAGAAAAATTTTGAATTTCGTAGCTTGTCGATAGTTTCCTCAATTAGTGGTAACGGGTAATTGTCTTTTCCGGTAACTGAATTGAGTTTTCTAAAATCGATGCAAAATCTTTCCGAACCATCATTTTTTTTTACGAGAACAATTGGTGATGCCCATGGACTTTTTGATTTCGAGACTATCCCATGTTTTAGCATATCATTTACCATTCTATCGATTAATTCCTGCTTCGCATACGGCACTCTATAGGCTCTTTGTTTTATAGGTCTATTGTTTCCTGTGTCTATTTTGAACTTGTTTTTATCACAATAACCGATGTCTCCTTCTCCTTTTGAAAAGACATCTTTAAATTTATTTATTAAATCTAGAAGACTCTTTTTTTCTTCTGCTGAAAGGCATGTTTCGGACCAGTTAACCAAATTTTTCAAATCTACTTTGTCATAATTCCCATTCTTCCATGGAACTTCTATTTGTCTATCGATTTCTTCAACGTGAGCTATCACAGTTTGGGGGTTAATTTTTATATCATATGGATTTTTGTTTAAAATAATTAATGGAATTTTTCCTTTATTACTTTTTGTTACATAATCTGGGACTGTGCATTCTGTTGATTTGTTTACTGCTTCAATGTAAATAGTCTTGTTTGATTCGAACGGTAAATTTAGCCATATTGTCTTCTGAGAGTTAGCTTCAATACAAGCTGGTGATTTTATTGCCAAACATGCTTCTCTTTGGTTCTTTTTTACGATCAACGGGCAGAATGTCCCCCCGATACATAAACGTTTTTTGCTAAAATCAATAATAGCTCCCTGACTTAAAAGCATATCAGTGCTAAGAAGAAGATTTGTTGCCAAATTATCGATTACTTCGCACTTTTGAATAAAACAATAGTTTCCAAAGCTAATTTTTGCATTTGCATCCCCTTTTGAGATTAGCTCGCTGCCGTTTGCTGAGACCCACTTGTTCTTGATTGCTTGTTGTAATGGCTTCATATTTAATTGTTTAGCTAATACTGAGCTTATCATTGTTTTTGCGGCTCCGCTATCTAAAGTGGCTAAGATTTTTGTTCCATTGATAGTGACTTTTACGTATGTTGAAGTTATGTCATTGTGAGGGTTTGTACTTGAGTGATAGAGCACTGGGAGACCCCACGGACTTCCAGTGCTTTTTAATTTAAATTTTTGTTTTTGTTTCTCATAGGGATAGTTAAAAGTGTTTCTCTTACTTAGGAAACAATTTTTTGCTATATGTCCCTTCTTTTGGCAAACATAACATTTTCTTTGAGGTGATACTGATCTACTACTGCTTCTACTTTGATTGAACTTCCGGTTTGAATAGTAACTCTTTGACCTATTCCGTCTATTTGAAAATTCCTCCCTTTTATCTCCTCTACTTTTTCTAGGATCAATCGCGTTAGTTTTTATTATCGTTATATCGATTTGTGTCAATCTTGTTAATTGCCATCGTGCTTAGTCTTAACTCGAGTGATTTTTTCTATTTTACCCGCCAATTCTACCGCTTTCTTTCGTAATTTTTCGGTTCCGTTGTGCACATACTACATAATACTCTGAATTTCCGGTATTATACCTGTCCTGAAACGACCCAATAATGCCTTGTTGGCATCTTCGCTTGCGCTCGATTTAAATGCTTTATTGAAAGCTTTTTTCAAAGTTGCCGAATAGTCGTCAATTGTTTCTCCATTTTTCTGTGTTTTGTTAAAAAATTCTTGTAGATATGCTATATTGTTTGATCTGTCCATTTTATCTATTATTTTAAATTTCACTCTTTCGTATACATGTTTACTTTCTTGAGGCATATCATACCATGTATTAAGGGCTTTGTCTTTCAACCATACAGGTAATTTTCTCCCTTTTTCCTCTCTTGACCAACCATTCGCGAAAGCTATTCTATCATACTGGTTAAACCATTCATCCACATCATCCTCATTTCCTGTAAGTGGTTCAATATTGTTAATGAAAGTTGTATTAAAATTTGTCTTTTTTTCGACAGTATCACTTCCTCCACACATGTGTTGCTTCAACTCATCAAGTTCATCGCAATCCATGAATATTTCGTGTTTTTGATGATTTTCAATAATTTTTTGTTCATGGTCAGTTAACTTGGACACATCTACACTCGTGAAGTATTCTTCTACGAATGTCCTAACAGTTTCAAATTTAAAATCTTCGTTGTACTTTTGTAGATTACCGAAATCTTTTACTTTATCAGTTTTAAAACGCTTAAAAGCTGCTTCGTCAAACGTTCTGCCCTCTCTGCAATACCAAGCGAGAGTTTTGAATAACGCCTTAGTACCAACGAACTTATCCATTTGAATAACGATTAGTTTTTAATAAATCGCCGTCACTCTGGAATTTTAATCCTACCTAACTAGTTTAGAGTTGGAAAAAGTCCGGTTATACACTTTAGGTACCACCTGTTAGGGTGTTTACCGCGAACTCAAACTTTCTCTTTGAGTTTTTTTTTTTTTCGTTTGTTGGTTGCATCCCACCGCTGCCACCAATTATGTCACGCCAATAAATGGATGACACAAGCAAGGATAAATAAAAGACAGTTTTATTTCACTTGCCAGTTAGTAGAATATATATAATATATCTGCTTTGATAGCTGGCTCGTACATTTATTTATATTAAAAGTTTGAACAAATAAATAAAATTAAAAAAAAAGAAAATTAAATTAAATATTTGAAGTTGCAGGAAAAAAAGAAGAAATAGTAAGGTAGCAATTACTCAATGGAGTCGGGTATTCACTATATCTTGATTCGAAGCCGGCTCTATATTCTTCTACCAGTTTGACCGCTAATGGAATAGAATGATCTAGTCCTGCTTTAACATATCTTTAAATAATACCAGTAAAGCATATATATGATTAATATTAAATTAAGATTGATTGTTTGATTGTGAAATTTCATACAAACCTTCCAATATAGAAATAAAAATTTTTATAACTTTTGATCTAAATGTTTTAAACTTGTTCTGCCAATGAAACCTACTGCAGAAGTCTGCAAAATCTGTGCAAATTAATTAGGTTTTATTTTAAATACTTTTAAATAGGGTGCAATTTTGCAGACTTCTGTAGTAGATTTCATTTGCAGAACAAGTTTAAGACATTTAGAACAAAAGTTTTAAAAATTTTTATTTCTGTATTGGAAGGTTTGTATGAAATTTCTCAATGCCAACAATCAAAGGCAAGTGAAGACGAAATCAGCTCTGTTAAAGAAATGCGTTGGAACAAATTTAGTCAATTTAAAAAGAGAGCTTTCACTATTTGGATCTTGACTCTATCAAAAGGAGATGATATAGCAGTGAATTGGAAAGAAGGTAAATGCATCTGTACCACATTTTTTTAAAATAAACATTAAGAATTAAAAAAAAAATTTTTAAAAGAACAAATTTATTTTTTAATAAAGCTTTTGTTGCCTTATTTGGTTTTCCTCGTTTAGGTTTCGTCAATCGGCACATTTTTTGCTAATTGACTGACATATTTTAACCTGATTACAAGACCTGCTAAATTTTTGCACATGTACTGCTTAAAAAATGTTGTACAGATGCATTTACCTTCTTTCCAATTCACTGCTATATCATCTCCTTTTGATAGAGTCAAGATCCAAATAGTGAAAGCTCTCTTTTTAAATTGACTAAATGTGTTCCAACGCATTTCTTTAACAGAGCTGATTTCTTCTTAACTTATAGATCATTAAAAACAAACTGAAATACTTGTCAATTAATTTATACCTTTTTTTTCTACTTTTTTTTTCAATTCATTATATCCTTTTATGCATTTAAATTCTACTTTTTCTTACCAATAATTTAAAGAAACCAGGTTGAAAAGGATGTTTTTTCACCGCTCTGATAAGCCTGGGGAGGTTGAATAAGCCTTGACACTTTAGAAAAAAATTTAAATAGCTACTTAGTTATTTTATTAAACACTCATTAAATAATTTAAACACTCAAATTATTTATCTGATGCGCAAATTGATTTTTTGCTTAACACCCAACTAATTACTAGATAAAAAAGAGGTTCTTTTTAAATCTTAAAATTCCGGTTAATTTTTAAAAATAAATTTTTTAAAGAAAAAAAATAATTTTAATTTCAAATTTCAACTAAACTAGCAAAATAAAGAAAAGAATGACCCAGTCCGGACTCAATTTATCGATCACTCAACTAGAAAAAAAAAAGAATTTTAATCTTGAATTCTTTATTATTCATTTATTTTTATCTGAATCAAATAATAAAATTTTTAAAAACTTGACACTTTAAATTAAAAATAAATATCACGCTATCATTATCAACAAAGTTTAAAATGTCCTTAAAAAACTAGAGAAAACATAAATTAAATTATAATTTCTAGAGACAAAGTATTCTAAATTAAGTTGTTGCCGATCAAAGAGTGTTCAAAATGAAATTTTTAATTTTTTAATAAAAATTTTTTAAATTATACTTAATTTGACAACTTTTATTTTCTTTTGTAAGCATATTTTCATTAGGTTTGATTTACCATGCTCGACACATAGCAACTAGCAACCATAGTTTAATTTGGTCAAAATTTTTACAAAATTTCATTTTGAAAAAAACAAAAATCTTGGTTATCTAATCTAACTAGAAGCGAATAAATATTTTCTAAAACGTGGCGCCTAATGTTTTTATCATCTAAGACATTACTTAAAATCATTAAAAAATAATCTCGCTAAAAGCAAAATTTTTTTTTCCAAATCTAAAAACGTGTTTTCTAAACTGGAAAATTTAAGTCCTCGTTTGCAAGATCTTCAATCAAAAATGAAAAAACTAAGCATTCAAACCGCCATTATCGGAGCAGGAATCTCTGGCATTGCGGCCGCAAATAATCTCCTTGACCATAATTACGAGAATTTTCTCATTTTTGAAGCTGGCCATAGAATCGGCGGTCGTTGCTACACTTTTAGTCATGGTGATTTTTTTTTTGATTTTTTTTCTAAAATTTAAAATAAATAAAAAAAAAAATTTTTTAAAATTTATTTAAAAAAAAAAGATTTAAAAAAAAATTTTATCAGGTGAAGGCATACTGGAATTCGGTGCTCAATTCATACACGGCCAAGTGGGCAACCCGATCTACCAACTGGCTGTGGAGAACAACCTAATTGACGAGTGCTATTCGCGAATTTTGCACGACTCTGACGAAGATCTTGACAAACACAATGGACTGAAAATAAACTTTGAGGACAGAGAGGTGGTGCAGTTGTTTTTGACCGAACAAGGCTTTGATGTGAACCAAAATTTGATCGAAACTGCCTACTCCTGCCTGAATAAATCAATTCGCAGGGCAGAAAAGTACAGCCTTGGCATCGAGCTTGAACAAGATGAGCAGATGGGTTTTTTTTTCTATGAGAGCTATCTAAATTTTTGCCGCAACTATTTCAACCTAGAGGACACCAAGATTAAAAAAAGCCTCGATGCACTGTTTCTGTGGAGGTGCAAATGGGAAAATGTGGAAAATTCGTGCCACTCTGTCTTCGATTTATCACTGAGAAATTTCTCAAAATTTGTCGAGCTCAGGGGAAGTCAAATAATGGAGCCGAAGCGCGGATACCAAAGCATAATAGACAAGCTAATTGAGAAAAATGGCCAGAAGTTCACCAGCCGAGTCAACTTGGGACACGAATTGGGCAAAATTTTGACCTGTCAACAAAATGCAGATTGTGAACACTGCTTGTACTGCGAGGACTCGGCCAAATTGGTGCTCTTGTTTGCTGACTGTGCGGTCATATGCAATCAAGTTCTTCTCACAATGAGTCTTGGTTTTCTAAAAGAAAATATAAAAAAACTATTCGAGCCATCTAATGTGGTACCTAGGGAAAAAATTGAGGCAATAGGCCGGCTTGGCTTTGGCACAGTCAATAAAGTAATACTGGAATATGAAAAAAGATTTTGGCCAGAAAATTTGGAGGGCATTAATTTGGTATGGTCGAATATGGATGAGGAAAATTTGTTTGATAGAATAAACCATGTGAACTTCAACCAGGCTGAAAGGTGGTCGGAGGACATTTGTTCATTTGAACCAGCGCTAGGCTTCGACAACATACTCATTGGCTGGATTTGTGGAAGTTATCATGAGCGCCTTGGGGACCAAGAGGTCATAGATGAATGCACCGAATTGTTAAGGAAATTTTTGAATAGGCATGATATACCGAGAGCCCGGAAGGTTTTTATGTCAAAGTGGAAATCGAATCGATTGTTTAAAGGCTCATACTCCTATTATGCCTTCGGCAGTAAGCCTGGTGATATTGATGTGCTGGCTAAGCCGATTAGACTAGAAACAGTAAAAAATATTGTAATCTTTTTAAGGTGATATTTTATTTTTTCGTTCAGGGACCCATGGTTTATTTTGCTGGTGAAGCAACTCACGCTGAGTTTTATTCGACAGTGCATGGTGCTTATTTGTCCGGAATTAGAGAGTCTAATAAAATATTGGAGACATTATAAGCTTTTTTTAGAATAAATTTATTTAAAAAATCTAAAATTAATTATTCAAGTTTTTTTTTTAATTAGTCATGGATAAAAATGAATTTTGGAGCAAAAATTAAGTCAAAAGAATATTTAAATAGTAAATTTTTTTTCAAATAGTCATTGTTTTTGACTAATTTGGACTAAAAGGCTAGCACAATAAACTTTTAACAAGAATGTTTATGTATTTTTATGTATTTCACTCATTCCTATCGATTAATTTTAGAAATTAAATTGGAAAAAATAGGTTTTAATAGTTTACTTTGATTTTGATTAATAAAAATTGTATTATTTAGTATATTTTTCTTGTTTACAAATAAGATAAATAAAAAAATCTATATTTTATTTTCGTTTTTTTTTGCTCCATTATTATCAAGAATGAATATTTCATTCGAAATTTGATTTTCTTCTTCTTCTTCTTCAAAATTTTCTGCTAGAAAAAAATCATTTTCAAAATCATCTTTGTTTGGTGCCAGGTGCCAGGTGCTGTATTTTGTACTTTTTAACCCTTTAATTCGAAATAATAATTGATTACAGTCGATGTAAATATCCGACTTTACGTTTACCATGATCAAGAAAAGAAAAAAATTAATATGTACCATTAATAAAATTAATTTTACTGTTAATATTCCTAATCGTTCAAAATGCACCATTCCAATAGCAAATTCATATTTTTATTTCTACATTTATCTGATGATTTAATATTTGGTCAAACTATTAAAAAATTTCTTTATAATTAGCAATAAAATTATATTTCAGCTTACATAATATTAAATATTGTAAATGTCATATTATATTTTCCCTTTAAATAAATCCTCCAAACGTTTTCGTTTGTTACTAGGGTTTTATATATGATAGTTTATTAAAATAAATCTAAATGTTATGAGAATAGGAAAAAGAATCTCTAGATTAACTTGGACCAAGCTTTATTTTGCAGATCAAATATAGTTAATAAATTATATGATTATTATTTTAAGGATTCTTCGAGACTAAATTTAAAAACTGTAATTAGCTGTTTTATTTAATTACAAAAATTTAATAAATTTTAAAAATAAAAGGAAAATGTTTAATTTCATGCTTTAAATTAATCAATGTTGAATAAATCTAAAAAGACTTTATTTTCGTAATTTAATTTTAAATTTGATTTTCTTCTTCAACAAAATTTTCTGCTTGAAAAAATCATTTTCAAAATCACCTTTGCTTGGAAGTGCCAGATGCTGTAAAAAATTTTGTACTTTTTAGCCCTTTAATTCGAAATAATAATTGATTACAGTTGATGTAATTATCCGACTTTACGTTTACCATGATCGAGAAAAAAAAAATTTAAATGTACCATTAATACAATTAATTTTACTGTTAATATTCCTAATCATTCAAAATACGACATCCCAATAGTAGTTCTAATTTTTTATTTCAACATTTATCTGGTGATTTAATATTTGGTCAAACTATCAGAATAAATTTTTTTTTTGATAATTAGCAATAAAATTATAATTCACCTACATAATATTAAATATTATAAATGTCATATTATATTTTCTTTTTAAACTGATCCTCCAAACGTTTTCGTTTGTTACCAGGGTTTTATATATGATAGATTATTAATTTAAATCTAAATGTATTGAGAATAAGAAAGAGAACCTCTAGATTAACTTGGACCAAGCTCTATTTTACAGATCAAATATAGTAAATAAATTATATGAAAATTGTTAAATCATAGAAGCTTCTAACTTCTATGAATTGCAGCATGCAACTGTTAAGCGATGCTTTTAACTTTTTTAAGTTTTTCATCTTCTTGCAAGGCTTTTTTAACCATTGTATCTTCAAATAATTTTTTTCTACTTAGGTAGGTATGTTTGAATATTTGACATCAATTTCGGGACGAAAACACCCATTTTCGGCCTTTGGACCAGAATTTCCGTCAGGATGAAAAAAATATTTTGTGAAGAGTAGTTGGTAATTCACGTACCAATTTTCAATTCAGGATATGCACGTTTGTAGTGCAGACCAAGTCTGTTTACTTTTGCATCAGCTTTTTGGGTCGGTGACTCATATATTCTGGCGTGATGAATAGGTTTTTTGAGGGACTAATTCGTTTTATCGAAATTTTTTTCATCGAAAGGTGTGATCGAAAAAAAAAACTTTTATCGAAACTTTTTTTATTGAAAAAGTATAAAGAAAAAGTGTTACATAGAAAGAAAATTCAATCAATTAATCAATTATACAAAATATTTTTTTAATTAATTATCAAGTACATAAACAATCCTATCAAAAAATTATTGAAGATTTTCATTTGAATAAATATTAATAAGCGACAAAATAGACACGTCTTTTTTGATTTCACCTTTATTTCTTAGAAAAATAAAACCAGATTTAATTTGTTCCAGAGTTGGTCAAAAGTAAAAGTTTAAAGTCTGACTTTGACCATGAAATTATTTTAAGCTCAAGTCAAAGTCTGAGTTTAAATGTTATAAACAGTTTCAAAGCTAAAAGAGATTCAGACGATTTGATAATTTATAATATTTCAATATTTAACTGAAACATAAATTTTTACAGCGTCTTCTATAATAACATTAATTTTCTCTATTAAATCATCTTTTTGTTTAAAATTCTAAATTTAGATGTTTAAGAGAATACAACCACTTAAATTTACTTCTTAATTTTAGTATGATCACTTCTATTATTTTATATTTTTGTTTTCTTTTTTTGTCGTGTATTTTATTACGTTTTTATCTAAATTTTTTTTTCTAGAATATTAATTAATTTTTTTGAAATATTAGTCATCTTTTTTATTTGAAAATGGAAAACTCAGTTAATCCTACTTCTCGTCTTGTTTCTAAATCTCAAAATAGCGACCTTACTCAACTTTTCATGCAAAATATAAACAGTTCAACGAATTTGACTAAGCCAAATTCTATCAAAAAAAAAAAACTAATCCACTTGTTTTTAAATTTGGATTTACAGATGTATTGAAAAAAATTGATCCAAGTTTTAAATTTTACTTGATTGAGTCGACAAACTTGAATGAGACTGAAGAAGAGGTTTTTAAAACGTGTTTAAAAAAAATAATTAAAACTGAACGGGAAATAATTAACGAAAACTCAAAATCATCAATTCAAAATAATATAGAGAATCAATCGGTTCAGAATGATATTCCGATTTAACCAAGTACAAAAAGTGGTCACTCTGATATTTCCATTTCACTATTAAACTCACCAACAAAAAGGAAAAAAAATTTCAGCTATCCCAAAGCGAATTTAAAAAACTCAAGTGAAATAGATGTTTTGAATAAGGATATCAATTTTATGAGAATATTGAATATGATGCTGATGTTGATGTAAAAGAATTTTGGAGAAAAATGAAATTTGCAATTGTTGGGTTGTTTAATTTGGCAAAAAATTCTTGAGTATCCCAGCTACATCAGGTCCAGTTGAACGTCTTTTATATTCATCTGGTTACATTATCAGACCTCATCGTTCAAGACTAACTCTAAAAAACTTAGAAATATTAACAATGATTTAGTGTAATTTGTAAACATTAAAATATGAAAACTAAATATTAAAAATATTCCATTTATACTGTGTTGCTTTCCCACAAGGATTTTAGGAAAATTTACGTAATTTTACGAAACAAATCAGGAATATTAACCAATTGTTGAAAATTCATTAAAATTAATTTCGGAACAATTAAATCACTTAAAAACAAATTTGAAACAATCAAATTTAGATAATGTTGAGCTAAAAGATTTCATAAAAAATAATGAAGTTTAATATCACTTCGGTTGAAACGAAAAATTGATAAAAAAACTTATGATACTGATCCTGAAAGTGAAAAAGAAATTTCAATGATTTGTAATTAAAAATTTTCTTTTTAAACTCTATTTTAAATTTTTCAACTTTCTTCTTTTAAAGAAACTCAAAAAGATTTTACCAACGAATTAAGAAAAAAAATTTCAGAGAAGCTTCCTGATCATGCAAATCAAACAATCAAATTTAATCAAGATAACGATAACATTAAATTTTAATGGGAAATTAAGGGTAATTAATGATTAGTACTTTTTAGAAAATTATGAAATTTTTATTTTAGGCTCATTTAAAAAAGTTTGTCACTTTTAAAATGGAATTTCCAACTGCATGGCTAAATGGCATAAACAGTTTAAAAACAGAAAGATCGATTGCTAAAAAAAAGGACTTAATATTATTTAATTAATTTAGTTAAAAGATTCCAATATAACTTGAAAAATTTACTTTTTTTACAATTTTTTACTTTATTTTACGATAAAAAAGTACGTAAAATTACGAAATTTTTATTTTTATTAATTTTTGTTTAAATTTTAAAAAAAATCAAAAATCTGTTGAAATTTTACAAAAATGACCAACGTTAATTATCCTAAAATCATTGGGGCAAAGCAACACTGTATAAAAAATTTATTTTAAAATGTTAATTTTAACTTAAAATGAAAAAAATTCAAAGATTGATTTTTTCATAATTAAAATCGTTTACATATTGCTCTTTTAATAAATGGTCGATCATTTTTTTAATACATGGGAGATCTATAACATCTTGTGCCAAGGCTCTATGTCATGATTCTTAACTTTTGTTTGAACGTGGCAAATTTTTTTTCGATTCGTTTCTTGAGATTCCACCAATCAAAATTAAATCTGGGCACTTTTCTTAAATTTGATCCATCGGACTTTTTAAGGCCTAAATAATTTGATTCAAAGTAATTTAGAACCACATTCAATACTTCTGGCGATTTTGACTTAACAAATTCAAATCTAAAAACTAAATCTTTAATCAGTAAAAGTGCCATGGCTTTGATATCTAAAAGCCTGTCAAAATTAAGCATTTTTTCTAAAAATCTTAACTAAACCCTTTTCTTTAATATGTTGCAAAATATTTTTTGATAAATGGAAACAATAAACACCAATATTTGAATCTGGAAAAAATCACCAGCTACTAGCTAGTTTCACCGTTCAAAATCTCTATACAGTCTAACCTTGTTATTCCTGTCCTCAAATTTTCGGAATTCCGACAAAATTTTAAATTCCATTACATCAATAATCTATTCAATACAAAAAAAACTTGCTAATACAGAATTTTTGTGTCGGATTAGCTTTAAAATCCGACAAAATTGAACCTCCCTTTTATAATAAAATTAACGATAAATTTGCTTACTAATTCGACCAAAAATAATATTTCCTATATAATATTTTATGATAATTTTTTTTACATGCATACTTTTCATCAACTTATTGTACTTGTTAGATTAAAAAATTAAACTAAGATATAATCATATACCATATAATCATATATGAAACTGATAATATATATAATCAGATATAATCATATGTCTCCAAATAATAAACGATTAAGAACTGATCTCACTCTCGATCAAAAAAGAGAGATTAAATACCACTATTATTGGTTTAAACACGACACTTGTTGTTTTTAAACCAATTAAAGGATTGTTTGGAGGAATTAATTCAATGCAACAAGAGTCAGTCAAAAATTAGCGATTTTTTTTAAAAAATAATTAAATATGAAATTTTATAAATATAAGTTATAACGTTAATTATGAAAATATTTGATACTAGATAAAATTTTGTACATAAAAAATTCTTTTCTTCCGACATTTTTTAGAAATTTATTAATTCTGGATTATTAAGTGTCCGGAATTCTCTATCATACATAATCAGACTCTCCGAACATGGTCGGATTAACAAGCTTACACTGTATTTGAATTTGTACCTAAAATAATTATCCTATTAGGATCTTCTTTACCAGAATCAAATAATTTTTTGTTTATTACAATTGCTTCTCGATTTTTTACTTTTGGGCCGTAATCTTTATGCTTCTGACGAGCCCGATTAACTTGATGAGTCAAATTTTTTGTTTTCAACATACTTGGCGCGTGTGAAACCGGTTATTTTAACAAATACTCATTAATTATCTTTCTTGGATTTTCAGACGTTTGTCCATCGAAGAAGTTCATTTGAGACATGACAAAACGGGGTTTTGGATTCGGAACTTCTTAAGCTTTCAATAAAAACATCAATATAGTCCTGTATAAGAGATATAATCAAATTGTTTTTGAAGACTAGACTGGTTTTTATAAATCTTTTAAAGAGGTTTGTTTGCCGAGCATCGATCTTTTCAATTTTTTGTGACTCGAGGAAACTAAAAAATTGGATCGAGGGGGTGTCGTATGGTAAATGATAAATTAATTTGAACGATGTATTCTGTAGAGCCTGTAACCTCTGTAGGTTGGTTTGAGATAACGCGATTTGACGAAATTTTGATTGCGCGAAAAAGCTAGTCTAAGATTGAGCCGACAAGAGCTGTGTAGACTCCAGTTAAAGTTTTTTTGCTTAGCTTCCAAGATTTGTGGGATAAAATCTTAACAATGTTTACCCTGTCGAGGCATCTGGAACGAATGTAATCAATTTGAAAGTTAGAGCAAAGACTTTGGTCAAACTTTATTTAGGGGTTGATTCTTTGAGGAGTTACCAAAGAAGATTATGTGACTGCATTTGTCAGGCGACATTTTTAATCTCCATTTCTGGAGCCATAAAATAATTATTAATTATGTTATTAATGTTTCCTTATTTTTGAAAACGAAGAATGTACCAAGATCGTCTGCGAATATGAGGGAATAGGATTGATTTTTTTGATCTTGCTTAGGAATGTCATTAATGAAAATGGTAAAAAGTAAAGGACTAATGACTGCACCTTGCTGGACACTAGTTTCAATGAAACCTGGTTCAGATTCAAAATCGTTAAGCTTGACAAAGAACTTATTAAAAAGATTTTTAAAAAAGTTAACAGTCCATTCTAAGATATAATGGGGGGCTCCACTTTTGCTGAGTTTGAAAATGACTCCGCTGTGCCAGACCTTGTCAAACGCTTGTGAAATGTCAAAAAAATAGATGGGTCTGAGGTGTTTGTTTTTTTAGGTATCATAGTTATTTTGGAGATTTTCCAATTGTCAGAGATTTCAGATTTTACTAGACAAATGTTGAAGAAACTTAATAATTTGTTTAAGAAGGAGTCTGTCAAATTTTTTAACATACGGTTTTAGATATTATCAGGACCAGGGGCTGAGTCATCCTTTAATTTTTTTGGTGTTTTCTTTTGCACTTCAATGGTGATTTCGGGACCAGCTTTTTCAGGATTCTTGTAGGGTTCGTCTTTTAGATAGTCCTTTTGACAAATGTTTCAACCATATCTGGAAGACGTCAAAACAGTTGTTATTTTTTTCTTACGGTGAGACAAAGTAAAGGTTGGAGTTTCGTCATTAGCAAGCAGAAATCGCTGATTTTCTAGAATTTCTTCTAGTATTCTACCGTTTTCGTTGGGATTATCACTTCCAAGACTCGGAAGTTTTGGATTTAGATCTCCACCGATTACGAGATACTCGAAGTTAGTTTGAACATATTCAAATATGTTCCTGTTGAAAAGTTCTGAGTTGCTTGGAGGTTGATAAAAAATTATGAGATGGATATCCTTCCTTAGATCATTCTGCTGAGTGAACTCAATGTCCTTTTGGATTAAAATGGCTACTCCACCCCCTCTAGAATTCCTGCATTTGGGGATGCTAGAGAAATCTCTTAAGTTAAGCAGAGTATTTGCTTTTTGCTGATCTACCTTAATTTCGTTTAACATTACTATGTCGGGCTGATGTTTTTTTTACTAAAAGCTCAAGTAGTTCCTTTTTTTTGGAAATCGAATTATATTTCCAATGAACAACTTTAAGTGAAGAAAGTTTCTGAGTTTTTTTAGTCATTTTTTGAAATAAAGAAAGGTTTAAAGAAGATAAAATTAAAAGAATTACTGATTAAAGGTTTTTGAAAGATTAAAGATTGAAAGCTTGATCGGTTAGATAATCAGAAGTTTTGACGCTTCGTGTTCAATTTCTTTATCAGTTAAGTCCATACTTTCGTCTTTGTAAAAATTTTCGGAGAAAACATCAACGTTTTTTTTCGAGTTTCTTCTTTGTATTGGGTTTTTTTCGGTTGAGACGTTATCTGGTGTCGATTTTTGCCCATAGAAGCGCAAAGCCCTCTTGGTTTATTTTGTTGTTTTAGGCTCAATGAACCGAAACGAGGGCGGAGGTTGTGGGGTAGAATGGGGCCGAAAGCAGCTGGGGTTCAAGTTGGCGACTGTGAGTAGGTTGATGTGGGAATCGAGGAGGATGGAAAAAGTTTTGTTTGGATTGTCCATTTTGAGCGAAACCGAGAGAGGTTAATTGCTGGTTTGTTTCGTCTTCGTTTGTATCAACGCCTTCTAGGAGAGGATGATTTCAGCTTTCTTTGGCAATCCGTTTGGCTAAAATACAATCAGTCGAAACATGACCACGTCCATTACAGTTAGTACAGTTTAGTTCTTTGATTTTGCATTCGGCGATTTTATGCGTTGTGCTTTGACAGTAGCGACAACGTGGTTCGCCGACTCTTTCAATGGATACTGGATAATCATGGGTTTATGTGTTTTTCGGCAGCTTTTGTACGATATATTTGTAAATTTTGCGTTGTGTGGCATTAAACTTAATTTTTGCCCGAATTACAACAGTTTTTACGTGTTTGAAGCCTTCTTCGTTTAAGTGCTCGTCATAGATTCTGTCGATTTCGTTAAGATGAACACGCTCATAGACTAGATGTCTACTGATTAATTCTTTGTCGAAGTTTGGTTTGAGACCATAGTATTTATACGTGAAGACTTTTTCGACTACCATGGGTAATTCGGCGTCTCCTATTATTATCTCTTGTTCTGAGATTTTGATCGTTTTTCCGATCAAGACTGAGTGATCGAAGTTCTCAGAGAAAGAAATTAGCCAAACTATTAGTATCAATTAGTATAAACTAGTAGTAACTATTAGTATAAACTATTAGTAATTAGCCAAGCTATTAGTATTTCTTCACTCGCTGAGCAGAAGGCGACGTTTTTGACGACTGAGATCAACAAACAAGGGAGACTCAAATGAGACGGTGCCCGGCGCAATAGTCGTTAAGATGTAGGACGTGGATGACAAGAGGGCCGTACTGTCAGAGGAAAGGAAACTAAACGGCGACCCTGATCTAAACCGCGTATACATCCGCCTATACTGCACCCATCCGAGCAAGAGCAGTTCAGCAGGCTATTGAAAGAGCGCATACAAGCCAACAAGTTTTTGGAGTCACACAAAAAGCTAGACTATTGCTTAGACGAGTCAAGGGGCCAAGATGACGGTGGTAAGTATCCATATGCCAACTTCAGAGAAGGTTGCAAGGCGAGAGGGAAGTCTGCAACAACAGTATCTGTTATGCATCACCGAGACATGGTTCGACGAAACATCAGCACCGCATTTGAGGAACTATGTGCTTTACAGTAAGGAAAGAGGTGGAACAAGGGTGTGCGGCCGAGTGGCCTTATATTTAGACTTGAAGTCATCCGAGATACTGAACGGCGTATTGATAGAATAACTGGCGACTAGTGACACCAAGCAAGTCTGGTACGAAATAAATTTGGGTAAGGATAACATCATGATGGGCTGCATTTATCGTCCACAACCGACGTGCATTAGTGACCCAGCACGAACTAAACATATATCGGAAAGATCAATAAGTCGATCGTGTCGGCCAAGAAAGCAATCTACGATAAACACTACTCGGCACTGATAATATGCGGATACTTCAATTATTGTCCATCAGTACTGAGCGGCGAAAGGTCTTTCGGGCAAAAGTTCGTGGACGACATCTACAACTTTGACTTGACGTAACTAGTCCGGTTTCCAAAATTTATTAAGACGGACGGCAAAACAACTAAAACATTGGACCTGATTTTAACCAACGATCCAACAAGAATTGACGAGGTGAGACAAGCCTTTCCACTTGGCCCAGCCATTCAAGGACACGAAGTGATGTAATGAGAGTTAGCACTAGCATCAGAAAGCAAGCAACAAGGCGCACCGCCTCGTCCTCGATTGGCTGTAGACAGAAGACTTGATGAAGATGGAGATGGAGAAAGAGCTTCGCAAATTTGACAGGCCCAATTTCTTCAATGGATAGAAAGTCGACGTCATCTACAGCCATAATGCAATGAATCGAGAATCGAGTACAGAGGAGGTAAGGAAACTGCTGACGCTCATCCCAACGAAAATTATTGACGTGAAAAAATCGTTAAATAACGTTAATTTTTTAAAAAACGTAAATTAAACGCTATTTTGGCGTAAATTTAACAATATTTTTAAGTTTAGTTATTTTTATTTACTTGGTTGTTTTTTTTTCGATTTTATCATATTACTATTTGCTTAATATAAAAAATTAAAACTTATTCTATTTTCTATTTTGAAAAAAATTTAAAATGTTTTCTTACAATAATTATTTTATTAAAATATTTTAATTTTTATTTTCAAAAATCAGACTTGTTTATTAGTCTCAGTTTTCCAAGTTACCAAAAATTAAGACAAAGTTACTAAAACAAAAATTTAGTAATTAGTTAACAGTAATTTACTTGACTTAAGACCTGTGACTTATAAACCAATTCTGTCCAAAATACAAAATTTAAGACAAATTTAAGCCAAAATACTTTTTAAACAGAATTAATTAACTTAAAATCTAATCATGTGACTAAAAAAAAAAACCTATGATTACAAAATTGAAAGCAATTTCATTTATTCATTAAAACTTTTGATGAATTAATGAAATTGCTTTCCTAGTGACTTTTTTAAATTTTAAGTTAATTTTTTTAAAGTTTAAAATTTTTTAACAATGATTTTTAACTTTAAAAAAATTTAGATGTCTGTCAATAATTTACAATTTAAAAGAAAGTGGCTCCGTGATAGCAGTCTACCTATTCCAAATTCAACGTATAAACGATTTTTAAAAGATATTTCAAGAAAAGAGAATATTTCACCTCTTGATCAAAATTCATTCACTTCAACACAAAATTCTGATGAAACATATCAAAATTTGCCCGACATTTTCAGAATTTAATATATATTTTTTATGTAATTCTATTTAAAAGAAATTTGTTTGATTTAAGCCCTACCCTTTAAATGTGTCTGGATCTTTTTGTTTCTTTTGAACTGAAACCGTTATTTAAAGTAAACAACAAAAACTTAAAACAGGCTTTTAATTACTCCCGTTTTTTGGAATGATCATTTTTTCTAATAATAATCAAACATTTTTTTTTTTATTACCGCCTTTTAAACCTGTGAATGCCTTTTCTGATATTTCAACTTATTTTTTTTTTACAATTTTATGAAAAAAATCAATATTATGAGAAATTAATCAATTTTTTGTTAGTCATAAAATTATAATAAATTATATTGAAAATTTTTTTTTTTATTTTATTTCTCTATATGAGTTTTGAAAATGTTATTTTTGATAATAAAATTGATAGATCTTTTCCTAATCAGAAAAAAAATTCTTTTGAAAATCATATTATTGATGATTATTCTTTAAGAACAGATCAAATAAGTACATCAGATGATAAAAACAATCAAGCGGAAAAAGTTTGTCATGACGAGGTTTATCTAAGAAATTTGTCACTTTTTAGCCTTTATGTAAACTTTAGGACAAGCATAAAATGTATGGATCAAATTCTCAAATTGTTTGGATATTTTATTAATGATGACTCTCCGAAAAATTTTAAATCGCTTTTAAATTATTTTCAAGAAAAATCCTTTTCTTCGATATCATATGACCGCTATCTGTTTTGTGTCTATTGTTCAAAATTAGAAAATTTTAATAATCGGAATATTGTTGCTGATTGTGCAATTTGTAAATCAAGAATCTGTAATTTCTTTCATTTAAATATATATGAACAATTAATTCTCATACTTAAAAAATTAAATGATAAATCATTTTTTGACTTTTCACTTAATAAAGATAACTCAATTAATGAAGCAATAAAAAAAAATGAAAATAATTTTTTAACATTGACTTTTAACACGGATGGCATTAGCTTTTTCAAATCTTCAAAGACCACAATTTGGCCAATATATCTAACAATTAACCAAATGAAAATAAATAAGAGATTTAAGCTCAGTAATGTTATTTTGGCAGGTGTATGGGTAGGTGAATCAAAGCCTAAATTTGATTTTTTCTTGCGGCCAATTATCAGTGAATTAAAATTATTAGAAAAAGGAATTTTAATTAACGATCAATTGGTCATAATTTTTGTTACGAATGGAATCTTCGATAAGCCTGCGCGCTCGGCTATTTTGAATACAATTCAATACAATGGGAAAAATGGTTGTATAAAATGTTACCAGCCAGGTATAAGTTTAAAATCAAAAAATAATGGAACTATTCGTATATACCCTTACAAAAATTATAAGCATGATAGGCCTCTTAGAACATATGAAAAATATCTAAAGGATGTTCAAAATTCTGCAAGGCAAAAAACAATAGTAAATGGAATAAAAGGACCGTGTTTATTAAATGAATTAGCCTATTATTTTCCAATTGAATCCACTGTAATAGACTACATGCATACTGTTTTGGAAGGTGTAGTTAGGCGTCTAATTATGTACTTTTTTGATTCAGCTTATACAAATAAATCATTTTCATTAAGAAAAAATTTAAAAGAAATAAATGAAAGATTATTGAATATACGACCTCCCCGAAGTGTGCCTAGGACTCCACGAAGTCTAACTCTAATCAAAAAGTGGAAAGCGAATGAAATATTGTCCTTTTTGGTTTATTATTCGTTGCCACTATTGGAACCATTCATGGAAAAAGTGCAATTTGATCATTTTACAAATTTGGTGGTTGCTATTGAGTATTTATTAAAGCCTGATTTAGCCAATAAAAATTATTTGATGTAAATAATTTATTTAAAAATTTTGTTAGAAATATGGATTCAATTTATATGCAAGAAGCCCTTACCTCTGGCGTTCATGAGCTAATTCATTTAACAAGCGATATTTTTAAAAATGGTGATTTGAATAATTTCAATTGTTTTGTTTTTGAAGATCTCAATAGACAATTAGGCCAATTAATAAATGGCAATAGTAATATTGGAACAGAAATAGTGAATTCAATTAGTTTTTTAAAGCTATTTCACAAAAGTATTGATTTGATTAGCAATGAAACAAAATGTTCAAATTTTATGTCTTTACTAAAAAACAGCAATGAAAAAACTCATCAGAGAGTTATAAGCAAAAGAAAATTGAACGAAAAAATTTTAGATTTATTTAAGACAAAAAATATTACTCTTTCTAATAATTTTTATTTAACAGATTATGTTAGTTTTAAAAATGAGATTATCTATACTTCGTTAAATTATAAGAAAGTCAGAAACTTGGATTGTTGCATTAAGTCAAAAGAAAAATTTTGATTGATTGAATTTTTTTGTGTAATTGATACTCAAACATACGCAGTTTGCCAGATACTTTCAAAACTTCTAAAGCCATTTTATAATATAAAATATCCAGAATATTCTTCAAGCCTGACGAGATGTGTAAAAACTGATGCTTATTTTTTAAGTAGTATAGATGATTTGAAAAAGTGCTTTTATTTTGAATCAAATGAAGCAGTTTATGTTTCAGATTATATATCAGCTTCTTTTCAAAACTAGTAAGCTAAGAACGCTTTATGAATTAGCTTAGTCATATAAATTATATTAAAAACACCAAATTCAATTTTAATTTAAAATATAGATTGATTTCTAATGATGTATAAAAAAAAAAAATAAGCTTTTTATTTTGGTTAAATGGATTGAGGATAGAGATAATTTGTATAGTGTAATCAAGCGGTCAGAACTAATTGAGCCAATTGAAAATGAACTCGAAATTAATGCTATTTATAAAGCAAAATATGGAAAAGATGTCTGTATGGCGGAGCTTTTGTACATTGGTAATAAATCAGAATGTGAAAAAGTGATAAACTCTTTGATAAAACAGCGCTGTAATAGTTCAAAAAAAGATGCTTTTGATATTTCTAATGACAGAAGATGCTCAATTGTATCTAAATCAACACTAGATGAGTCGAAAAAAAAACAAGAACAAGAAAACAATACTGTCGAATCATACTTGAAGCAGTTAGAAGATAGAAATGAGCTTTTAAAAACTCTAAAACATCAGAATGAAGAAGACAAACAAACAATTTTATCTTTAAAAGATCAGCTAGAAATGTACAATTCAATTTGTAGTAAGCTTATATTAATTATTTTATTGTTAATATTAATTTGTTTTTAAGATAAAGATTTTATTCGAAAAATAGTTTTGTTATCGATCCAAGTTTTAAAGCACCTTGGTACACCATCTGATTTAGACGAGATAAAAAAAATTAACTTAAATAATGGCAAAATTATTCTGTCAAATAATTATAAGACAGTCCTAGTTGATGAGTGCTTTCTTATTAGAATACAGATGATGATAGATCAAAACAAGTCTAATAAAGTTGTATTTAAATCGATGATGACTGCCTTAATTCCTGATGTTTTAATTTGGGGAAAAAATAATTGTGCGTTTATCGAAACTTAATTAAATCAGATTATATTTTTTTTTTTAAATTTTAAAAGAATTTTTTTAGATTTTCTTAATTCCAAAAATCTACCTATCAGTGATAGTGTTTTAAAGTTATGTCTCAGAGAAGTTTGTTATCAATCAAAAGTAAGAATAGAAAAATCACTTGAAAGTGAAAGCAACTCGTCAAAAAGTGATGAAGGTGAACATGACTAAGCTTTACTCCTTTTTTGTTAACTTTTGTTTGTTTATATTTTGTTTTGTTAATTTAAGTATAATAGAAAATTTTTTTTAATATCAATTAATTTATGTCAGTTTTTGGACAATTAACATAATTGTAAATTTTGAATCAATAATACTTCAATTTATAAATAAGTAAAATAAATTAAAACGTTTGTATCCTGAATTTTAAATTTTAATAAATAAAATTTTAACAAAAATATATTTTAATTTAAAAAAACAAATAAAAACAATTTTTTAACGTCAAAAATTAAGTGTTAAATTATCATTAATTACTTAACGCTATATTTACACAAAATTTTAACCGAACCCGTCGGTCTTTTCACGTCATTAAAAAAACGTGATTTTCGCTAATTTTTCACGCTAAAAAATTTCGTTGGGATATTTCTCTTCAGTTTTAACTGATGAAAGAGAAGATGAAAGTCATCAGGACGTCGAGGAGAAACCCGGTATCAAAACTCACACACAATCACACTCACAAAAATTTTGCCATTAAAACAGTTTATGCTTGGACTCTCGTTGGCTCAAAAATATAGTGCACGACAAGGCGCGTGAATTTTTACAAAATCTAGAGAAAAACAAGATCAATAGATCTATAAATTTTCTAAATCTAAAACAAAAATAATTAATTTACATTTACATAAATTCATTTTTTTTGGCATATTAATTATTATTTTTGAAATTTCTAAAAGCCATGTTTTTTTTTCATGCGGCTGAAAGGAAGGACTAAGCTCCATTTAAAACTGCCGGGGTTTATACCCAAACTATATTTTTAGTAAATAAATACAGCACTGATTTGCTACGAGGATTTGACGATATTTTACGTAAATTAACGCAAATATATGTAAAAAACTGTTATTAAACGATAAATTTCGTAATATGACGTAAAATGGCTTTTGTAAAATCACGATAATTAACAATAAATAACGTCTTTTAACGTTAAATAACGTTAATTTACGTTAAATTACAGTTTTTTCAAAAAAGCCGAAAAAACAATTGATTTTGACTCTTTTTTGAATTTTTCCATTTAAAATTTGAATTCTCTATTTTTCAAAATAATTTTTAATAAAAAGAAATATTTTGTAATTTTACGTAAAATATTGTAAAAATCTATTTTTTTCCAGGTAAATTTTTGTAAAAAAAAGTAAAAGTATAATTTTTAAATATAAATCAACAGTTTGACCAATCTCCATCGCGCTGTATTACAACCTTTATTGCCTAATTTTAATCCAATTGGTTAATTTAAAATAAAAATCAATCTTTTTTAGTTACTTTTTTTAAATGCTTAATATATGCTTGACATTTCTCTGAAGTTATAGTTTTATGGAATTCGAATATTGCTTTTACTGCATCTTCTTCATTTTGAATATTTTGTTTTTTTACATAGTTTTCTAATTCGTTCCAGATCAATTCAATCGGATTTAGATCTGGTGATTTTGGCGGAGATTTTGTCTTTATAAATTTAAATAATTTTGGAAAAAAAATAATTTATTAAATAAAATGAGTTTTTACCCATTTAATAGAAATTTTTTCAAGAAAGTCCTTACAAATCCTTGATGTGTGTTTAGGATCGTTATCCTGATGCAATTTAAATACTGTATCATATTTTTCAGAGACAAATTTTAACAAAAAATCCGCCAATATATCCCTAAAAAGATCTGAATTCATTGTTTTTTTAAAAAGCATTAAAATTTTAATAAAAGTTAAAAACTCTATAAAATAAAAATTACTGCAAAATCAGTGACTCCCTTAAATGAAATAGCACCCGATATATGTATTTTGCTTTCAAATTTTGAAGAACATGGAATGGCTTCCGTTTGAGATGATGGAAGTCTCAGTTGGTATCTTGGCTTATCAAAGACTATAAGTGTTGTTTCGTCAGCAAAAAAATATTCTTCAAAATCTATATCATTAAATTGTTTACACCATAGTAGGCGCTGTAACTTTTGGAAATCAGTGAGTTTAGGAAATTTTCTCAGACGACGCATGCGAAATCCTTTATTAATTAAAATTCTTAGCAAAGAAATATCAATTTTTTTAAGAAAAAATACCTAATTTAAATCTATATTTTCTAATACAACTACAACTGATTCTTACTCCATATTTTTCATGGATTTCAAAAGCTAACTTTTCTGAAGAATCGAAGCCTTTTGTTTCAATTGTTCGATCCTTATATTATAAGTTTTAAAAGGATAATTAAATAAAAAATTTCTTAAATAATTATTAAATTTTTAATAAAAGTTTATCTTACTTTAATAAATTTTATTATATTTTCAGAAAGGCTTCGATTTATCGTGAATTTTTTTTTTTAGCCAATTTTTTTGATTTAGAAATTAATTTTTTTAAATACTAAAAGGTTAACTTATTTTTAAAATATTTAAATTTGAAATTAATAAAAGTTACATTTTTTGACGGGACAGAATATTTTGAATTTGAAAATTTTAAAAAGTATCGAATTTTTTTCACAGAAAATTTTCTTTTATTTCTCATGTACATTATCTGTGATAGAAAAGTTTCTTTCTTAGTAAAACGTGCTTTTTTCTTTGGCTTTATAGCTTTGGCTTTCTTCATTTTCCTGAAATGGATTTTTTAGCTAAAAAAAATTTTTGAAATTTTATACATTAGATAAAAATTTATTATGGCACCTAAATCAAAAAATGCAAAGATAACTTATCAGAAAAAAAAGAAATAAACAGAAATCGAAGAATTTTCATCACAAAATGAAATAGATGATTCTGACGATGAAAAAAAAAATATAAAAAGAAATGAAGAAAGCAAGAAAAAAAATGATGAAATTGAAGTTGTCGCGATTGTAAACGAAATACCAGAACAAAAGCATCCCTTTCATCACTTACATAAAGTATACTCGACAGTTGATATTTCGAAAATTTGTGAAAACTTAGATAAGGACGAGGTTAAAAAAACATTGTCTGAATCTAAACCAAGTTTGGAAAAAAGTTTAAAGGATATTTCAGAGCAACTTTTCAAAATGAATCAAATCATTAATAAGAAAGACCAAGAGAGTGTTGATTTAAAAAAAATTGAGAACGAAACCTTATTATCACCCAAATTAAAGCGAAAGGCGGAAAAAGAACTAAAAGAGCCAGATGAAGAGAACTTAATATGTAAGACTTTTTCTTCATCTTTTTGTTAATAAAAAGGTTATTATTAATTGTAAAATTCGCTTTAAGACACACAAAAAGATTTTACTAACGAGCTAAGAATTAGATTAAAAGAAAAGTTCCCCAATAATCCTAACGAGACAATTGGATTTTATCAAAAAAAGGATAATATCAGCTTGGGTAAGAGCAGTAAATAGCTTAAAAAATGATCAATGCAAAAAATGAACCAATTGAATTTTAGAGAAAATAATTAAATAAATATTAAAAATTAAACTTTTACTTTTTTTTAAATTTTTTTATTTTTTTTTACAAAAATTTACCTGGAAAAAATAGATTTTTACAATATTTTACGTAAAATTACAAAATATTTATTTTTATTAAAAATTATTTTGAAAAATAGAAAATTCAAATTTTAAATGGAAAAATTCAAAAAAGAGTCAAAATCAATTGTTTTTTTGGCTTTTTTGAATAACTGTAATTTAACGTAAATTAACGTTATTTAACGTTAAAAGACGTTATTTATTGTTAATTATCGTGATTTTACAAAAGCCATTTTACGTCATATTACGAAATTTATCGTTAAATAACAGTTTTTTACATATAATTGCGTTAATTTACGTAAAATATCGCCAAATCCTCGTAGCAAATCAGTGCTGTAAATAAAAAATCTCTTTTAGGAAAAAAATTATTCAAGGTTTTCTGAATTGAAAAGATCGAATTGAAATGAACTCCACATCCCTTAACTGTTTTCAAGTGTATGGTTCCAGGTCGTTAAATTCAAAGTCACTAAAATTTAGTGTGGTATTAAAAAAATGAAAAATTATTTAAAATTCGGACTTGGCCTTGACTAAAGACTTTTGGCCTTTAAACAACTGTGCGTTGTTCAGTCTTGAGAGATAGGTGGGGCCCTTGTCTGTCGATTAAGCCTGAAATTCAAGTTTTTCTCTTTGCAACAAAAAAATATTTAATTAATAGGATACAATTTCAATTTCAATTTCGTAAAAAATATACATTATTTTGAATGAATTGAATGAATGACTTTAAGCGTTTCAATTGAATTTTCATAGAAAAAAATATTTAATAGCAATTTTTATTATTCAATATTTACTAATAATGCACTCAAATTAATTAAATTTAAAAATACCAATTAATTTTTGAATGTTCCAAAAAAAAATAAATAAAATAAATAATCTCTTTCTGTGTTTGTCGCACACACACACTCAAACGCACTCACAGCAATTTTGCCATTAAAACAATTAAAGCTTGGACTCTCGCTGGCTCAAAATTTGGTACACGACATGGCGCGTGGATTTTCAGACAGACAAATCTTCGGACAGTATGAGCGGGTTGACGTACTCGAAGCCTTCGAACTCGTCTTGTTCTAGGCCGGCGAGAGTGGCTGGTGAGTCGGGGGTGAGCACTACTGGCTCGTTGGTGAACAGCTCGTCGATGTTGGCCAGGTCGCGCTCGCTACTAAGCTGGGGCTTGTACGGCGGCTGGACCATCCGCTGCTCCAGCAGCTTCCAGTCAACGCCGGTGAAGAAAAAGTGCTGCTGGATTTCGGCGAGGCCGGACGCCGAGCCGAGTCGTTCGGCGGGGTTTTTCTGCAAAAATCCCTTCAAGAGCGAGTTGGCCTTGGCGCTGAGATAGTGCGGTATTCGAATCGGTTTTTTCAGTATCACTTGGAACAAGTGGTCCTCGGTGTTCAGGTCGGGGTTTTCGCTGGGGTTCTCGTTTATTTCGAAGGGCCTGCGGCCGGCCATCATCTCATAGCAGATGATGCCCAGGGCCCACCAGTCCACGCTGAAGTCGTAGTTTTCGCCGCGCAGCATCTCGGGCGCTATGTAGTCGGGCGTGCCGCAGAACGTGCTCCTGTACTCTCCCGCCTTCACGCCCTCCTTGCACATGCCGTAGTCGGTGAGCTTGACGTGGCCGTCCGAGTCCATTAGCACGTTGTCCAGCTTCAGGTCTCGGTAGATGATGCCGCGCGAGTGCAGAAAGTCGAGCGCCAGACAGATCTCGGCCGAGTAGAAGCGGGCATGGTCCTCGGGCAGGCGGCGCTGGCGCTGCATGTGGTAAATGAGGTCGCCGCCGCACAAGTACTCGATGACAAAGAAGAGGCGCGATTCGCTCTGGAAACAGGAGTGCAGGCCCACTAGGAACGGATGGTTGGTGGCTTGTTCGAACACGTGCTTTTCGGTCTGCACCCAGTCGATGTCTTCGTCGTCGTTGACCGACTCTTTTTTGATCACTTTCATGGCGTAGATTTTAGCAGAGCGCTTGTGTTCAGCGAGAAAGACTTTGGCACAAGAGCCGCGGCCAATTACTCGCAGCAGCTCGAAGTCGTCGAGACCGATGTGGCACGCCCCCGACGCCGACTGATCTTGGTGCTCGCACGAGTACGAGTCCTGCACTTCGAGCTCCGTGTATTTGATGGGCGCCTGGTCAATAGAGGACGAGTGGGACAAGGGCGAGTGCTTGGTGTTGTTCAGAGACAACCGGTTGACTGAGTTGGGTAGGGATTTTTTTAGAAGGTTTTCGTGCAGCAATGACGGAGATGTGCATGTCGATGACGGCGATGGCGGCCCGGACTCCTTGTGATGCACAGACTGATCTGGGTTGGGTTCCAGTCTATTTTAATTAATGTTTTAGATAATTAAAAAAAAATTTTTTTTCTAGACTGATAATGAATTTGAATCAGGCTTAGTCAGTCGATTTAGCGAAAGCGGAAATTTAGAGAGGAATTTTTATCAAATTAAAAGAATAAATTAAGAGTCAATTTTAAATTAGTAAATTTAAGGAAGCTCTATTAGTAGAGATCTATTATTCTGCTGACCTTCTTGTTGATTTTATTTATTTATTTAAAATATAATTTAGGCAAAGCCTTGGTCGGTTGGAATGGATACTTAGTCCTTCCTTTCAGCCACGTGAAATATTTTTGAATAAAAAAACTAATTTGAAAAAAAAATAAAGTTAACTAAGATTAGAGTTAAAACTTAAATTTTGCTATGAATTTGTAAAAAAAAAAAAAGAATAATGTATAAATAAATAAACATACAAAATGTTAAAAAAAATTAAAAAAAAATCTTGTTGATGAAATTAAAGAAAATTCGCATAGAAAAATGCCGATACAGAAAAAAATTCAGACTTGTCATTGAAAGAAAGTCTGAACAAGTCTTCTTAAACAAGTCCAAGTTTTGCCTTGTAATAAAAAATTTAACAAGTACAAGTCAATAACTTTGATTCGACTTTTGTATTTTTATAAGTTTTACACAAATATTTTGCAGTTCAATATTTTGAAGTAAAGTATAATTATACTTTACTTGTGACTTACATTGCTTTTATAAAATGTCGAGAATCGACTAAATTACGTAATCTTAAGTTAATTTTAGTTGGTAAGAACATGTAATTTTACGTAAAATTACGTAAGCTTACATTAAAATACGTAAATTTTGGTAAAATCATCCCAAAATGCTTACGGCAAAAAAAATCAGGTTTTTGGTAAGAAAAATGTAAAAATTGATTATTTTTCAATAAAATTGAATATTTTATTCTGAAAAAATAATAAAAACTCAATATTGCTTACCATTTCTTACTTAATTTTACGTAAAATTACACAATTTTTATTTTAATAAATAAATCATATTTTAATATTAGTTTCTATGCAAAGAGATTTCACGAATACACTAAGAAAAAAATTAAAAAATGAATTCAGAGATGATCTCAATCAGACTCTAGGATATTACATAAAAAAATATTCTGGAAAAATGTCGAAAATAAAAAAGTAAGTTTATAAATAATTAAAAAAAACCGAAAGTTTTTTTTCCCTCAGTTGATGGAGCTAAATACGTTCCAGCAGACTCCTCTTTCAATGTCTGTGGCGTAAGGCTGAACATTGCATAATCACAGAGCGATCAGTAGAAAAAAAAAGTTTATTTAGCATTAATACTTATTAATTTAAAAAAAATTCGTAATAAATAAAATTTTTCGCTAAAATATATTTTGATTTTAAGTCTTTTTGAAAGTGTTGAATTTTAGTTTTTTTTATTTTAAGTTATTCTAAGATTTTTATTTTTATTTCAAGATTTTACTAAATTTTTCCAAAAATTGTGTAATTTTATGTAAAATTAAGTAAGAAACGGTAAGCAATATTGAGTTTTTATTATTTTTTCAGAATAAAATTATTTATAATGTAAAAATTGAAAAATGTTCAATTTTTACATTTTTGTTACCAAAAACCTGATTTTTTTGCCGTAAGCATTTTGGGATGATTTTACCAAAATTTACGTATTTTAATGTAAGCTTACGTAATTTTACGTAAAATTACATGTTCTTATCAAGTAAAATTAACTTTAGATTACTTAAGCTTACGTAAGCTTACCAAAAATAATGTAAAATTACGTAATTTAGTCGATTCTGGACATTTTATAAAAGCACTGTATCACTTTTAAAAAATCTCAAATTTTTTGAATTTATCGGCTTCAGTGGCTATAGTTTGTCAAAATAAATTTATGTTTTAAATATAATTTTCAAATTCATTTAAAGTTTTGATTCACAGAGTTTGACAAGGCTTTTGGCAAGGTTCCACATGAGCGACAGTTGCTCAAGATTTCGGCTCACGGAGTAGAAGGAACCGTACTCAGATGAAACAAGGCGTTCCTCACGGACAGGAGGCAAAGAGTTTTTCGGCCAGAACTGTTCGGAATGGGCATCAGTCACAGGCTCAGTCCCTCAGGCCTCTGTCATAGGCCCAACGTTCTTCGAGGTCTTCATAAACGACTTCCCAGAACATATAAGCTTTACATGTAAGCTATATGCGGATGATTGCAAGATCATCGCGCGCTTACTCACGAGCAGCAGCTCACTACAGCTGCTCGTTAGCAACCTGCAACCTGGAAGTCTTAGCAGCATGGTGCGACAAATGGCTGATGAAGCTTAACCTCGGCAAATGTTAGGTCATGCATATCGGTAAGCATAACCCAAGAAATAAATACCACATCCGATACATCATTCAGATAGTTCGCCCGGTATACCACACGAGTGGAGTTGACAATGCTGGAGGAGAGGAGAGCCAGTGGTGATTTGATAGATTTGTTCAAAATTCTGAAAGAACTGAACACTGTCAAATGGCACTCCTCTCTACAAGTTGGACCGCCAAGAAGCGGGCACATCAGACTAGAGCTAGTGAAGGATTGTCTAATCAGACGTAACGCTTTCCGCAACAGGGTAGCACGAACGTGGAAAAAGCTACCCGATTCGAGTACATGATTGACGCACCGAGTGTCAATTCATTCAAGAATAGGATTGACGACCAGAGAACAGGCTGCTCATAGGACTCAGGTTCTCTTGCTTGAGTCATCCGGCAACTCCCAGTAATCCAACTACTACTACTACTTTAAAAATGAAATGAGTAGGTAATTTATTTTGAGCTTGAAACAAGGATTTTGTTATTTAAATGAGATATTTGCGGATTTTTATCTCGCTAACTGAGTGTATGTGTGTTTTTATAGAGCATTATAGATAATAATACTCTTCCGATGATATTAAATTTTAGAATTTAGAATTTTAATTTTATAACAATGGTTCGTGATTTTTATTTTGCTATCCCTAAAATACGGACACGGACTTTTTTATGTAACCACTACCAAAACCCGGACATGACATTTCTAAAATCCGGACCTGGATTTTTTATTCTAAAACTAAAAAACAGACTAACAGGTTCGTAAAGTAAAATTTGGTTTTTAAAAAAATTTGAAATTCAAAAATTTATTGCAACAATTTTTGAAAAACAAAAATGCAATTATAATTCAAAAATTTTAATTCTCAATTTCAAATACAAAATACAAAAAGCGTCAGGAAAGGGAAAGAAAATTTAAATTAAAAAATTAATTATATCCAATTTAAAACCATTAAATTAAAAAACTTTTTTATTCTTGTTTGTTTTTCTTTCAATAACATCGCAAATGAAATCAATAGAAAAATGGAAATATAATTTGTTTGCAACTTTTATTTGATTAATGAGCCTCTTCTTAACTAAATTGTTTTAAACCAAAAAAAATGAGGCATCTGAATATTTTGTTTTGAAATCATATTTTAAAATCAAATAATTTTTCATTGAATTTTTGATATTAATTTTAAATTTTCTCATGGCTGAATTTTTGCGATGAACATTCAATAACTTGCCGATATTATAATTGATCTCACTGAGTAAACCGCTAAACTCTTTCCCAGTTTTCTCATTGAACATTCTATTGTTTTGTTTTTATGTTGAAATTGGAGTGTCACTATTGCCTTTCTTTTTTGATAAGTTGTATTTTTATCTTAACCGAATTTATTGTCAATTTTAGATTTTTTTATTTATAATTTATTATATTTTTTCAACTTAAAAAAATTCAATAAAAGAATATAAAAACTAATTATAATAATTTTTTCATTTATACTAAAAATTGCAATTTTATTGTAATCAATAAAAAAGACTTGCAAACAAATTTAATTTCCGATTCTATTTGCTATGAATTCAAATTCGTTTTTTTCTGAAATTATCAATTTAAGCTTTTTAGTCCGGGTCCGTATTTTAGGTAAAATTTAGGCCTTATTATTTTACTAAATTAAAGAATTAAATTAATATCTTTTATTTAGAAAAACTAGTAAAGGGTTAATTTTTTTGAAGGGCTTTTTTCGGTTAGCCAAAAATTAAGTTTAAATTTGTTTTTATAAGTTTTCTTTTCAGTTTCAGTTATTGAAATAAATTCTTATTTAATAAAGAAAAATATTTCATTTAAATGGTTTATTGAAAAGGATTCTTCAAGACTAAATTTAAAAAATGAAACTGTAATAAGCTATTTTAGTTAATTACAAAAATTTAATAAAATTAACAAAATAAAAATAACAATTACTTAATTTTAAAAATAAAAGGAAAATGTTTAATTTCATGCTTTAAATTAATCAATGTTGAATAAATCTAACAAGACTTTATTTTCGTAAATAAATATTTTTTGGAAATTTTTTTTTTGAAAACCGATTTCTTCGGTCCCAAAGTTGATAGCTCTCACTTGGAGCACTTGTTGCTGGGACTGCAAAAAAAAAGTCAGTTTCTACCAGGATAAAATATTTATAACTGACCATGAAATTTATCAGACCCTAAAATAATAAAAAATTACCAAATTTTCAGTTATTTCAGTTTTAGTATTATTTTGACCAAAATTAAAAGAATTGATAAAAAAAATTTCCAAGTTTTTATTAAAATATTAAAATTTCGATTAATTTTCTATTTAAAAAAGACTAAATTATAAAAAAGAAAATGAGCTTGTTTTTGAATGAGACATTTATTTCAAATTTTGATTAAGTGAGCAAAAAACACTTGACAAATTTAAGTCGGTGCCAATTTCTTGTACCATCGATGTGACTTTTGTCTTTGCCTCCTGTTTTGACATTTCAAATATGACAATAAATGTATAATAATCTGATATTTTGCACAAATAATAGCTAGTCCTATTTCCACTATCAAAATGGTATTTAACTTTGGAATCGAAATCTGACTTTACTAAAACAATTACATTTTTAATGTGTTTTTCGTAAAAATCTTTTATCAGCTTTGGTTGACTGAATACAAACGAATACAGATCATTGTCACATTTTAATTCCTCATCTGATTTGACATGATACCTCAGAATCTCATAACCATTTCCCTTAAAATTGTTACCATCTATTAGCGTCGAGTCAAACAAAATTCCGGTAAAATTTGGCAAAAATTTGTTCGTAAAATTCATCAATTTCGAATAAAGACTAATTTGTTCTTTCATGTCATTACTTATATCTTTGAATTTCATGAAAGAGTCATTCATCAAAATGCTAAACTTGTTCAGCAAAGCTTTGTAGTAAATTTTGAACCATTGGTACAGCTGTGGTTGTTGGCGATGAACAGGTTTTGAAAAAGGAATAAAACTTTTATTCTTTGAATTAAATTTTTTTTAAATATTTTTTTACTTCTAAATAAATTTACTTCTTTCAATGTTTTGCTGGCCTGAAACACCGGTTGATTATTAAAAATATCATTGATTTTTTTAATAGCAACTATTGACTTGATGCAATCAAGCTTGTAGTCCAGAGCTATGTGACAATTTAGCAAATTGACAAGAATATTAATTTCCAAACTAGACAAAAAGCATTGAAAAATTTTGAACATAATTTTTAATTTTACTTGAAGGAAGAGATTAAATTTTCAATCAAAAAATTAAACTCTTTTTTAAAATATTTTTCTCTCAAATCTTTTAAATTTTTCAGGGCCAATTCAACTGAGCCCTTTTCGTGCCGCAATTCCTTGTCTTTAAGCTCGGAGTAAAGCATTATCATCTCGTACCTGAACTCAATTAATTGATTGAGCTGGCTGCTTATTTCGATCAGACATGACATATCTTGCAAGTTTTCCTGAGATTGTATTCTTTGATTCGAGATTGTCTCTTTGCCCACCTGTTCAAATGCCGAAAACGCTGATTCATAATACCTGTCCTTAATTTGAAGTTAATTTTTTTAAATTAGAAAAAAATATTTATACCCCGATTCTGGAGCCGTATCGCTGACTGATCAACACTAAATTGTTGTAGTTTTTTTCACCATTGCTAAAATTAATCAATGCCTGATGAAACAAAGAGGAAATTTTCGAATTTTCTTTAGTCTTTTCCTTAAAGAAATCAAGAAAAAAAATTTTAAAAATAGTTTGGAAAGGAGCTTAGTCCTCCCTTTCAGTTTTATGCTTCAAATAAATTAAATTAAATACTATTATTGTTTTAGCTTTGTCGAATTGAAATTTTGACATGTTGGAAGAATATTCTTGGATCAAAATTTGATTTTGGCTGTATATCTTAGTTTTTCTAAGGTGAGAGTTTATTTAGACAAAAATGTTATAAATTACTTTTTCATTTGAACTCGCAGTTTCGTTGAGCATTTTATCTGATTTATTTTTGATTTAAAAATATCTTTTAGCTTTTTTAAAATCTCAATTTTGAAACGATTTAATGTCTTTAATTTTATTTTCGATTTTTTTATTCTGTATTTTTTTATCTATATATTTTGATTTTTTTTTGTTCTAAAACTTGCATTGTCATTTTTAATTTTTTGAATCCAAAATAAGAGCATAATGGAAAATTACATACTTCTAACTTTTAATAGAACTGGAAAATCAGAACCGATTTAAAAACATAAGATTTATAATTATTAAAAAAAATTATCAAAATGTGATTATTTTATTTTATGATTAAATAATATGTGATTTTTAACAATAATAAAAGAATAAGAAGAATAAACGATATGCAAATTAAATGCATTATATGTTGAAATTTACTAAATAGCTACACGAACGTAAATACTGAGCCAAGTCACTGGTACTATTTTCTAAATGGGGTAATGTGAAATTTTAATACAAAAATTACAGTATAAAAATTAAAAATGTTAAAATTTTTTTCTAATTGTGCAAAAATGGTTCTGTAAAAAGTAAAATATTGTACAAATTTGAACTAACTAATTTTAAGCTCTTCAAAAACTCTGCATTTTCTGTAAAATGCACACCATCAAAAAATATTTGATAAAAATATTCAATAAATTGTAGTTTTTGCAGAGCTTAAAATTAGCTCGTACAAACTTGTACAATATTTTACTTTTAACAGAACCATTTTTGCACAATTAGAAAAAAATTTTAACATTTTTAATTTTTATACTGTAATTTTTGTATTAAAATTTCACATTGTCTTATTTAGAAAATAGTACCAGTGACTTGGCTCAGTATTTACGTTCGTGTAGCTATTTAGTAAATTTCAATATACATTTCAATATTAATTCCGTAATTTTACGTAAATTTACGCAAATTTACGTAAAATTACGTAAATTGACAAATGTAAAAAATGGTAATTTTACGAAAAATTACGTAAAAGTCAAACTATTTCAAAATATTAATTTTTTTTTGTCTCTCAGTTAATATGACTTATTTTTTTCAAATTGTTTTTATATTTTACACAATGTTCTGGGGTTAAATTTTTTTTAAAAGATCGAATTGACTCAACAGCTTCTTCAATGGTTTTTATATTTCTTTTCCTCACATAAGTTTTCAATTCACTCCATATCATCTCTATAGGATTTAAATCAGGCAAATTTGAAAGAGACTTAACCTGAGAATATTTTTAAAAAAAAGAAATAAAAAAAGGTTTGGTTTTACCCAATGTACCATTTTTCTCTCTAAAAACATTTAGCATAAAGTAGATGTATGTTTTGGGTCATTGTCTTGGTGAAGTTTAAAATCAAAATCATATTTCAAAGCCCCAAAAGGGAGTAATAAATCGGCCACAATTTCCCTGTATAGTTCAGAATCCATATTTTGACTAAAAATTTTTTAATAATTAAATAAAAAGAATTAAAATAAAATGTCTTGTTTACTGCGAATTCTGTAGCTCGTTGAACTGAAAATCCTCCCCAAATATTTAATTAAGCTTCAAATTTTGAAGAACATGGTAATGATTTTGGAAACTTAGTTGGATATCTAACATGATACAATGGCCTATCAAAAACTCTAATTGTTGTCTCATCTACAATATATATCTTGAAAAATCGGGATTTTTATTTTTAAGACACCAGACATGTCTCCCCAGCTTATGTGAGTCTGTTAAATTAGGCGATTTTTGCAAACGACGGTATTTTAAACCTTAAATTTATTAAAATATTTTTTATCCATTTTTTTAAATAAATTTAAGATACCTAATTTAAAACGATTTTTTCGAATATTAAGTCATATTAACTGAGAGACAAAAAAAATTAATATTTTGAAATAGACCATTAAGATTGTCATTGAAAATAATGGTGAATGGTCGAACCACTGAAATAATATTATTTTTAATTTAAACTAATTTGTAAATAATATATCATGAATTTGTTTTCAAATATAGCGTAAAATTTGTCTATTCATATATTTATTTTATAAAAAATTAACTTTTTTCTAGATTATCCTAAAAAAGTTAAAAATTTACATTCCATTTAATTTTACATTAATAAATAAAAAAAATTTACTAATTTTTATTTACATGGTAAAAAGTAGAAAGTCGATGAAAAAGCAGAATTATTACCTTTTTTTTCAAAAAATCATAATTTTTTGTCCCTTTTTAATTTACGCAAATTTACGTAATTTTACGTAAAAATTAACATTTAAAAAAATATTTTTGACAGATTCAGTATTATGCGTTGTTTTTTTGGGATCGTCTCTTTTAATCACAGTTGTAAAAAATTACACTAAAAAAATTACGCTTATAATAATTACAATTTTAAAAATTACAGTCTAATAAAGTTAAAGAATTATAAAGATGCAGTCTAAAAAATTCCTTTCTAAAAGTTACACTATAAAAAATGTTAATGCTTTTATGATTAAGCAGTTTTAGTCTACTTTAATACAAATAACATTAAATATTGAATGTTTGTTCTTAGTTCTTTTAATTCAAAATGGATGAGTTTATTCTTAACATTAACGATTGCTTATGAGCCACATTACAATCAAACGTAAAAAATTTTATGATGAAAAAGATAAAAAAATACGTCAGATTTTAAGTGATTTCAGTTCTGGTTTAATTGATTTAATGGACTTAGTTAACAAACTTAGTTTTTTAATGGGAGAAAAAGGGAATAGTAACTTTATGACTTTTATATTAGTAATTATATTTTACTGTAATTTTTTGTATGCGTAATTTATTGCAACTGTGATTTTATTAGATTTTAAATAAATGTAATTAAAAAAAGTGTAATTTTTTTATTTGTAATTATATTAGACTGTCATTAAAATGTACTAAATCGTTTTTTTAGCTTCGCTTTTTTTATTTGTTTTTAATCTTCATCCCAAAAACTCTGCAATTTAATTGCACAGTCGATTAGACGTGCAAATGCAGAAAATTGCAGAGTTGTTTGCAGACTTATTTTGCTGCATTAAGCAAATTCTAAAATATCTCTTTTAGTATTCAAGGTTTCTGAATTGAAAAGATCGAATTGAAATGAATTTCACAACCCCTGACACTTGACTGTTTTCAAATGTATGGTTCTAGGTGGTTAAATTCAAAGTCACCTAAATTTAGTCCGGCATTAAAAAAATAAAAAATTATTTAAAATTCAGACTTGGCCTTGGCTTAAGACTTTTGACCTTTAAGCAACTGTGCGTTGTTCAGTCTTGAGAGATTTGCGGAAAAAGCTTTTGACGAATAAAAAAAATTATCTATAGAATAAAAAAAATTCTTTGTAGTATAAACAGAATTTTATTTATTTTAGTATAAAAAATGAATTATTATAATCAATTAAATTTGAACTATAGAATAAAAATATGTCTCTTAGAATACTTTCATACATTAAAGAATAAAAAATAATAACAAAAGTATAAAAAAAATCAGTCAAATTCTAGAGCGGTTCTTACCTTAGGTGAACGACTTAATTTCTTTTTTGCTTGTTTATTTAAATCAGCTACCTCATCGTCAACTTTCCTTTTTCTTGGACGCCCACGACCTCTTTTTTCCTTTAGCCCCATTTTCAGCACTCGCTTGGGGGTCCACAACATCAATATGAATTTCAACAAGTTTCAAGTTCAGTATTATTGGTAAATACCTTAACTTTATTCCATTCTAACTTTTTTTTGGCATTTTTAATTTTTCTTAGTAATTTTAGAAAAATAATAGCAAAACTATACTGCAATTTTTTATTCTATAGTTGCAAATAAATAAATAAAATAAATAAATTTATGCTACATTTTATTTTCTTATTCTATAAAGTTTTTTTCTATTCTATAGATTTTTTTTTAATTCGTCAAAAGCCATCGTCCAGAGATAAGTGGGGCCTTGGTCTGTCGATTTAGCCTGAAATTGAAGTTTTTCTTTTAGCAACAAAAAAAAATTTCATTAATAAGATACAATTTATTCGTAAAAAATATACATAATTTTGAATGAACGACTTTAAGCGTTTCAATTGAATTTTCATAAAAAAAAATATTTAATAGCAAATTTTACTATTCATTATTTACTAAATATGCACTTAAATTAATTAAACGTAAAAATACCAATTAATTTTGAATGTTCCAAAAAAAAAAAAAAATAAATAAAATAAATAATCTCTTTCTGTGTCTGTCGCACACACACACACACTCACAAACACACTCAATCAGCAATTTTGCCATTAAAACAATTAAAGCTTGGACTCTCGCTGGCTCAAAAATTTGGCACACGACATGGCGCGTGGATTTTCAGACAGACAAATCTTCGGACAGTATGAGCGGGTTGACGTACTCGAAGCCCTCGAACTCGTTTTGTTGGAGGCGGGCGAGAGTGGCCGGCGAGTCGGGGGTGAGCACCACGGGCTCGTTGGTGAACAGCTCGTCGATGTTGGCCAGGTCGCGCTCGCCACTAAGCTGGGGCTTGTACGGCGGCTGGACCATCCGCTGCTCCAGCAGCTTCCAGTCAACGCCGGTGAAGAAAAAGTGCTGCTGGATTTCGGCGAGGCCGGACGCCGAGCCGAGTCGTTCGGCGGGGTTTTTCTGCAAAAATCCCTTCAAGAGCGAGTTGGCCTTGGCGCTGAGATTGCGCGGTATTCGAATCGGCTTTTCCAGTATCACTTGGAACAAGTGGTCCTCGGTGTTCAGGTCGGGGTTTTCGCTGGGGTTCTCGTTTATTTCGAAGGGACTGCGGCCGGCCATCATCTCAAAGCAGAGGACGCCCAGGGCCCACCAGTCCACGCTGAAGTCGTAGCTCTCGCCGCGCAGCATCTCGGGCGCTATGTAGTTGGGCGTGCCGCAGAACGTGCTCGTGTGCTCGCCCGCCTTCACGCCCTCCTTGCACATGCCGTAGTCGGTGAGCTTGACGTGGCCGTCCGAGTCCAGCAGCACGTTGTCCAGCTTCAGGTCTCGGTAGATGATGCCGCGCGAGTGCAGAAAGTCGAGCGCCAGACAAATCTCGGCCGAGTAGAAGCGGGCATGGTCCTCGGGCAGGCGGCGCTGGCGCTGCATGTGGTACATGAGGTCGCCGCCGCACAAGTACTCGATGACAAAGAAGAGGCGCGATTCGCTCTGGAAACAGGAGTGCAGGCCCACTAGGAACGGATGGTTGGTGGCTTGTTCGAACACGTGCTTTTCGGTCTGCACCCAGTCGATGTCTTCGTCGTCGTTGACCGACTCTTTTTTGATCACTTTCATGGCGTAGATTTTAGCAGAGCGTTTGTGTTCGGCGAGGAAGACTTTGGCATAGGAGCCGCGGCCAATTACTCGCAGCAGCTCGAAGTCGTCGAGACCGATGTGGCGCGCTCTCGACGCCCCCGACGCCGACTGATCCTGGTGCTCGCACGAGTACGAGTCTTGCACTTCGAGCTCCGTGTATTTGATGGGCGCCTGGTCAATAGAGGACGAGTGGGACAAGGGCGAGTGCTTGGTGTTGTTCAGAGACAACCGGTTGACTGAGTTGGGTAGGGATTTTTTCAGAAGGTTTTCGTGCAGGAATGACGGAGATGTGCATGTCGATGACGGCGATGGTGACCCGGGCTCCTTGTGATGCACAGACTGATCTGGGTTGGGTTCCAGCCTATTTTAATTAATTTTTTAGAAATGAATTTGAATCAGGCTTAGTCACTCGATCAACAGTTTTGTCAAGTTCAAATACAAATTGAAAAAAAAAATTTTCCTTTTTTGATGAATTAAAATTAATAAAAAAACTTGTAAAAATACTACATCATAGTGCAACTCACTTCTTTGCACCTTTTTTTACCTAGAAATAATTTTTCTCAAGTTAAAACAAGACAAAAAATAAAACATCAATTAGATTTAAATTGATTATTGATTTGATTTACAAAAAAAAAAGAAAATAAAGGTTTTATTTTGGGCAATAAAAGTGCAACAAAGTATGTTGCAATATGATGCAGTATTTTTATAAATTTTTTTTTATTAATTTTAATTTTAATTCATCAAAAAAGGAAATTTTTTTTTTTCAATTTGTATTTGAATTTCACAATACCCGATCAACCGAAAGCGGAAATTTAGAGAAGAATTTTTATCAAATTAAAAGAAAAAATTAAGAGTCATTTTTAAATAAGTAAATTGAAGGAACTCTTTTATTTTGCTGAAAATCTTGTTGATGAAATTAAAGATAATTTTGCAAAAAAGATGCCAATACAGAAAAAAATTCAGACTTGTCCCAACAAGTCTTCTTAAACAAGTGCAAGTCTTGCCTTGTAGTAAAAAATTTGAAAAGTACAAGACAATAACTTTGATTCGACTTTAGTATTTTTTAAAGTTTTACACAAATATTTTGCCGTTCTGAGCTCTTTAGAACGCGGTCATGCAAATATTTTGCCGTTCTGAGCTCTTTAGAACGCGGTCATGCAAATATTTTGCCGTTCTGAGCTCTTTAGAACGCGGCCATGCAAATATTTTGCCGTTCTGAGCTCTTTAGAACGCGGTCATGCAAATATTTTGCCGTTCTGAGCTCTTTAGAACGCGGTCATGCAAATATTTTGCCGTTCTGAGCTCTTTAGAACGCGGCCATGCAAATATTTTGCCGTTCTGAGCTCTTTAGAACGCGGCCATGCAAATATTTTGCCGTTCTGAGCTCTTTAGAACGCGGCCATGCATATTTTTTGCCGTTCTGAGTCATTTACTTGACTTGTCACTTTTAAAAAAGTCTGAAAAAATCTCTAAATTTTTTGAACTTATCTGTTTCAGTGGCGATAGTTTGTCAAAAAAATTTATTCTAAGTGTTGTAGTTCTCTAAATAACTACAACACCGACTTTAGCCAACTTATATGTCTATAGTTTCACAGTGCAATACTAAGATCCCATGCGCTTAGCAAGTCACTAGTTTTTAACACTGTGTAAAATATTAGACAAGAGCTCGCTCTATTATTTTTTAGAAGACATGAAGAACTTATGATTTAGCATTTATTGTTATTTTTGTTATTATTTTCTTTATTATTTGTTGAGGCTAGAAGCGGCCACTTATCAATAAAGTCATTATATAATTAAGTTTTATTATTATTTTGTGTTATAACCGCGAACCACCAGATCCTAACAGATCCGAGAAAAAAAAATATATATATATATAGGTTTATAACATAAGGTATATTTTTCAAATTTATTTATAGTTTTGACGTAAATGGTCATAATATCACTTTTTTATCTATAAGAAACAGGGTAATTTAGAAAATAAAGTCAATGAAAACTTAACTTAATTAGAAAACTGGCTTTGCAAGTGTAGAATGAAGATATCAGGTGAAAAGTTTTATTCAACGTTCTTTTCAGAATATAATGAGGAAAACGATGATCTAAACCTAAGAGTCTATGGAAATAGAATCATGATTTAACTTCTAATAAAAAACCCAAAAATATTTTTTTTTCAAAATCATCAATTTTAATTAAAATATATTATTTTAGCTAAATAAAATATTTAATAAATAAAAAATTTTATTTTCAAAATTGAACTGAATTAAAATTTCGATTAATTTTTATTAATAAATATAGTCATTCTTTTCCTTTTCTTACCAAAGATAACTAAAATTAACGAAAATTTTGAGCAAAAAGTCAACATAATTTTTTTCTTCTTAATTAAAAAAAAATCAAAAATTTTCAATTTTTCGAGAGAAATTATTTTAGAATTATTAAGAATATACCATAAATATCGATATTTTACCATATTTAAAGTTTATTTTGGCAATGTGAAATTTTAGTACAAAAATTATAGTAAAAAAAGTAAAAACGTTTTATTTTTTTTTCTAATTGGGAAAAAATGGTTCTGCAAAAAGTACAATATTATACAAAATTGTACAAACGAATTATAAGCTCTGCAAAAACTCTTCAATTTTCACCATCAAAAAACATTCGATTAAAACATGCAATAAATTGCAGAGTTTTTGCAGAGCTTGTAATTCGTTTATACAATTTTTTACAATATTGTACTTTTTACAGAACCATTTTTTCACAATTAGAAAACAATTATTACGTTTTTACTTTTTACAGAACCATTTTTTCTCAATTAGAAAACAATTATTACGTTTTTACTTTTTTTACTAAAATTTCACATAGCTGTTTATTTTACCATCGATTCCTGGAAATATGATAAAATAATGAAAAAATCTTTTTTTTTTTAAATTTACGACAAAATTATTAACATTTCGTTGATTCTAATAGATAAATATTTTTTTTTTCACTCAATTCATTTTTAAAATGAACTTTTATAAAAATCTAATTTAAAAAAAGCAAAGATTGGTTTCTACTAGTGTCGAGGATTAACGGTTTGATTTCTTTTTGTGAAAAAAATATTTTTTGTATGACCAAACACCTAAAAAATTAATTACAAACTAATAAAAATAAGTTTTGGATTTTTTTATTAATAAAATACATTTAAGAACTTTCATGACATCGCAAATGCTACCGCCACCCAGTATGCCAGAACATATTTTTACAAAAATAGGAAAATATTGAAAAAAAATTGAATTTTTTTCCAGAAAAATTTCCAAATTTCCAGATTTCCAGTCTAGTTGATATTTGGAGAGAACGTCTATTGGCATACAATTAAAAAAAACTCTCATCATATTAGTTTACTCATTAAAAATTTTAGATCAAAAATTTAGTATGAAAATTAAATTTTGAAAAAAAAAATTTTCGCGCTTTATTTTGGTAACTTTAACATTTTGAATTGGTCCCTGCGCATATTCATTTAAAAAACAGAACCTGCATGGAGATTTAAAATGTTTTGTTATCAAAATAAAACGCTTTAGTTAGTAAAAAAATCGTCCTGCTTTCAATAAATAATTTGTTTCAGAGCTACTCAAATCTTTTCTTTGAATATGCTGTGCTGAAAATTTTTTTGAAGAATGCTCAAAAGAGCTATAAACTCAAAACTCATTATGTTAAGATGACGAGAAAAACTAAAATTCATCTGATGATCCATCTTTACTCTAGACCTATATTATAATTTTATCTAAGTAATTTAATGTAAATGATAAACATATTTCAAAAATTTTGATTTTTTTTCAAAATTATTCTATTGTCGCTGAAAAGTGTTAAAAGAACTTTGTTATTTTACCTTACTTTATTTTGGCATTAAAAAAAATAGTTTGAAAATAAAATTTATTGAAGGAAAAATTGTCTTAATTGAGATAAGTCTTTAGGCCGAAACTTAATAATAATATTTAGAAATTCAATTCTTAGATAATTCAGCCATAAAAAAAATCTTTTAAATTTTTCAGAAATTCTCTGCATAATTCGCATGGCATTAAAAAATATAAAAAATTTCTCGCAAATTTTTTATTTTTTAATAATAATTAAAATAATACTTTTTTCTTAAAAAATGATTTGTTGTTTTTTAATTTCTTAAATTTTTTTATTCAAAGACTATGAAAAAAATCAGAATTGTTTTAAAGTCCCAAATTAAAGTCCAAAACTGGACTTAAAAAATGAATAAATAAATAAAAGTCTTTGACTTGGACTTGACTTGAGACTAGTGACTTTTAAACAACTCTGGATAAAATTAGAACCCAAAATAACAAAATTTCTCGATTTTTTCAAAATTGTAAAAAAAGAATCAATTTTTCTAAAATTCACATATTTTTTCCTATTTGATCAAATTTAAAGTCTAGCAATATTACTGTAGCTTATACGTATTCTTTAATTTTAAAATTTAGATTTCATTATATTTTCTAGGATGGTAGCCTTTTAAAAAACATCAAATCAGCAGAAAGCTTTACGAATTAATGGATTAATATTTGTTTGTTTCGAGAACATTACATTATTATATTGACTGATGGCTAAACATGATTATGGACAAATTTTTTTTAGGTTTTAAGATTGACCAACCTTCTTTAAAAAAATTTAATTTTTCAAAGATAAATTTAACTTGAATTTTTAAAAATTAAATTTAAATTACTTTAAAAATAATTGATAAAAAATAAAGCGAGAAGGGATTTTAATATATTTTTTTTTTAACCTGAAGCTGAATAAAGAAAAATTAAGTTAAAAATGATAGAATATTGTGTACAAAAGAAAGAAAAAAGTTAAAATATTTTAAAATTATAAGAACTAAAATTGGTTCTGTGAATTAATTAAGGCACAACAAGAATTTTAATATTAAAGTTGACAAGATGATTGAGTGGTCGAAACGATGGAGTATGGAATTTAATGAATCTAAGTGTAAAGTAATGTATTTTGGCAACTCAAAGATTGCTAGGCAGGAAATCTCAATGTTAAATGCGAAAGATATCAGAGTTGAATTAGCGGAGACTACTACTGAGCGTGATCTTGGTGTAATGGTGAACAACAAACTCAAATGGAATGATCAAATTGATAGCTGCGTTAAAAAAGCTAACAACATGCTTGGTATGCTCAAGAAAACATTTGTGTATTGGGATGCTCAATTGTTTTTGCAGCTTTACAAAACATATGTTAGACCGCATCTAGAATACTGTGCACCTGCCTGGAATCCTTATTTAAAGAAGGATATATTTAGACTTGAACAAGTACAAAGACGAGCAACGAAGCTTGTTCCACAAATAAAAAGACTAAATTATGAGTCAAGACTAGCTAATTTGGGATTAGAAACTCTAAAAGAAAGGCGAGAGCGTGGAGATCTGATTCAATTTTATAAAATTCACAACAAATACAATCATGTCAATTGGTATTATGATGCGGAACTTATGAGTTCAGTGAATAATGAAGGACCAAGTGGAGGAGTAAGGGGAGCAAAGCATCGCATTTGCTCGTAGCTAACAAAATATGAAGCAAAGCGAAACTTTCTATCAAACCGAATAGTGAACAAATGGAATGTGCTGCCAACGTCGATTGTCACAGCAAGTTCGATCAACCAGTTCAAAAACAGACTGGACAATGTCGGTAGAAATAAAAAAAATGAAAAGTCTACTATAGCGGGACTACGTTAGTCTTCCTGCTTTGTCAATTTAGTTAAACTAAACTTGACAGTAGAATATTAACTATTATTAAAGTTTCACAAAACCAAGAAAAAGTGTTTTTTTTTTAAAAAAGATCTTTGTCTAATTTTATTTGGGATCGCTAATTTAACAAATGAAAATTAAGAATAATTACTTAGTAAATCAAACTCGAAATTTGTCAAAAATTAGTTTTTTATCAGATGATTTGATATGTGAATCTAGAAAAAATATTTTTCAAAAATATTAAAAATATGCTGAATCTACTTTAAAAAAAATATAAACTGGATAAATATTGAAAATGAACTTTTCTAATCAAGGTAAATATTCTATAAAATACAATGAACAAAAAGCAGATTTAAAAAAATCAGCTTTAAATGCTTGCTGCTTGTTTGACCATAGCCAGATATTTTAATTAATTTGAATGCTTGTTTTTGTGTAAATTAAATCAAGCTAACTTTTATTTTCTAATTTCATTATTTAAACTTATTATATTTAAATGAAAAACTGATCATTTTCCAAAGCTTTTATTTAACTAAATCTAATTATTTTTTAAACATTATTTAAATATATACATTAAATTAATTAATTCTATCAAGTGTTTTGTGCTATCAACTTTTTTGATATTTATTTTTTTTGTAAAATTACAAAATTTTCAGTTTAAAATTGTAATCTTTTATAAGAAATTGTTAGAAAATATGAAAAAATTTTAAGAAATTTGTAATAGTCAAAAAATAATGCCTGATTAAAATTAATACCCTAAAATTTCTTAAAGAATAATAAAATAAAAGTAAACAGAAAATATTAAACATCAAAAATTAATTTTAACCTTTTATTCTAAAAAATAAATTAATTCTAAACTTGAAACTAATTTAATTTTATGAAATTGAATTATTAAATGGATAGATAAGTTTTAAAATGATAAAATAAGAGTTTTTGTGAGACATATTTTAATTCCAAATTACAAAATAAATCAACCAGAAAATTTTTGAAAATTATAAAATATTTCAATGACATGCTCAACAAGTGTGCTATAGAATAACTTTGAAGACAATATCACTGATACAGAATATTTTCCCGAATAATATTTAAAAATTCTGATAAAATTAATGACTTCAAAACCATCATATAATACAAAAAGACTCGACGTCAAACTAAACAACAAAGAAGATTAAATTTGCTAAAAATGTGGTGTCTGGAAAAAATATTCGTGATATTTAAATTAATTATGTTTTTTCTAATTAATTTGACGTGACTTTTAAAAAGTAATTTCTTAATTCTTGCGAATAAAGTAAATTTTGTTTTATTTATTTTTTTTAATTTTGGGTATTTTATTAAAAACTCGGTAATCAAAATAAAAATAAATTTTCCATATTATTTAAGCTAGGTTTGGAGGAATATAAAATGAGATTTTTACAAAAATTAATAAAATTTAAATTTTTTAATTAATAAAACAATAATATCAATTATTACAATTAAAATTCAATTTTTCAAATTATTATGAAATTTTTTGTAATATCTCAAAAACTTTGCTTCCTGGACAAAAACTAAACACATTTTTAGAAAACTTATTATTTTTTTTATTTTAATATTTATTAGTTAAACTTTTTATCATAAAAAAATTAGTACACTTATTTTATAAGCACGAAAATTAAATTACTTATTATTGATATCTTATTCCAGACATTTATACCCAATTTATTTGTAGTTTGGATAAAATACGAGTAGCTCTTCTTTTAGGGTAATGTTTAAGGATGTGGGTTAGGGTAGCGACTTTTTCGGATATTTGGGTGTAGTTATGGGTTGAATTATTCATAATTTTGGGTAAATGTGTATAATCACTTAAAAAATCTCAAAAAAATTATGTAACATGACCTATACCCAACAGGTGAGTTTTAATGGGCACAAAAATTTTAACAATTATCTTATTAACAAAAATATACAATTCTCTATTAACTGATTAATTTTAAACGAATAAAATTATTTGAAAAAATTATAATCTTTTATTTTTACTTTTTAACAAAACTTCTAAAATTTTATAAAAATTTTCTCTGATTCTATGCTTAATATTGAGACATCATTTAGTGTCTCTTAGCTCATTGAATTCCTCAAATGATTTTTAATCCTTCATTAGACAGAAAAAGACCGTTCTGAATTTGCATTTGAAATTAGAAAAGAAAGATAAATTCAGATGAAAAAAGTAAAAATTTCACCTAAAATATTACTTAAATTATCTTTTAATTTAATTTTTTTTTTTATATTCTGGGTGAGTAGTTTTTTTAATAAAGTCCGAAATTTTTTACTTCACATTAGGTTATTACTCAACTCTTTCGGTGTAAAACAACGTGACTAAAAAGATTGATCACAAAAAATAAATTTGACAAGTTTTTCTTCTACTATTTAAGTGATACTATTTAACATGATTTAATTGTTATCAAGGATAACAATGATTCCGAAAAAGAAATATTCAAGTGATCCCCTCAAATATCGACCGATTAGTGTTACAAGTTGTCTCGGCAAACTCTTGGAAAGAATCATTCGAAATAGGCTTTATTCTTTCTTAGAAAAAAATCACCTAATTTGCCATCAACAATCAGGTTTTCGTTCACATCGGCGAACAGCTGATAACCTTTTGTTTTTGAACCAAAAAATATCTGAAAGCTTGAATAGGAAGAAAAAAGTTTGTAGCTTATTTTTCGATATTTCACAGGCGTTCGACAAAACTTGGCACAATGGGATTCTTTTTAAAATGGCACAAATGAAAGTACCTCTCTATATACTAGAATGGGTAAAGGAATTCCTGAATAAAAGAAAATTCTTCGTAAAAGTAAACAATCATGAGACTGATTTTGGAGAAATTCAAACTGGAGTCCCTCAAGGTGCGGTCATCAGTCCAATTCTTTTCACAATTTTTATAAATGACATCCCTAAGTTAAACACAACAAACAAGGAGTATTCTCTTCTCTTTGCTGACGATCTTGTCAGTTTCTTTATTTTTAAAAGATATGGGAAAATTAGCTCAACTATTAATCTTTATTAAAAAAAAATTGAGAACTGGCTAATTAAATGGAAAATGAAAATGGCCCCGGAAAAGTGCGGTTATACAATTTTCTCTGGAAACCCCAATAAAAACCAAAAGCCCAATATCAAGTTCTTTAATGAGAATATTCCCCATGAAAAAAATCTAACTTTTCTTGGCATAAAATTCGATGAAAATCTATCTTTCAATCGACACATAGACAATATTCGCTCAAGATGTATGGAACGTTTAAACATCATCAAAATTTTATCTAACAAATCTTGGAGAATAAAAAAAAATACATGGATCTCTATTTATAAACTTCTTATTGGTTCAATTATTGATTACAGTTTTTTTCTGCCAACTTTGGTCTCTAAAACTAATTTAAATAAAATTCAAGTAATACAAAACATTTCCATCAAATCAATCTACAAATTCCCGTATGATACAAATTCCACCAAATTTGCTGGACAAATTTTTTGAGGACATTAAACTTGACAAAATTGAAGTTGGTCTTAAAAATCTATTTACTAAGTACCTCAAAAACTGTTTTATTTTTAAAAACAAATCTATACTTAATCTCGTTAAGGAATATCATGACGTCTTTGTTAATAGTTCGAGAAGCTGTAAAAAAAAAACGCCTCTCTGTGATATATGGAATGAACTAAAGCAGTGGATGGATGAAAAGGGTCTTTCTCTTTAATCAAATTTCTTCTTTCTTACAAAATTGCCTATTTAAATTAATTTTTTTGTACACATAAACCTTTCTCCTTTAATTTTTTAATTTCAAAACTGTCTTAAAGTAAAAAAATGATGGTGGAAGGAGTTTTATTACTCAGAGCCTATTAAATTTATAAATAAACAATTTAAAAAAAAAATGATTTAATTGTATGGTCTTATTAGAAAGCTAACTTAGTTGAGTCTATTAGTAAAAAATCTATATAGGATTAAAACTGCATCGGACAGATCTTTGTCCATTTGGCATCAAAAAGAAGCTTTATCTTTACCAGAACCATTTAAAGAAGCTAAAACTGAGGTCAAGAATGTCCCTTGTCAAGTATGCAATGAATACGGTAAAAAACACTGATTGTTTGACACTTATCACATAAATTTTTTTTTTAATTTAAAGAAAAATTTTAAGAATTTTTTTTAGAGTCTTTTTTTAATTTAGCAAAAATAAAAAATTTTCCAAACTCAAATTTTCACAGCGCCTTAATTCAATTCATTTAAAAAAAATTTTCATTTAATTTTTAATCTCAAATAAATAAACAGTAATTTTAAATTAAAAGACCAAACTAAAAAAAAATGAACAACTTACTTTGAATCATTGCCAGAGTCTTTTTCTTGGTATACTTTGGTTAACGATGGTGAATAGGCCATTTTTGCCTCGCTTTCCATCTTCTGAATTTGCTGTGTTTGAGTGCAATTGGTCATAATAAATCTGTGGCATCGTTTGTGGACCATAATTTTGCACTCCAGACACTTGTAGCCTTGTCTGCCAAGACCCCAGATTCTCTCACCGCACACCCTGCACAAGGCCGACTTGGCAAAGCGTTTCGCTTGGTACTTATGACCATTAACTAGGTAGACTTTGCGCCAGCGACGAGCTCCGCGTCTGTAAATAGACCTGTCCTCGCCCACGCACTGCATGCCGGCCTTTGGCGGCACATTCGCGAACACATGCACCACCAGCTCGTTTTCCTTGTTCAAGTAGTACAAGCGGATCGCTTCGCTCAGTTCCATCTGACTGCTAATGGTGCACGGATCGCCTTCTTCATCGACCCATTTCATTGTGAACTCATCCTCGGCCTCAAACTTGCACACGTCCCGGATGTGTTGCTTGAATTTGTCCAGCTCATATGTGCCATTCAATTGAATGTCTTCGTATTTGATGTAAATCACGGTAATTGTGCCGGAATAGTAAATCTGAATTTTTGTGTCCTCGGCTGCGAATTCGTGGCCGATGCCGCGGTTGGTGCTTGTCGAAGACAGACTGGAAAAAAAGCCGGTCTTTTTCGAACTGCCGCCAGGTGTGCTGTGTGTGTTTGCTTGCGACATTTGTTGCTGAGTCATAGTCCAAATAACATTATTGAAAATTTCAACAATTAAAAATACTAAAAAATCTAAAAAAAAATTTCAAAAAAAATTTTTTTTTTTCTCTAATTATATGCTAATTAGTCAAAAAAGGTTTTTAGTCATCATTTTAAAATAAATGTCAAAAATTAGTTTTAAAAGATAGCGTTTTTTTAAGCTTTTAATTTTTTAATTTGCCTAATTAAATTTGATAATTTTAATTGCATTTTTTTTTTTAATTTTTAAAAATCGTTTTAAAAAGCCATCTTTGAAGTTAAAAAAATTTATTTAGAAAAAATTAAAAATTTTTAAAATAAATTCAAAATTGAGAACTACATAAAGAACTTGGTGAAACTTCAAAAAATGCTCTGCGACTTGATCTAAAAATTTTTTTTTAAATATTTTTAAAAACTTCATCTTTGAAATTAAAAAAATAAGGTTGAAAAAAAAAATATTAAATAAAAAATTGTGAATAAACTATCACAAAAAATAATTAAAAAAAAAATTTCTATGCGACTTGATCAAAACAAAATGATCCAATTTTAGAATAATAATGATATTTTATTATGAAAATTTATTTTATTTAATTTAAAATCAATGTGTACAACAAAATTGTAGTTTGGGAATCTGAAAAAATAAATTCTTATCTTATAGCTATTTTTTGTTGATTGGAAAATCGAAATTAAAAAATAAAATATCTTTCATTCAAAATTAAAAAAATAAAGTTTAGGCATCAAAACCTGAACTTGGCAATTAAATTTAAACTAAATTTGAAAATTAAATTTTATTTTTTTTACCAAAAATTCTAGAAGAATGCATCATACCTTAATTTTTCTTATCATTTAATTGTGATATAAACCCAGAGCAAGTAGGGGAAACCTGATCGTATCGCTCTTTATACAAAACATAAAATTCGAGACAGCACTTATTGAGTTGATGCAGAATTTTTTCGCATTTATCCTGGTTATAGTCATGCTTTGCCAAGCAATCTTGCAGTTGACAAGCATATTTTTTGCAAGGATCCATCGTGAACTTTCGTAACAAAAAACCACTCTCTTAGTTAGTTTGTTAGAAAAAAAAATTTTTTTAGACTTAAAATTTTCCTTAGCATAATTTATGAAATTTCAACAAAATTTGTTAAGTTTTAAATTATTAAAAAATGACACTATACAACTGAGTTAAAGGTATACAAGATATTTGTTTTCTTTTTGTTGTTGAATAAATCAAACGAGTCATGATTAACTTAGACTCTTTATCAGTTTTATTGCTTTTTGTTTGCAACATTAATTACAGATATAAAAGAATATGTTATAAAAAAAATTTAAGTTTGACAAGATAATAAATAAATTTCTTAAGATATCTGGATTTTAATTAAAATAAAAATTAGCTCAAAATTTATTTTTTTTAATTAAGATCGCACCCTTTTCAAGCAAAAAATACAAGTAATTTTTCTACAACTTCACTTAAATCCGGATCTAGACAAAACAATCTTATAATTTATTTTTTTAAAAACAATGGCTAAGCGTTGAAGCTTGCATTCATTTTTTAGTCTAGTTGAAAAATATTATATTTTTTTTTAAAAACCAAACTTAACTGAAATAGAACAATGAAATTGAAAAATAATTTGTTTTATTTTTCAATAGAAATAATCCTTAGGTTTTAAAATTATACTTTTTAAATATGCAAATTGGATATAGTATAAGTCATATTTATATTTATCTCAAATTACCTTAAAATAAAATTTGATACAGCAAAATGTTCAACTTTAAAAAAATTTTTCTCATTAATTGATAAATGATAAAATTTCAGTATTGTTCTCCTAATTTATTTAACAGTAACATTTTGACAAATTGAACTTTAGGGATCAAAGCGATTTATAATATTATTGTGATTATTAACATTAATTTCAATAAACTTCATTTAGGCAATGCAAAAAAAGAAAAAATTAAATTTAAAAAAAGTTTATTAACAAATATATTACCTGCAGGGATTATTTTCAAACTATTGTAATTTTTGTTTCTATAATACCGTGTTTTCTCGCGTAATATACCACTGGGAACTTAAATAAGACATGATCTAATGTCTCAAGGAAATTATATGAAACTAAGCAATTTTTGCAATAATAATAACCCCTGTACATTTTATGAAACATTAAGTGACATTAAGTGAAACAAAGTAATTTTGGGTCTACCTATTCAACACAATAAAAAAACTTTTCAACACAAATTTAAACTGATCGTCACAAAATTAAGTCTTCTCATCACAAATTTTTCAAAAAAAGAACAAAACTTTTTAACACAAAATTTTATCTTCTCAGCACAAATTTTAAAAAATAGTGAAAAAATTTTGAACACAAAAAAAAATAATTTAGAAAATTTTTTATCATAAAAATTAAAGACAAAAAAAGCTTTACAACACAAATTTTTTTTTGTTGTTTCAATTGTTTAAATTTCTTAAGAAATAATTTTTTTAAAATTACTGAAATTAGTTTTGAAAATTTTGTCCAAATTCAGTCTAAGAATGAATCTTAGAAATCGAAAAAATATCATTTACCTCACCGAGGATAAAATGCCAAAAAAAACTATTAAGACTATAAGAAATAAAAAGAAAACGACATCATTAGAAAATTCTATTAATGATGCCGAGCCCATCTACTGTCGTAAAGTCTGGTTCTAATATGCCCAATAAAATTACTAAATATTTAAATTACTTTGTATTTTTTTTTGTGTTCAAAATTTTTGTTCTTTTTTTGAAAAATTTGTGATGAGAAGACTTAATTTTGTGACGATCAGTTTAAATTTGTGTTGAAAAGTTTTTTTATTGTGTTGAAATAATAATCCCAAGTAATTTACTCTGAAATTTTATCGTTTTTTAATTTTATTTTAGATAGATAAGTCAATTTTTTTATAATTAATGTAAAACTTTTTTGTAAATAAAAAAATTTCAAATATCAATTAAATAATTAAGAATATAATTTTTTAATAATCAAATAATAAATAAAAAAATTATCCGTTTCATCTAATGTTCGAGGGTTATTAAAGTTTTAAAAAAGCAATAATTTCATATAAATACCCATCGGCTTTAAAGTCATCTCCTGCTTAATATGCTTAATAATACGCGAGAAAATAGGGTATATTTAAATGCATTAAAAATTTGTTTAACATAAGAAAAATTTTCAATATAAAACATATTCTTAAATATTATTACATATATTTAAGAATATGTTTTTAAATTCTTTATTATTTTCGATCTCAATCAAAAAAGATTGAAAAGTGGATTTTTGGTCAATTTTGTAAAATTTCAACAAATTTTTGATTTATTTAAAATTTTAGACAAAATTAACAAAAATAAAATTTTAGTAATTTTACGTAATTTTTCTTAATTTTTATTTTTACCGTAAAATAAAGTAAATTTTTTTGAAATAAAATTTCAAGCTCAAATGAAATTTTATTTCATTTAATTTAATTACTTTAATGATTTGACCATTCAACTTCCTTGTTTATTAATATTTTTACTACCTAAATATTGAAATATTTGAATTAAATTATAAACTAATTAATAAAAAAAATTCAAACTTTTCTTGAATTATCTATCTATGATTGACATTATTCAGGTGTTAATTTTTTTTGAAATTAAAAAATAGCTTAATCGCCATTTCTTCATTTTTATCCCTTTTGATCCTACAAATTCTTTCATCTCATTCCAGACCATCTTGATCGGATTTTAGTCCGGTGATCGTGGAAGAGATATAACCTACTTGAAATTTGTAATACCTCTAAATTTAATAGAATTAAAATTTACCCAATTAATTTCATTTTTAATTAAAAACTTTTATTAAACTTCTCTCGTGTTTTTGTCTGAACTATGTATTGAATCATTGTCTTGATGGATTTTAAAATCTGTCCCAAATTTGGCGTTAGTGAAAATTATTTCTTTATACTTTTCTCAAATAAAATTCGTTTTAAAAAGCTAAAAGACATTATTAATATTCCCAATTTTTTCTATATCTTCCTGCAAATTTGGTGGCTCATTTATTAGAAATTCCACCCCAAATTTGTTTTTTGCTTTCAAACTTAGACCTGCAATGAAAGGCATCAAGATGTAAATTAACGTAAAATTACGTAAATTTACCTAAAATCTTTGTGGCAAAGCAACACTGTTTAATGATTGAGATCGAAAATAATAAAGAATTTTAAATTTTATTTTGATCGATTCCAATGCACTAATAAATTTATAAAGATGATAAAGTTAAATAAAGCTAAACGGCAAGTTAGCACCTAAACATGTAAAAATTATTTAAAAAGGAAACCCAAGGCAAAAGACCGGTACGTAAAGAACATAAATTTAAAAACAAAATTTTTTAAATTAACAGATGTATTAATCTAATTAATTAAACATAATTAATAAATGATTTTTGATAAAAAAGACAGTAAAAAGCCATTCTTATTTACAGTGCTGCTAAGATACAATGTTTTTTAAGTAAAACATGGTAAATTAAAGATATTTTACCAGATGTCCTGAAAAATATAGTTTTATTACGAATAATATAGTTTTAAAACGAATTTAAGGTAAATTGAAGGTTTCTTTTGATAGATTTGGAAAAAAAATTCCAATTTCTATCGAAAAAATTTAAATTTTTGGGGAATTTTTTTTTAATTTTTAGAAAAACAAAATATTTTTTTGACCCAAATTAGTAATTTTTTGGCAAAAAAAAGTTACAAAAGAGATAAATATTATAATCAATAATTAATATCAAATGTTTTTTATTTTACCAGAGCAGATTTTCAATTTTATCAAAATTTAATAATGATAATAAATATAAGTTAATGAATTAAAGATGACGATTAGTCATTCTAAAACGTAGAGCAATGATTAGTTGCGCTATGTTTACCTATAGTCTTTTTTAACAAAATATAATTAAATGGATTTGATTCAAGTCCACATATTTTTTACTCTATTCAAGTTGTTAATGAAAATAAAAAAACAAAAAATAAATTTCTTTTTCTGTTAACACTTTCGGTGAAAAAATTTTGATAAAAAGTCTCAGTCCCAATTTTTAATGTACTACTTGTGCGGAAAATTTGGTAAACCTTAAATCGAATTTCGTTATATCAAAATTCCCATAATAAAAGATAGATATAAAAAAATTTTAATTAATTTTTTTTTTTTTTTTTAGATTGATATGGCTTTGAAGTAGGCTGATTGCTAGAAGTTCGAGGTTGTCTTCGGTTTGTTTCCTGCTTTTCTTTCAACAAGAAAAGCGCCTTTTTAACAAAGCTTTAAGATGCTTTAAAAGAGCAGCATTCAAATTTATTTTTTAATTAATTTTTGGGAAAAAGCTTTTGACGAATAAAAAAAATTGTCTAAAGAATATAAAAAAATTCTTTGTAGTATTAACAAAATTTTATTTATTTTAGTATAAAAAATGAATTATTATAGTCAATTAAATTTAAACTATAGAAAAAAAATATGTCTCTTAGGATACTTTCATACATTGAAGAATAAAATATAATAACAAAAGTATAAAAAAAATCAATCAAATTCTAAAGCGGTTCTACCCTTAGGTGGACGACCTAGTTTCTTTTTTGCTTGTTTATTTAAATCAACTACCTCATCGTCAACTTTCCTTTTTCTTGGACGTCCTCGATCTCTTTTTCCTTTAGCCACATTTTCAACACTCGCTTGGGGGTCCACAACATCAATATGAGGCTCAACAAGATCCATCTCAGGCTCAATCGCATTTATTTTTAATAGTCTCGTATACATGACAAGTACCAATATTTTCACATTTTTGAATTTTATACCTGAATGGACAACTTTCACCTTCGATTGTATGACATTTAACTGAAGAGCAAAAACGGTATGTAACATACATATGATGTGAAATTTCTAGTGGGCATTCGTTACATTTAAGAGTCTGTGAACCACTTTTTGAAATGTTTCGAAGTGAATCGTTCCTGAGAAATGTTTAAAGTTCAGTATTATTGGTAAATACCTTAACTTTATTCCATTCTAACTTTTTTTTTGGCATTTTTAATTTTAATTAGTAATTTTAGAAAAAAATAATATTAAAACTATACTGTAATTTTTTTATTCAATAGTTTCAAATGTTATACTTAAAAAAATAAATAAATTTATACTACATTTATTTTCTTTATTCTATAGTTTTTTTTTATTCGTCAAAAGCCATCGTCCTTAATTTTTTGAGTAAAGATTCCATTATTTTGAATGAGAAGATTACCATCTTGTTCCATTTTAACATCTTGTTTTACATTTTTGCTTTTAAAATATACTGTATTAATTTTCTTGTTTCTTATTTAACTTGCAAATTAGTCCGATTCCAATTGAGTACCTGTAGCGGTATTTGACAAAAATATACTGAAAGGAAAAATATTCGGAGAAAAATATCATGAGGAAAATTAAACTGAATAAAATATACTGTTAGATTTTAGTACTGAAAGAAAAATAATTATTTGTAATAATAAACTGCATTATTTTTTTATTAATTTTAAATGGAAGATTGCATAGATTGTGTTTTTGTGCTTTCTAGTTCGTGGATCTCGTACCATTTGTCGTATGGTCATTTGAATTTGTTGCCAATTCTGGACGTGGGTTTGTTTGCTTCTGAAAAACATTTTACCTCATTTATTAGTATATTGTTTAACATTTTTTTTGAAGTGTATCGAATGAAAAGATTTTCAGCTCTTTCGGTCACTGTGTTCATCTTAAGAGCTTGATGCATTTTTACTATTGATGTTTTTATTGGGAAGTATTTTATTATTCTAAATATTGAATTTTGTATTTTTTGTGTAGATGTTGAAAAAACAATGTGGCTGTACAGTCAATCCTCGATATAACGAGCAAGTTGGACGGAAATTTCGTTGCTCGTTATATCGAAATTGCATTGAAAAAGATGGGCAAAAAAATTTTTTTTTTCAAAATGTTTATTGGTAAAAAAATAAATAAAAAAGGAAAAAAAAATACAAAATTATTGTTTTTTTACAAAATCTTTAATAGATGTTTGTTTGGTATTACATTTTTCAATCACAACATTTTCAATATTAAACAAAAAATCAACTATTTTTGAGAAATCTTGGTTTTTATTCAAAAAAAAATCTTTTAAATCATTGATTTTATCGATAGCTTCTTTTTGAGCGGTTTCATCGGCATTAAAAATATCATCAATCGCATAATCTTTGATTAAATCGGGTAAAACATTTGAAATCCAATTTTGCACACTTGCTTGATCAACCAATCCAGCCTCGCCAATGGTTGTTTTCAGAGAAATTCCGTTTCTCTCTTTGAATTTACAAAGCCATCCATTACTTGCCTTAAAATCTCGATGGCCTAACATTGTCGCATACTTTAAGGCTTGTAGTTGAATTTCGATTCCACTCGCAGTTACGTTGCTATACTTTTGAACTTGTTCGAACCAAAACAAAACGGCTTTATCGACATCATCGAAACTCGATAATTTGATTCTTTTTTTTTCTGGACCGCACAAGTTCTTCTCAAAGTGCTCTAAAATTTTTTCTTTAGACGAGAGAATTGTCGAAATGGTCGATGTGTTGACGCTATACTCTTTTGCGAGAATTGAAGTAGCGATTTTTTGTTCGCAATGTTTTTTTATTATTTCAACTTTTGTTTCAAGTAAAATACACTTTCTTTTTTTTTGATTAAGATTGGACATTTTTTATAAACAATTAGATAGAAAATGTTTTCTGGTGATTTATAGTTATTCATGAATATAAGTTAATTGTTTTATTTTTATTTTTTTTTTATATAAAAAGTGTGAAAAAATTTCTTTTGTTCAAGCTCGTTATAGGAAGTTTTTATTCTTAAGAAAATAATTAAGCGGTATTTCATTATAAGCTCGTTATATCAAGTTTTCGTTATATCGAAACTCGTTATACGGAGGATTGACTGTATTCGAAAATTGATAAGATGAATGCTTTATAGAATACGACCGTTGTTGATGTGATTGTCTCCTGATGAATAGTCCTCTTATTTTTCGTTTAAGGCTGATGAGATCGAGGATGCTTTTTGGTACGGTAGTGAATGGTCGTTTCATTGTATTGACCTCGAACGCTGTGGTGCATGCTTCGGTTGTGTTGCTCACGATATTGGCTAGTTTTTCGGCACATCTGTCTAACTCAGGCCGATTTGTAATTAATTTTTCAATCACTGGAGCTTCATTAGAAATTTTTTCATTAAATTTTGTTCAATTTATTTTTTTGTAGGCTATGTATGTTGATTTCGGGTCAACATTTTCAAGTATGACAACAATCGGTTGGAGGTCGCTTATTTCATTTCCAAGTACAATAAATCGTTTGAATTTTGGGAATAGAGTAGGTGAGCAAATAGTCAAGTCGATCACGCTCTTATTTGCTCTGTTCGTTGGCGTTTTATTGTTTAGAACTTTGAAATTGTCTGCATCAGTGAGTCCTGCAAGTAGCTTGCCTTTTTGGTCGTCCTTTTAGCAGTGCCATCTTGTGTGTTTTGCATTAAGGTTGCCTAGAATAATAGCTATTTTTGTGTTTTTTGGCTATTTCTTCGAAGAGGTCTTTGTTGAGTTGATTAGAAGGCGGGCAATATATTTAAAAAATAGTAATTGTTTTACTATTATTTAGTTCTAATTCTGCTCCAATTACTTCATTTAATTTAGTCAATTTTTTAAAATATATTTAAAGACTTTATTGATTAAAAAAAGAATATCTCTGCTAATTATATACTTTTCATTATAACTATTAAAAATTAACTATTTAACTATTAAATTATAACTATTAACAAAATAACTATTCATTTCGATAGAAATTAGTTTATTTAATATTCGACTAAAATAAATTAATCGATTTAATATTCGACTAAAATAAATTAATCGATTTAATAATTAACTAAAAAAAAATAATCGATTAAAAGATAGTCGAATAATAAATCGATTATTGATAATCGATTGGCAACACTAGACTGGGGCATGTGGAATTGATAAAGTAAAAAAGTGTTTAATAAATTCTTTTGATTTAGTTCCCCCTGCCTTATAAAAATGAGGCTTGATAAGTTGTAAGCGTTGGACAATATTGGCCACTTATACCTGTCATTTCGCTAATAATCTTATTTTAAAAATTCTTCTTAATTTTCCAGTCAGTTCAGACTTTAATTTTGGACTTTTAAACTACACTGCTAATCGTTTTTACTAAATATCTATCTGAAATAAGTTCAGGCTCTCAATTTTCCATTTTCTAACTTTTAGCTAAAATTCAGTTTTTATTTTTAACTTTAGTAAATATTTTTGAATTTTTATTAAATCTTACAAAAACCAGATCCAATAATGATGAAAAAAAACCAGACTATTTATATTCAGATCCAAATGTCAAATATTTGGATCATTATAATACATATACATTGGTCATATATTTGAAAAACATGCGAAGGAGAAGCAATGATTTATAATGAAAAGGTCGAACAGTCTAAAGTTATTCGAGATCAGTCAAAACGCAGGAAATGTGTTTTAAGTTGTAGAATCTTTTAATAGAAAGAAAAAAGTCTTTTGTCTATATTTTGTCATTTCTAAAGCTTTTGATAGAGTCTGGCACAATGAACTAATTTACAAGCTTATTAAAATTAATCTACCTTCTTATCTTATTTATTGAATAAGATCGTTTCTGAATTTAAGATCTTTTAGAGTGAATGTAAATAGTCTTCTAAATTAAAAATACTCTATTTAAACAGGAGTTCCACAAGGATCAGAAATTTGTCCACTTCTTTTCAGTATTTTTATAAATGACATTCCAAAAAGAAACAAAACAAACTGTCAATACTCTTTTCTTTTTGCAGATGATTTAGCTACTCTTTTATTTTCAAAAAGATAGCAAATCTTGAAAACTTGATAAATAAGTACCTAAACGAAATTGATAAAAGGCTTTTCAAATGGAAAATGAAATTTCTATTGATAAGTCATGTTACATGATCTTTGAGAAAAAACAAAAGTTAAAATCAATGTTGACCATAAAATTAATGGTAGCAATTTAAATAATGAGGAAAAAGTCAAATTCTTAGGCATCACACTATACTCAAAACTTACATTTAGTCCAATGGTCGATGAATTAAAAGAACGCTGTAATTCAAGGCTCAATATAATAAAATATCTCTCAAATAGAAATGGGGTCTAAAACCAAAAGTATTTGGTAATCGTCACAAATCTTTGATAGGATCAATCTTTGTTTATTCTTTTCCTTGTTTAAATTCATTCTCAGAATCTAACATCAAAAAAATACAAGTTATTTAAAATTCAGCAGTTCGACCCATTTTGAAGCTGAAATATAATAATAATAATAATAATAATAAGAGGAAAGCTACGACAAGCTATGCTTGCTTACGGAAATGACTTGCAAAGGAAGACATCTATGGTAGCTTCGTTACACGCTAACCAAAACAAACATTACAAAAGTTTCACTGAATACAATGTACAATTTCAAATTAACAAATCAAAATAATATTCATAAAAATAAAAACAAAACAAAAATGCATCATGGACCAGAGGACTTCCACAAATCGTATCAGTTCTTGAATTGGCTGACCGTAAGAGCTCCGATAACCGTGGCAGGGAGACTATTCCATTCGTTGATGACACGGTTTGTAAAAAAGTTCTCACGCTGAGCGCAATTTGTAGAACTTTGTCCAGATAATCGCTTCTTGTGCCCTCTGATGCCCTGGGCTGGTCCGGGTTGAGAAAGAGAGTTGCAATACGAGGGTGGTCGGACCCAATCTACACTGTTGAGACCGTTCCTAATCTTAAATAACTGGATCATGTCACCCCTGGCCCTGCGATCGCTTAGAGGGGTCAATCCCAAGGCGGAAAGCCGATCACAGTAGTTCCAATTACGAATTCCTGGCACAAGTTTGGTCGCACGTCTTTGCACTTTTTCAAGTATGTTCTTATCTTTTGCGGTGTGAGGAGACCAAACGACTGCAGCATATTCAAGATGAGGTCTAACATAAGCACAGTAGAGTGTCCTAAACGTCGCAATTGTCCAGAACTTAAACGATCTTTTAAGCTGTAATATGATACCCCCTCCAATATTATGCACCAAGAGGCCTTCAATAAACTTAAACTACTAACAGTTTCAAATCGACTCTTTGAGTTGAGTGAGAGATATGTCAAGGCAAGATTGAATCATTCTGTTTCATTGGTCGTCAGACTGGTGGATGAATATAGAGAAGGTTTCGAATCAAGATATATCGAATATGCAACTCCATTGTGTAATTGCTACCCAACAATTTCTTCTTTTTTTCCTGAACTATCAAATATATTAACATGTCTAACCTCTATCTATTTGAACATCGTTTTTAATTTTATTTTTATTAATTTTTTTTATATATTTTTATTCTGAAGGAGCATTAGCTCGGTATAGATAAAAAAATAAATAAAAAGTAAAATTCGAAAGTCAAAAATTTGAATTCATATTATTCAGTTAATTTTCATATAAAGAATCTTGAATTTTATTTAAAAATTTTCGAGCTAATTAATTAATTAAAAACAAAAATTTTGAGAAAAAAAACAAAATATAAAGGATTTAAAAAAAAATTAAAAAAAAAAAGATCAAGATTTCTCTAGCGGAAAAATAAACAGCTTCTTAAGACATTTTTCAAAAAAACTTATTTCATCTTCAGTTGCATTGGGAATTTCTTGTTTTAGAACAAATTCAAAAAATAATTTATTATTCATCAAGAGGACAAAATAGTCCATTAGCTGAGAGCCATTTATGGGAGCAAAATAATAAATGATAGCTTGACATATTCTTTCGCTTTGAAACCATTTGAACACATCATCTGAATTCATATAAACAGGAAGAACGCCTGATGATTTGAGATGATCATTAAAATCAGGTTTTGACTCGAATGAATCTGTTTTACTAACTAATCTCTCATCAATGTCCAAATTAAAATTTTCTTTTCTACACCTGACGATCAAATCTTCAAACTCGTTCTCAAATTCAGACTCTATTTTGCCCATTGAGCAAAGCCTTAGGCATTCTTGGTAATCAATTAAATGACTAATGCGAAATAGAGCTAGTTTGTAGAAAAGTTTTGACTTTAGTCGGTTCACTCTTTTGGTTTTATGATCACTGAAAGTCGAATTAAAAAAATTAAACTCAAAAGAAAGAATTTTTTTCACATGGCTGTAGATCAAAATTCCATCTTGAAGCTGATTGCCAAAATTGTCGAAATAAAAATTTAACACTGCTTCGTATATGTTGCCAAAATTTTTCAAATATTGATGATCTTTATTGATGTATTTTAGAGCTGATTCTTTGACCAAATCGTGAATCTCAATTCCATTTTGGTCATTCTTATTTTTTATTGAAAGAAGAGACATTTTTTCCAGTTTTTTCACACTTGTTCTTATCGAGTTTAGACGATTTCTTTTGAAATCAAAAAAAGACTCAATTAAATTTAGGTTTATGAATCTGTGATCGAAGAAAAGCATTGTGGCGAACACGTCAAATATTGACTGATCAAAGATGATGTTTAATAAGATGTCAATTGGTGATTTAAGGTTGGCATAGATTTTGGTCAGAATATCATCGATTGTATAATTTACCAAATTAAAGTTGATGATACTCGCTATTTTGGAAATTACATAAGGACTAATAAACCCTTGTTTTCTCATCAGGACATTGAGTAAATTTTGTATCTGTTTTGTTTGAAAAGCAATGTTGGTCGCATCAAGCAACTGGTTTGTAGCGATTGAGAAATTAAACAGAGGCTGTTCAAGAATGACAAAGTTTTGCCTTTGCCCCAAATGGTGATGTGTTGTGACCAAAAAATTTAGTTGATTGTCAAATTTTTTTAAAATTTTTTCAACATCTTTGAAATTTTCTACCTGATCTAAAATAAGTAAAACTTTGGATGATTTAACTGAATTCTCTATTTCTTCAAGAAGAGTGATATGCTTTGCTGCAGTGATGTTCCTGACCGTGCTGTTCAATTCTAGTTCAATTTTGTCATTACTCTCCGATTCGATGAAGAACACTTGATCAAAAATTTTGTTCACTAAAGAATAATGAATCGAGTTGGAAGTTGTTCCTGATCCTTTTTCGCCAAAAAGAATCACATTTTGATTTGAACTAAAAAGTTCGTTCAACTCTTTAATAAGTGCTTTATTTTGAATAAAATTTTCAGGAGTTTTTAAAAGCACGCTCATTTAAAAAAAAATCGATGTAAATTTATTTTTTAATTTTGAGAAATAGTCTATGTGCAGTAGTCAAGGTTATTATCAGATTAATAGGTTTGATAACATAAAACTTAAGTAATTTTTTATCTTTTTTTTTTACTTTAAAATTAAAATTAAAATTTGAACAATTAACTGTAATAGAAGGCTCAACTGAAATATGTTCTTGAATAGGAAAATTATCACTCAACATATCATCATCTATCAGAACTTTAAAGTCAACAACTCTATCTGTGAGTGAAGATGGTATTAAAAAAATGTCTAGGACTTCATAATATTCTGCCTTAAATTTATTATATGTTGGTGTTTTATCATTTATTACTGAGAGGTTAAGCTTGTTTATAAGTTTCTCTAAAATAATGCCATTCTCATTTTCACTAGAACAACCTAAACTTTTAGTTTTCGAATTCATTATAAATTTTCCACATTTCCTTAAGATATCTAGGAAAAGTTCGAAACTGAGTTGAATATTTGGTGGATTGTAGAGACTAAAAACAAAAAATTGTGTATTTTTTAAGCTTATTTTGATACAAAGAAGTTCTGCAGAAAACTTATCAAATGAAAAATCTTGTTTAAATTCAATTCCTTCTTTTACTAAAATAGCTGTTCCGTCGCTATGCTTATTACGAGCCTTAACTAATGGTTTATTTCAAAATTAAAGTGGAGATTTTTTAGGCTTTTGTAAAAAACGTGAAACCAGTTAAGCATGATTTGACTATGAATTTTTCGGCTTTAAAATCTAAAAATAGTAATTAAAATCAAAATTTAATCCAAAATTTGAAAAAAATGATTATGAATATAAATTTTAATTTTTAGGCAATTTAAAAAAATCCAAAAAAAAGACCAAAAAAAGCTTCAACACTGTTGACCACAGAAGTATTAATAAAAAAAATATTTTTATTTTATTGATTCAATTAACGCCGATTCCGGCGATGTGTAAAATTAATTAGAAAATTAAGCAAAAAATTTAATAAGAAAAAAATTAAGTCAATACAAATTTTGAATTACGATTTTTGATAATTTAATAAAAGAAAAATATTGAAAAATTTTACAAACAGTTTTAAATCCAATGTAAATTGATTGTGAATTAATTAATAATGTTTTAAATTAATTCAAATAAAACAAAATTTACAAGTTTAGAAAAAATAATATGGACAGTGTTAAAATAAAGCTAGACAGCAATTTAAAATATAAATCAGGTAAAATAGAGTGTCCGGAGTGTAAAAATCATGAAATTGACACCAAATTTTGTCTTGATATGTTGGTCAATAAGGAAATTATTAAAAGAAAATTGGTTGAATTATCTTTTGATGACATGATCGAAGCCAACTATTCAGTAGAAATAGATGATCAATTCGATGGCATAATAAACAAAATTGATCTCGAATGCGAAAATGTCTATAAGGAAATAAACGACTATAGAGACAGTCTGCTCAAAGAGTTTAAGGAAATAAGAACCGAGATGATAAATCAAATGGAAAAATTAAATTTGAAAATAGTGAACAAAGATAATTTTCAGGCGGAGATAAATAAAGAGAAAAAAATTCAAAAAAAAATTTTAATTGAAAAAAAATATGAGACAATGATAGCTGATTTTAAATCTAGTAGAGATGAGCTAGAAAAAAAGATAATACAAAAAAAATCTTATTTTAGAGTGCCACTGATTAAATTGAAGGAGATTCAGGAATTAATTGCAAAGAAGCGTTATGACCGAGAATTTTTGTTGAGTTTAAAAGACTCGGATTTGTCAAAACAACTGCCCTATAATCTGAAGAATTCGCACGTGTTAAATTACGTGAAAATTCGTCCGAGCAGTCAACAAGGCTCGAAGAACAAAAACCATAATAAAATTCAAAATAATATTGCCAAGAATTTTCAAAAAGAATTGTTTGATTTTTAATATTTTTTAATAAAAATAAATTTTTGTTTGTTTTTGTTCTGAGTGCCAAATGAAAGATATATCTCTTCAGATGACTCAGACATAAACGAATTGTTTTGATAAATTTTTCTTATGCACGACATTTTTACAGGACATACTTTTTATAATTCCGTCAAGATTCAGTACTTCAGTTGCTTAATTATATTATAATAGCTTAGAATTTTTCTTTCACCAAAAATCCTCATTTTTCTTAAATTTTTCATTGCATTCTAAAAATACTCTTGTGATATTAGAATACTTTTTTTGACTAAAAAAACTCTCTCGGAACAAAAATACTTTTTTTTTTGTCTAAAAATACTTAAGTAAAATTAAAATGTTTTTTAAAAAAATACTCTTTAATAAATTTGATATTAATTTGATTTATAAAAAAAATCCTAAAAGATTTAATGTCTGTCTAAAATGAACTTTCAAATTCTGGGTTATAGTCATAGGTGACCAGTTGGTCACAAATTATGTGACCAGTACCACTAATCTAAAATATGTAACCAAGACAGGTCACCTAATTTTCAAAGATGGAATATGTGACCAAAAGTTAAACAATAAAAAATTAAGTGACCAAAGAAATTCAAATCATCAGTTTTAGCTTTTAATGTTTTTTAGCCATATGTATTTTTAACCCTTTTCGCTCAAAATAATTATGGCATTCAAGACACTTGACTGGACTTCTCTTATTACTTAAAGATTTTTTTACTTCTTCTATAGTTTCATCTGTGCATTTTGGTTTTTAAAGTGCCTGCTATTCATATGACAAACTTTTATATTTAATGCTGTCTAATTTTACTTCTGACAATTCCTTGTTTATTTTTTCCATTTTTTCCTCTTATGAAGTATAATATCTTTTTTTATTTTCTAACTTTTGCTCATCTTCATCTTCAATATCAGTAACTTCAAAATCATTAACTGACTCAATTGTATTTTTTCATGTACAACTCTCTGTTTCTCCAGTTGCTTGAGATTCAATTTCTTCCTTTTCATCTGGATCTAGATCTCTATTGATCGCATTTCACTTCCAAAATCTCCTTCTAAAGAAATAAGCGCGTACGTTAATGCACAATTTAACTTTTATTGTGCTTCAAAATAAATAAAATTTTATCAAAAAAATTTAACTTTTTTCAATTAAGAATCATTAAAAATTATTTTAGAATTGATTAAAAAAAATTTTAAATATTAAAAAAATTATTATTCCAGAAAAAAAAAATAAGTGACCAAAGAAAAAAATAGGTGATAAATTTCTGGTAACATATTCAAACTTTGAAAATTAGGTGACCAGTCTTAGTCACATATTTTAGGTGAGGGGTAGATATTATGTGACCAACTGGTCACCTATGACTATAGACCCCAAATTCTTTAAGTCAATAAAATAATTACTTGTTACCCAGACTTTAAGCATTCACTTACTTGATGATTAACTCGTGTTTAAAGCATAGATATAAAATATGCGACCATATTATTAATATTATCAAAATATCTCAATTTTTAAAAGACTTAATTTATTGATTATGCACCAAATCTGAAAGCGCATAAACTCAGCTATACAACGGTATACTTATTAGATATATTTTTTAATATATCGGTCAAGTGTAGGGGTTAAAAATGAGAAAAATTGGTCATTTTTACATTATTTTTGTATCTCGTCCTCGGTTAACCCCCTAGCCCCTACTTTTTTTTGTAATAATGAATTCTAACACGTGACTTATTTTTTCTTAAAAAATTAGTAAAAATTGAAAATTTCTAATTTTTTTATTAAAATGGACACTTTATGGTCAAAATTTGTAGACTTAAAAGTCAAATTTAAAAAAAAGAGCTCAACATTTTGTTTAGAATTTTGTCTAGTTTCTGATTCTGCAAAAAAAAGTAGGGGCTAGGGGGTAAACCGAGGACGAGATACAAAAATAATGTAAAAATGACCAATTTTTCTCATTTTTGACCCCTACACTTGACCGATATATTAAAAAATATATCTAATAAGTATACCGTTGTATAGCTGAGTTTATGCGCTTTCAGATTTGGTGCATAATCAATAAATTAAGTCTTTTAAAAATTGAGATATTTTGACTTGATTAGATGAAACTTTCGATTTTTTTTTATTCTTTGAGGAGGGGTGGTCAAAAATTTTTTTTTTTTGGCCCCCCTTAAAAAATTGAATTTTCTAGGTTTTCAACTATGCAGATTAATATTTTGTGGTCGAAAACTTGAAATTCAGATAGTGCTGTAGTTTTGACCTGAAATAGAAATTAGAAATCGGCTTTTGAGTGTTAAATATTGAAAAATAATTAGTCAGTTAAATTATTGCATCTTTTGAAAAATTACACAAAAGAGATGAGAAATTATCAAAATAAGGCAAAATGAAAGTAATGAAAAACTGTATTTTTACCGATGATGATAGATTCAAGTAGTGTTGAAAATAAAATTGACAATTTGAGCAAATTATTTAATTAATTACGATTTAAAATTTAAAATTCCAATTTAAGCTAGAAAAAAGAAATTAAAATTAATAAATTAAAAAAATTTAAAATAAAAATAATTCTAAATTTAATTTTCATTTCTTTTAAAATTAAAAAAAAAGAGTTTTCGAAGAAATTTTAAAAATAAAAATAAAACAGCTTTTTGAAAATTTGAAATTTTTGAAAAATTAACATAAGATATTTCTATCTCAATTGTTGGACTTAGATCTTTCAAAAATACCATGCAAGATAGTATGGTTGAGATGGATCATTCTCAACATGAAAATGGTGACCATACAATTATACTTACACAACCACCTCAATTTGATTGCTTGACTCAACTTTCTTTATTTTCAACTAAAAAATTGGATGATCAATGCAAATCGGACCTTACTTCGTTCTACTTATCAAATCTAAACCAAATTGCTCGTGTCCCACTGAACGATTTAATTGATTGTTTAAAATCATTTCATATCGACTTGATCAAACATATTCGAAAAGAAACATCGTTTCATTTATTAAATCAACTCAATCTCTCAAACACACTTCACCTGAAATCAAACTCAAGTATAACCTCTTTCACCAAAGACATTTATACAATTACTCAATTATTCCTGAAAGAGAATCCAACTGAAGCAGACTTTTCATCGATTTACAAAAAATTTAATCCGACAACTCGTCCTCTCAGCGAAGATGATCTAGAAGAAATTTTTACCTCAATTGAGGAAGTACATATTAGCATCAACAAATCAAAAAGACAAGTTTCAGCCTTAGCGGATCTAGTCAAAGAACAATCAAAACAAATCGAAAATCTTTTAAACGAAAACAGTTCGCTCAAATCGATAATCGAAGCTAATACTTCTATTCTTAAACAAATCGAATCATCACTATCACCAAATTCAAACCTTACGCAATTCCCGAGCCTTCCTCTAGGAAATGCTATCAACACGTATACCCAAAATTGTCAACAGCAAAGTCAACATCCGGTGAACTCATTCTCCCAAATCGTTTCATCAAGCCACAATGGTAACATAAAAACTCCCAGACCGCAAAAAAGATCTGCACCTCAAGACCCAGACTCTAACTCCAAAACAAAACAAAGTAAACCTAACGAAAATAGGTTACAATTAAACGCCCTAAAATCAAATCAAACTTCGCTCAATGGGCAAAACCAAAATATTTGTCAAATCAGACCATCGACTCGTCCGTTCGGTCAAGACTCTATTAAAAGCTTTGACTCATCAAACCCTACGATACCTTCTAAACCAGTCGTCACTAATCACGATGAAGGCTTCAAAATAGCTTGTCCAAGAAAAAACAAAAAAAATGTTTTATCTTCGACTGATAAATACATCAAGTATTCCGGTAAAGGAGAAAATATAGCCCTAAAATCGTGTGAACGAAAAGTTGACATTTACATTGGTCGTATCCATATTGACGAAGACATTGAGAGCGTTAAAAAATTTGTCGATTCAATTGTCACTACTTACAGTTTTAATCAAAAAAAAAACGGTCCACAATCAATTCAAATCTTTTAAATTTACAATTAGTGTTTTCGACCTTATTAAAATAAAAAATAACGAAATTTGGCCAAAAGGGTCTGGAATCAATAAATATCGTAAACCCTACGACGAACGTGTAGCAAATAAATCGAATGTTAGACATCAAACCGAAACTCAAAATGTACAAAAAACTCAATCTCAGAACAATCATCAATGTCTGTAAATAATTTTTCTATTTCCTTTCTTAATTGTCATAACCTTAAAGCTAATTTTGCTTATTGCAAATATTTAGCTCAAAATTCGTCTATCTGTTATTTCAATGAACTTTGGACCAAGAAGAGTGAATTAAATATAATCAAGGATTTATGTCCAAATAAGAAGTTTACACCTCTTTATCAGTCCGATATGCCAAACCATCCCACGAAGGGTAGACCTTATGGTGGGCAATGTTGGATTCTTGATAACACTTGTGAATTATTAGATCATGAATTTGTTAATAAACATTTAAGTTATGTTCACTTGAAGCTTTTAGGTTCTGAGATACTGTTAATGGGTGTTTACATGCCTTTTTATGATCCAAAAAAAGCTGCCCAATCTATCTCAATGTATGAGCTTATTATTTCAACAATAATTTCACTGTCAAAAATCTTTAACGCTAAAGACATACCAATCATCATTGTAGGTGACTTTAATGCTGATCCCTTCCGTTCAAATAAAACTGACATTATTCTAAACAATTTCCTTTCAAATTCAGATTTCATCCTACTAGACTCTCTCAATACCCAACTTAATTCTTTTACCTACTCTAAACCGGGAAAAAATGCAAACTATCATGCCAATCTGGATCATGTCTTAGTCTTTGATCCAAAAAATGATTTCACTAATTTGTGTTGTAACATTTTAGATGATATTGGGAACTTGAGCGACCATAGGTCTCTAAGATGTAACTTTTCCATGTTCTCCAAAGAAGAAGTTCCCATTGATGAATTTTACTCCTCTCCACCATTTAAATTAAATCTTGGGGATCCAAGAATAGCCGACCTTTTTAGAACTAAAGTTAATCAATATCTCTCAAATGGTCACTTAAGATTTCTTATAGTAGACAAGTCCAGTTTATCTGACCCTCAATCTCATGTTGACACATTTTATAAGTTTATTTGTGATTCTTTTTTGTATGCTTCCAATGATGCATTATCCTTTCAGAATTGTCTTCATTCGAACAAACAAGTATCTCAAAAAAGTATCAAGTCATGGTTTACCAGCGAAATGCTAGGTATAAAATCTAAACTTGTAGAACTTCGCGATTTGATAAGATTAAATTCAACACCCCAGTTATTAGAACAAAGAAAATCCTTAAAAAAAGAATTTAGACGAATTCAGAGACAAAACATTTATTTAAATCAGGTAAGAGAACAAAACAAAATTCAAAAATCTTTTAATCAAAAAAATAAAAATAAATTTTGGCTCTATATTAGAAAGTCAAAAAAGAAACGTTCAGATGAAAAGAATGTTTTGATTAAACTTGACCTTCTTCATTCTCACTTCAAGAAATTATTTAGTGATTCAAAAGAGGACCTATCTCAAGAACAATGTTCCATTAAAAACGAGATATCTTCTCTTTTAAACTCATATTCTCGTCCCGATTCCACTCCATCCTTTGACATGATAACTTTGGAGAAAATATTGGATGAACTTGATTTTTCACTAGTTTGTGGCTACGATAAGTTATCTTATTCTCTTCTCAAACATGGCAATACTGATTCGATTCGTGTTATCTTACTAGAATTTTTCAATCAACTGTTATACTTTAACTCTTTACCATCTGGCTTTAATATCTCAAAGATCAATCCAATCCTTAAGGACCAGTCAAAGAGTAACTCAGATTTGAATAACAAAAGGCCGATTTCCATTTCAAATTGTTTAGCCCAAATATTAGAAAAATTAATCCTTTATAACTCACCTGAGCTCTATAAAGTAAGCAAGAATCAATTTGGTTTTAGAAAAAAAACTTCGTGCAATCATGCCTTTTTTGTTGTAAAAGAGACCATACTCAACTATGTGTCAAAAGGGTCGGGTATTAAGGTTGCCTCCCTTGATGCTGAAAAAGCGTTTGACAAGGTCTGGAGGGATGGACTTTTCTCTAAGCTACTCTCAAGAATGAATATTTGTTTTTGGGTACTATTAAAAAAATACTATGACTCATCCAGAGCTGGAGTATGTTTAAATGATAATCTCTCTGATATATTTCAAGTTGAATGTGGTGTTAAGCAAGGTGGAATTTTATCTCCATTCCTATTCAATATTTTTATTAATGATCTAATTGAAGAATGCTTAGAAAAGAATTTGGGTGGCATTTTTAATAATCTTAATGTTTCAATAATTGTCTATGCAGATGATATTATTCTTATTAGTCCGGTTGATAGCCATCTCCAAACTTTATTAGATATCTGCAGTAACTATGGTCTAAAATGGAGATTAAAATTTAACCCAAGCAAATCTAAAATAATTACTTTTGGCCCTATCCTATTTAACTGTGACTTCTTTTTGAGTGATAATAAGTTAAATTTTGTCACTAGTATAGAATATCTTGGTTTCATTATAAACTCCAATCTAGATTTTAACATATTTGCAATGGAAAAATTTAGACAAGTACAAAAGTCATTCTTCTCAGCGTCTTTTTTGTTGAACAAAATGAGCCACGTCTCTCCTTCTCTAAAAAGTTTCATCTACAAATCTTTTTGTTTATCCCAATTTACTTATGGACTAGAAAATTTAACACTAGACAACAAAACCATCAAAACTCTCAACATTAATCAGAACAATCTTATTAGACATATGTTTAACTTGAGATCTAATTGTCACATGTCTGGAATCCTAAAGGTTTTAAAACTCTTTAAAATTGACCAACTCTATCTTTTTTCAAAGATGTTCTTTATTAGCTCTATTAGGTTCAACGCCTTAGCTTCAAAAATATTTCAGTATATATGTTCTAATATCTTCAACAGTTCTCCTCTTTCCTTTGGAAATGATCTCAAGCGCTTGTTAGAGTTCACGGGAGAAAATCTTGAATCACTATTAAATAATATTGGTAAGCTTAAATTGGATCTTAAGCGTCACTTTTACATTCGTGACGGTATCTTGGACTCTATTGAGCTTTGTTTGGGTAACTTAAGATTCAAAAAATTCAAAATCCTTCTTAATGAATTAATTAAACCAAATTAAATCATTTCACTTGTTCCAGAGGAATTTACTTTCAATATATGTAACTATTTTTCTACTTTTTATTTTAATTTTTTATTTTTATTAACAAAATTTTTATACTTTTAATTTTACTTCTCCTAATGGAGGTTAATTTGAATTAAATAAATAAACAAAAGAGATGAGAAATTATCAAAATAAGGCAAAATGAATGTAATGAAAAACTGTATTTTTACCGATGATGATAGATTCAAGTAGTGTTGAAAATAAAATTGACAATTTGAGAAAATTATTTAATTAATTACGATTTAAAATTTAAAATTCCAATTTAAGCTAGAAAAAAGAAATTAAAATTAATAAATTAAAATAATTTAAAATAAAAATAATTCTAAATTTAATTTTCATTTCTTTTAAAATTAAAAAAAAAGAGTTTTCGAAAAAATTGAATAAAATTAAAAATTTTTTTTTACGATTTTAAAACCATCCAATAGACAAAAAAATTCGAAACTAAAAAAATTTGGTTAAAATAAGGACATTTTGTTTGCTCTAGAGTCTTAGCTTTCTCTTCTGAACTAAAGATTACTATGTCTTTTTCCAATCATTATTTATGAGTCTTGAAAGATACACAACTTTTTTTGGATAGTAAACTTTCAGTACCCGGTACCAATAGACGATGAAATTCAAAAATTTTAATCATGTGAAATCTTCTATATTCTTTTTAGGCGTAGAATTCACCTATCATATCAGTTTAAAAAAATGAAAAAATAAACTTCAGTTTTTAGCCCTTGAGTGTCCTTGAACTTAAATATAAAAATTAATTTAATTTTTCAAAAGTAAATTCAGATGCGATTTATTCTCAACACTAGATACAAGAGTATTTTTAAAAAGAACAATTTTATTTTAAAAACCAAAGAAATACTAGTTTTGAAAAATTTAGATCATGCTTATGTAAATTTAGTTCAAAATAATTGGACGTCAGTAAACCTTACCACAAATTTAAAAAAAAATATCACAAATTCAGTTAAAAATTATTTTTCCATTCAACAATAACTAAATCGGTTTTTTTTCACTAAATTGTTAAAAAATATCTAATACAGCGAAAATGTCAATAATTCATTTATAATTTCACTAATTAGTAGTAGTAGTAGTAGTAGAAAAAACTGCAGCATGATAACATGCGAGCGCGTCAGAGACGCCCTGTAGCAGTTTTAAAATGTTCATCCAGCTTGTTTTTGAATTCGTTCACATTTTTTGACAAAATAATTTCGTTCGGGAGTGAATTCCAGTGGTTTGCTATTCTGTTAAGGAAGAATTCGTGACGTTGGTTACAGCATCTAGTGATTTCTCTTCTGAGCCTCTTTCTGTGGCCATATCGTTGTGGAATACGAGTCAGATTCGTGTGCCAGTCAATGTTATCAACGCCCGATTCAAACTTAAACATTTGAATTAGGTCACCACGAATTCTGCGTAGATTAAGCGGTGTAAGGTTCAATAAATCGCAGCGCTTTTCGTAATCGAGATTTTTTAAGTTGCTAGCACTTTTTGTGGCTCTGTGTTGAACTTTCTCGAGTGTGTGCTGATCTTGTTTAGTGTATGGACTCCAAGAGGATACCGCGAATTCAATATGTGGACGAATGTAACAGGTGTATAACTTTTTCCATGTCAGTTGGTCTCGAGTAGTCAAGGTTCGCTTCAATAAGCCTAGGATGCTATTAGCTTTTGATGCTGAATAATTGACTTGGTTCCTAGATTTTAGGTCATCTGAGATCAGAACTCCTAAATCTCTTTCGCATTCGGTTTTGACAATTTGCAGCTTGTTTTTTGAATCGTAGTCCAGTATAGTGTAATTCGATTTTGGGTTGTTCTTGCCAACGTGCATAATTTTACACTTGGCGATGTTGAGACGCATTAGCCATGTGTTTGTCCAGTTGGTGATTGTGTCAATGTCATTTTGTAAGCTCTTAGTGTCCTGGGTTACTGAACCAGCTTTGATCTCTGCCAATATCTTCGTATCATCGGCGTACATTTTGCAAATGTTTGTAAGTGAGTCCGGAAGGTCGTTTATGTAAATGATAAATAAAGTTGGGCCAAGGACAGATCACTGTGGGACACCGCTGTCTACGCTTGTCCAGTTGGAAATCGCATCACCGAGTACAACTCGTTGTTTCCTTCTTGTCAAAAAGGCTCTAATCCAATTTAGAAGATTGCCGCTAATACCATGAGCTGAAAGTTTGTGAATTAATCTTCTGTGAGGCACTTTATCAAAGGCTTTGGCAAAGTCAAGAAAAAGAATGTCTAGTGAGTTGAGTTTCGATATGGTTTTGGTTCCATAATCCACTGATTCCAACAAGTTAGTCACGCAAGCTTTCTTGTTGACAAATCCGTGTTGTTGTTTTGCGATTAATTTGTTTTGATAAAGAAAGGACATTAGTTGAGTTTTTATTATTTTCTCCAGGATTTTACATGGTACAGATGTGAGCGATATCGGACGATAATTCGAAGCGTCGGCTGTATTACCTTCCTTTTATAATTTCACTAATTAGATAAAAATATAACAAAAACAGTACTCAATTAACTAATTAATTACTTTTCGATATTTTTCAAAAAATTAAAAATATCAAATATAGCGAAAATGTTAAAAATTAATTTATAACTTATGCAATATAAGAATAAATTTTCTTCTTTTTTTTACAAATAATTTAATATCTTAAATATAATTGTAAATAAATTTTGAATAAAATCCGAATGTCTTCTGAGGCAAAATCAAAAGATAGTGTATTGCTTGATCCAGTTGACGATACACTTAACGAAGAGGTAGAAAATTTGTGAGAAGTGTAACACGGAAATATTAAAAAAAAAGGGTCTACCTATTCAACACAATAAAAAAACTTTTCAACACAAATTTAAACTGATCGTCACAAAATTAAATCTTCTCATCACAAATTTTTCAAAAAAAGAAAAAAACTTTTTAACACAAAATTTTATCTTCTCAGCACAAATTTTAAAAAATAGTGAAAAAATTTTGAACACAAAAATTTTTTTCTAAAAAATCGTTGAACACAAAAAAAATAATTTAGAAAATTTTTTATCACAAAAATTAAAGACAAAAAAAGCTTTACAACTCACATTTTTTTTTGTTTCAATTGTTTAAATTTCTTAAGAAATGCTTTCAGATTTTTTTAAAATTATTAAAATTAGTTTTGAAAATTTTTTAAATTTCTACTTGAAAATATACCAATGTACTTACTTAAACAAAGATTGTTATAAAACTAATTATTTAACAAAAAAATGTTCGTGTAAATACTACTTGAAACTTGGATATTGTTCACATTTATTAGCTTTACAAGAATTGTTTAAAAAGAAAGATCAGTTTTTTAACAAGTCAAAAAAAGGGAGAGCTAAAAATTCTGAAAAATGGTGATTTTAGATTTGAAAAAATTCAGCATTTATTCAAAAAATCTTGTGTTGAAAAGTTTTTTTGTCCCTAAATTTAAACTAAATTATTTTTTTTGTGTTCAACGATTTTTTAGAAAAAAAATTTTTGTGTTCAAAATTTTTTCACTATTTTTTAAAATTTGTGCTGAGAAGATAAAATTTTGTGTTAAAAAGTTTTTTTCTTTTTTTGAAAAATTTGTGATGAGAAGATTTAATTTTGTGACGATCAGTTTAAATTTGTGTTGAAATAATAATCCCTAAAAAAAGGGGTTTTTATTGTCCAAATGGATGTACAAAAAAAAAGTAGTTAATTTGTGTATTTTTTTTATGTAATAAGATTTTACTTAATTAGTGAACAAAATTAAAATAAAGTTATGATTTAATTGAATTAGTGCTATTTTTTTGATATATATTTTTACTGTTTGTGATATTTTTCTGAAATAAATAATAAAAACTGAATTAGTTAATTGTTTATTGATTTTGTTATTTTTTTACTGAATTAGTGGAGATTTTTACTGGTTTTGTGGTAAAATATTATTTGTGCTCAAAATAATTTAGTTCAATAAATGTATGAGTTTTAATGTGATACAATTAGTATATATTTAAAGTTTAAAATAAAAGGGGAATTGTTTATGAACTTGATGACAAATTTAGACGGGTCTAACATAAAAATAATTGAAAGCTTTTTTTAAAACAAATTTTGATTTATTAAATTTTTGTATGAAACTTCTGTAAAACGATATTAAATAAAAATAAAATTTGTTTTTGATTCTTTGATTATTTCCTTGGTATCGCTGATTTTGGCAAGGCGATTGGCAAATTGCTTTTGACTTAATTTTGGAATGTAATTTCGAGATGCACTCCTAGGAGTGCTTGGAACATTTCCCATTGAATTTAATGAATTGGACGATTTTTCACGTTTCATGGAACTGACAGCCTTTCCTTTTTCCTCATTTACACTCAGGTCACTAATATCAATCAACAAATCTTGGTTACACTCTTCAATTTGACTTGTCTGAGAGTCCTCTAGCTGAATCAAATCACTGGTTGTCTCATTTAGTTCGACCAAATTATCAGATGTTTCTATTGTTTGATTCAAATTTGGAGATTGAGTATTATTTTTGCGAAATAGCTTGCTTCCAATTATTTTGCCAAAGCGCAAAATCTTCGAATCACTCGGTCCATTAGGCGATTTTGATCCTTCCATGCTGATCCTGGTACTCAGCTTACGCAATTGCACAGTGCTGGTATGTGGTTTACTTTTTTTTCTAAAAAAATAAAAAAAGTATTAAGAAAATAAAATGATTTTTTTATTAAAAAATACTAAAAAAATGTACTTATTTAGTTTATTTACATCGTCAAATTGAATTTGATTGCCAAAAAAAATCAATGTAGACTGAATGGTTTGGCATATGCCGCGCAATGACTCAATCATTTCGTCCTGAGACTTGGTTGTCAAAACCAAGTTATTGAAAAATCTTAGATTGCTCGATCGAAAAGAATAGAAAAGAGACAAGGGCTCTGTGGATGGCTCATGTTTGTCTTTGTAATATATTCTTAATACATAAAAACGTGGGGTTGACTTGAAAAATGCCAAGTCGCTAACTGGCTCTGGACCAAGTTCAATTTTTTCAACATTTTCCAGCTCTATTTTTTCATAATCCAGAAATGATTCTACTGCGTCATCGTAACTTCAAAAAAATATTACTTATCATCAAATAATATGGGAAAAGATTGAATTAAAATTTATTTATTTATTCAGTGGCTCTATTGACACATATCGATAAACTATGTTAAAGTTAAAATTTAAAATTTAAAATTTAAAATTTAAAATTTAAAATTTAAAATTTAAAATTTAAAATTTATATCTAATAAACAGATAGTTTGTGTGTAAGTCATACAATTTTAAATATTTTTAAAAATAATTTTCATGAAATTTTTTTAACCTTTAGTAAACTTTAAAATTTTGACATTTTTCAAACTTTGTTTAAAAACGGGTCTATGTTTTTTTCACATTTTTTTTATGCTTTTTCGCATATTTTTCTCTCTTTTTCACACATACACTTTTCTTCACATAGCACACTCAAAATCACACAAAAAATGCTCGAGACACATAAAAAGCACTCTTTTTTTCTAACAACATCTCTGATTTAACTCTCTCTTTTTCGCATAAAAGAAATATGAATTAAGCATACATTAAAATCGTGATCAAAAGAGTATACAGTTATATTATGATTTGTTTTCAAAATGGAAAAAATAGATCGTTTTGTTTTCAAGAAGAAGCGTGGTCATGGTCGCCCTGCGAATGCTAGCCAAGCTTTGCATAAGGATTGATTTTTTTTTATTTAATTAAATAATTATGTAATTTTGTCCAAAAATAATAAATTTTGTAATATTTTATGTTTTTTGTGAAAATTTAAGTTAGAACAAATTAAAATTAAAATTAGATTTAAATTCCTTTTTATATAAACTTAATTTTATTTTAAATAAAGATTTTTCAAAAAGTTAATCTTATTTTTAATTCAGCTTTTTTCATGCTAAAAAGAGAGAAAAATTGTGCTAAAAAGCACAAAAATTGTGTGATAAAGTAATTTACCCTTTAAAAACTAACTGTAGCACACGAACGAAATATCTAAAATGACTTGAAGTGTCTTGCAACAAAACAAATTAAAAAGTTAAAGTTTTGACTCTGACTTTGAAAAAATATTAATAAATCAAATCAGGCTTTTTCTTTTTGACTTGGTCTTTTTGCCAAACAAATTGCTTGCACTATGTTCCATTTGCACAACTTATTTTTTCCTTCTAGAAGAAAGCTATTGGATTTTTCGAATTTTTATGTTATTTTTTTGTTCAAAAAACCCTAAATCAAAGTCGCCATGCACCTTTTTTCTTCTTTTCAAATCACATTCAAAGAAATTCATTTAATATTTTTAATTCATTTAATTTTTTAAATTTTTGTTCAGGTGTACTTGGTTTAATACAATCCTTTGTTCATTGTCATTGGAATATTTGACGAAAGTACCAGACCCATTACAATTATGCCAATTATTATCAAAATAATTAAAAAATTCATTAAAATTAAATTTTCAAATTATTTTATTGTATATGTATTGTAACACTATGTGTCAATAGACCATTCGTATTTATTAAAAATTTAATTTTTATTGTTTTTGAATAAAAATTATTGAAACCGGAAATTTTTTCTTTTGTTTCCCATTCATTTATAATGCAGCTCTCTATACACAACATTAAGAAACTATAATTTTTGAAGTAAATCTTAAGACAGCTTTCATTAACTTGGTAAATGACTTTTTAATTTTTCTGATTCCAATCGATCATTTCAAAAAGATCAGAATTTAAGCTCTGCTGAAGTCATTTAAAACAATAATTTTAAATGATATATGCAATAATAGCCTTGGTAGGTTGGAATGGAGAATTGATCCTTTCTTTCGGTCACATAAAAAAAATTTGAAAAAATGCAATTCTGTTAAATATTTGACAAACATAAAGTTAAAATGAGAATCTAAGTTTTAAATAGATTTTTTTATTTTAATTACAATTATTTGCTTAAGATCAATTAATTGAATTTTTTTTAGATTATTTTCTATTACTTTTCCAAATATTTACCTTTTGAGTGGAAAAAAAGGGCAAAATGGAAATAATTTTACAATTTAAAATTTTCATATTTTTAGATTTTTTGTGCAATATTTTAGAAAATAGAAAAAAATCTCCCCAATTATTTAGTTATCAAAATTAAAATAAAAATTTTACGAAATATTGCACAAAAAATCTAAAAATACTAAAATCTAAAAATGTAAAAATGTAAAATTTTTTTCATTTGCCGAAAAAAAGCCATGTAATACTAATCCCATAGAATTCCTAGATACGGATTAACATACGGACTAGATAAAGGAAATAAGGTTGATATCATCTACTTAGATTTCACAAAAGCTTTTGGTAAAGAACCGCATCAAAAACTCTTATTACCGTAAGGTTTAAACGAACCTAGTCTAAACTGGATTGAATCATTCTTAATAAACCGAAAACAGAGAGTAGTTCTTGTTTAGTTTATGTCATGTTGGGAAAAAAATCAAAGTGGTGTTTCACAGAGATTTTATTTTATTTGAAATTTACATAGATGATGATGATTTTCATAGAAATTTACAGTTACCATAGATGGGATCCTACTGTTTCCTATCTTCGCAAGTCTAGATTGCTAGCTTGTTGTAACTTATATTATTATTATTATTATTATTATGATCTTTTGAAAAATTTGAAATGTCCTTGTTGGTCATATGGCGATGGTTTAAAAATAAAGGAAAGGAGAAATCAAGACTCTGAAAACTTAACCTTGTAGGAAGATTTGGAAATATTGGTTAACTATAGTGGTTCTTGTTAAAATGAAACGTACCGTTCTTAAAGGGTACCGTACCGTATTGAAAAGTCCCATTTTAAAAATAAACAAAAATATTTGCTTGTTTTAGATTTATTTTGATCGATTTATTCCCAAATAAGACTCTTTTGGAACGGAAGTGGAACACTTTAAGAACGGTACGGTACCCTTTTGGAACGGAACTGGAACCCTTTAAGAACGGTACGGTACCCTTTTGGAACGGTACGGTACTCTTTTGGAACGGTACGGTACCCTTTAAGAACGGTACGGTACTCTTTTGGAACGGTACGGTACCCTTTTGGAACGGTACGGTACCCTTTAAGAACGGTACGGTACCCTTTAAGAACGGTACGGTACTCTTTTGGAACGGTACGGTACCCTTTTGGAACGGAACTGGAACCCTTTAAGAACGGTACGGTACTCTTTTGGAACGGTACGGTACCCTTTTGGAACGGAACTGGAACCCTTTAAGAACGGTACGGTACCCTTTTGGAACGGTACGGTACCCTTTTGGAACGGAACTGGAACCCTTTTGGAACGGTACGGTACCCTTTTGGAACGGAACTGGAACCCTTTAAGAACGGTACGGTACCCTTTTGGAACGGTACGGTACCCTTTAAGAACGGTACGGTACCCTTTAAGAACGGTACGGTACCCTTTAAGAACGGTACGGTACCCTTTAAGAACGGTACGGTACCCTTTAAGAACGGTACGGTACCCTTTAAGAACGGTACGGTACCCTTTTGGAACGGAACGTTTTATTTTAACAAGAACCACTGTAAGCTCATCGATGGTCAACAGAGTTAATCCTGTCGAAATATAAACGTTTAAAGTAAAAGAAATGAATTTGAAAAAATTAATTTGCTGAAAGGAAGAAACTATGCAAAAATTTTATGTCGGAGTTGTAGAACCTGTGAATAGATTGACCAAGGAAACAATATTAGCCAAAAAATTAAAAAATTCATGAGTGTCATTACTAAAAAAAGAACTGCAAAAGCCACAAATGGCTTAGATCAGTATAGAATATTATACCACAGGAAGCTAATACTACTATTAAAGATTACGATTTAAGTGCTTTGCACCATTGACGCAAGTCAAACTAGTTATAAAATATTATTTTTTAAAATAAAATTTTATTTTATCTTTTTAATTTTTGTAAAATGTAAACATAATCAAATCGAACTTACTTAGAAACATAAATTGCTGAATTAGTTAAAATAAGAAATACATCCGGATCAACTTGACTAATGTCATCGTTAGATCTAATTTATAAAAAAAAAATTAATTTTTTATCATTTTCATTTTTTTCAATAAATCTACTCATTAAAATTGATCAAGGCCCAAATTCCATAGCAATCCTCATTTTGACTGACCAATTCCTTTTTACAATCATTTAAAAGTTGTCGAATATTTTCCTCTCTTTCCGAATCTGCCTGAGATTGATCTTCACTATTTTCCTCATTTTTAGCCGGAGAAAGCAAATTTGATTTGGAAATTTGTTCATTTTCAAATGCCGGCACACCTTGTAAAACATCGAGTGCCATTTGTCTGAACGCATCTCTAAATCTTAAGTAGTATCTGTTCGCAGAGTTCATCCCGTCCCTCAGAATGCCCGCAAATTTGCGCTCTCCAGTGCGGGTATAGTCTCCTTTGAGGGCACTAGTTCCGGCATATTGCTCACTAATTGCGTCCCCATTATTTGCCCACATGAACCAAATTTTTCTCTTAAAATCTTGGGCCAGTTCACTTGGCGGAACCAATATTCCTAATGGTTGCAGTTGATTTTCAAGCACATATTTAGCCATTACCATTTGGACGACATTAGTTCGGTCCAAGCAGTCAACACAGTTGACTCTTAAAAGTGTTTTTTGTTTAAAGATAAAACCCCGGTCGTCGATCCAGCAGAATGGTTCTACTAGAATTTCTTTCACTTTGTCCTTTAAAATAGAGACATTTTCAAATTTAAGACCTTTGCTTAAGAAATTTTTGTTAACAAAAATAGAAGAAAAAAGTTTGCTCAAAAATACCAATGTTCGTGAAAATCGAACTGAATGTAGACTATTTTTTGGTTGTTTAGCTCTGCCAGTTGTTCTACATAGGCATCGCCTAGAATGCTCTCTTTACCAGTTTCTTCGACCAAATTTATGAGTAAAAACTTGTCAAAATTTTTATAATTTGATTGCAGCTGATCAAAGTGGATCTTAAAAGCAGCCTTGTTCTCTGTTTGAGCTAAACGAAGATTGATTAAAAAAGTTCATTTTACTTCAAATTAAAAGGTTCTGTAAAGAGGTTGAAAAAAAATCAAATTACTGAATGGTTTAGTTAAGGTTTAGCCTGAATAAAACATTTTTTTATTTTAACAAAAATTTTCGGCGGTCTTTCAATTCATAAAATTTTTTTAGAATAATAATCCCTCGTTTTATTTTTATAGTTTATAAATCGACAAATCTTCACAATATTAAAAATTGTTTTCAACCCTCTAAGTCGCCTGTTGTATAAGTTGTGCTACAATTTTTGAAATCTCAGAATTTCACGGAGTTCTTAGCTTACTTTAACAACAATTAAAAGATAAGCAATGATAAACATGCAGACACAAAACACAAACTCGATGGAGTACATAAAATTACTAGAGTACAAACTGCAACAGAATCTTATAGCGCACAAAAAAGTATTAAAATGGGCAAGCACAATTTAATTACGAATCGAACAGACTCAATCACAAATCGACAATTTAAAACGCTATTAACCAAACGTTTTTGATGGTAAAAAACAAGACAAACCCACTATTAAAATGTCAGTACCGTTAAAATCAGTTCACCGAACCACTTCTAAACAAGGCGAACCAACTATATCGAACATCTCAACGATTCCTAATCCGGTCACAGAACCAAGCGAAATGAAATCTTACAAAACTCCAAAGACGGAATTCACTTTTCAGAAAGATTTGAAATCAGAGCAAAAAAAATCAATTCGAAAACAAAACAAAACAACTCTAGGACTCAATAAGAGTTTTAACGAAGACACCGACTTAATTATTAGGAATTTCATCGAAAACTATATTCAAAATCGTTTAAATCCTCTTGAAAAACGACTGGGAAAATTGGATCTTCAAATAGACTCTAATGAACGCTTGATTAGTGAGACAAAAACAATTATCAGTAAGATTTCAAAGAGTACAAATGATAATAGAAAAGAATTTGAAGGCACGTTGGACAACATAAAAAATATTTTAATTGGTAACCATGCATCAAAATTACTTATCTAAATTCAGACTAAAATAACTTAGAAATAGGGTCCATTTGAATTGTGAAAATGTTGTATTTTTTATTTTTATTTCTTTTTTTACAAAATACTAGAAAAATTATGTAACATAGTACAACTTAAATCTTTTGATATTGTGTTTCTTATTTTTATTTGATAGTAAATAATTTTTGTATAATTTAAACTATCTTTTTTGAACTTTCTTGAATTTTTTAATTAAAAATATTAAATACAGTGACCCTTATTTGAGAGGTCACTGAGCAGGTGGTCGGCGATCGGACTCAGCTTAGAATTAATAAATAAATAAATAAATTAAAAATTGTTATTGACAAAAAATATTTTCGGAAGTAGCTTTTTTGTTTTATTCATTTTGAAAGATATTTTTATTGCAAATAAATTTAAAATTTAGTTCAAGAAACAACTTTAAAATAAATAAATTTAATTAATTGATACATCATCAAAATTTTTCAACTAATTTATATGAAAAATTAAATAATAAAACATCTTATAAATTAGGAATATATAATTTAACCATAATAAAGAAATGAATAAGATTTTTCTTTTTGTTTAACTTTCGGATTTTTTTCAATGTTTTTTAAGTTTAAATTGTTATTTCCATAAAAGTTAATTTTACATCAAAGTTGGACGATGGCTTTTGACGAATAAAAAAAAAACTATAGAATAGAGAAAAACTTTATAAAATTAGAAAATAAAATGAATTATAAATTTATTTATTTTTTTTAAGTATAACATTTGCAACTATAGAATAAAAAAATTGCAGTATAGTTTTGCTATTATTTTTTCTAAAATTACTAAGAAAAATTAGAAATGCCAAAAAAAAGTTAGAATGGAATAAAGTTAAGGTATTTACCAATGATAGTTGGAAAGAAATGGAAATAATTCTGTCATATTATTAGTTGATGTTTTGAATAATTTATCTACCATAACTTATTAAAATTCATTTAACCTTATTTGGAAATTTGTAGTTGCGTCTTTATTTTTTTTAGAAATCTGGTCATGTACTAGATTCCATATTTAAGCAACTCAACTTTTTATTATTTTTATTCTTTATCTTATTTAATAAAGTAATAGTTAGTCTAAACTAGTCTTTCTATTAACTCCCTAATACATTACAATTCTAAGAACGAAGTATTTAAATAAGGCCTACACTTTTTTATCACTAATTTAATAAGTTTGTAAATTTTCTTATATCTATGCAAAATAAAATTTTGAGTAGAGAACGATTTTCTTAAGATAAAAATACTTTTTTTTTAGTTTGAAAAAATTTAAATTTCTCAAAATGAGTTGTTAACTCCAAAATATTCGACGCATTTTTCTTTCTATTTAGTCCTTATCTCAACCCAGCTATTTCTTGAGTGTTTTGAGTGTTCATTCTTTCAACAAAACTACTATCAGAATCACTTCCCAAATCAAGCGTTTCAAAATTTAGTGAAAAAATTTTATCAATTTTTGAACTAATTCTAATGTCTAAAAAAAATTTTTGGATGAAAAGAATTTTTTTTTTAAATCAAAGTTGTTTATTTAAAAATTATTTTTCAACAAACTGATGTGGAAACTCTTGAATGTTTTTAAAAATCGAAATGAAATTTAAAAACAAAAATATTTTCCAAGACTATTGAAAAAGAAGTCTTTAAAATGGTGGGGAGCGAAAAATGCCAAAGTCTTACATTCGATAGGCCTTGGAGCGCTATTTTTGTATATCAATACTTCACTTACTAACCACTTAGAATTTCATTGAAATTTATTTTTAATATTCCGAAGATTAAATAAAAATCGTGATATGCACCCTAATAAAAAAAATTAAAAAATTTTATGAGTTTTTTTTTGAAATTCACTTTCCTTATCTCTTTTTTATACTAATTGATAAACATTTTATTTTTCTCAATCATGTGAAAATTTTTTATAGTGATTAATATAAAATTAAATGAATAATTAATAATTATTCATTTAATATTAATTTAAGTCTTTTAAGTCTTTCTAATAAATAAATTTCTTAGTTTATATTTTTAATAATTAACAAATAAATATAGATCAAATATCGAAAAAATTGATAAACAAGAAAATAATCATTTTTAGAAGTAAAATTGAAGACTTTCTTTATTCTAATTTTATTTATATAATTTCTTTAAAAAATCCTTCATTTTACTACAAAAAAAGGACAATAGAAAAGAATTTTTATTGTTTCTTTTCAAATTAAATTTCTTTAATTTTATTCAATTAATTATTCAAAAATTAAGAATCCAAAAATAAGTATAATTTTTAGCCATAAAAGTCATTTGTTCTTAAAAAAATATTTAATATTAACACTTGAAGCACCAAGCATTTTTTCGCTACTTTTTAATCCAAAATATATTTTTATAAATTTAAAGTAATTTTATTCAGAAATAACTTTTTTAATGAAAAAATTAATTTCGCTTATTTCAAATAGATTTTTTTTAAGAATTTTTTAAAGACATGAGGATTTAAAATTTTGAAAAAATTATTTCAATCAATTTCAGCTTAATTTTAATTAAGAATTCAATTTTTTTTTATTCACAGACCAAAGTGTGTATTTGAAAAAGATAATTAAAAAAACTGAATATAAATATAAAATAAATTTTTTTTATCAATGTGATTAATTGAGTGATGTAATTTTTAGCTTTATTTAAGTAAATTTCTTGGATAAAAAATTTTTGAATTTTCTTATTACATCTTCAACTCAATTCTCTAAAAATTAATTAAGTTCAACTAAAATAATGTTTTTTAAAATAATTTCAATTTAATTTTTGGATTAAAAAATAAAAAGGTGTGCAAATAAAATTCGAGATGAAAAAAAGGTATGTTAAAAAGCTTTGCTAATATGTTGATCAAATAGAACCTAGCTCTAGATATTTAATAAATTTCTTTACTGCTTCTTGGCACTAACTTACCTCGCTTTGTCATTTTACATGATGTTTTTTTTGATTTGGGTTTAGAAAATTTAGTAAACAGCAAAAATTTTATTTAAAATTTTAAAAAACTCTTTAATTATTTGACTCTACTATTTTTTAAAATAAAATAAACAATTTAACCAATTTAAATATTTAATTTTTATTGAGTTCTAAAATTAATATAAGTGGCAAAATATACCATCAAAAAAGCCATTAATTCCTTAATAGATTGCTTTTGATTTTTAAAGAAAATAAGACGTCACAAACTTTGAATACTTTTTTAAATTTTAAAATAACAAAATCATTCTTAGATAAGCCTATAATGAAATAATAATTTTTGAAAATTTAGCTTTTAGTTTTATCAATTATCAATGAAATTTTGCTATAAATAATTTTTTCGGAGTCCTATCTGAATTAACTTGAAAATGTTTGGCTTTGATAAGGGCTCAATCACGTGGCCATATGCAGCAAAAAAAAAATTTTGGTAAAAATACTACTTATCTAAAAAAAAAAAAAATTAAATTTAAAAACAAAAACACATGAAAATGCTTCTGAAAAATTATCAGGATAAATTCTGGCTAAGATAGCAAAGCAGAAATTTTGTTCAAAAAGCTTGCAAACCTGTTTAAAACTACCTTTTAAATTAAAAAAATAAAAACAAAAAACTAGCATTTTATTAAAACAAGACTTTTATATTTAATGTCTTTCTCAAATTTAGATTAGTTATATAACTATTTTAAATTGATAAACTTTATTGTTAAATAAAATACCTTTTAGTTTGAAAAATATTTTTAACATTTAGGTTCTTAAAATTGAGCGAAAAATGTATAAGCTTTTTATCCTATTGTTGGCATTTATTGACATCGAGAGTTTTCGATTAAAACGAGACACCGAACATCACCATCCTGTCAAGCACTGGGGCTACCGTAACCAAGATCGTAGCTTAATACCAGACAGCTGGCACAAATCACACCCTAAATGCTATGGAGAACAGCAATCACCGATAAATGTTGAGCTGGCAGCCACTGTTTATGGCAAAGAACTGGCACCTTTGAAGATCAAGGAAGAAAATATTAATGGAACTGATTACGAGACATGGCAAGTGAAAAACAATGGACACAGCGTGGTGATGTCTGTGGAGAATAGAAATTTTTTCTTCAAAACAAGGCCTGATGGCATGGAATACAAATTTTTGCAGATGCATTTTCACTGGCGAGGTTCGGAGCACTATGTCGATGGACATAGATTCGCAGGAGAGCTGCATTTGGTGCATCAGAGTGTGACCGATGAGAATAAGTTTGCCGTGATCGGTTTCTTGCTAAGACAAACAAATCATGACAATGAAAATTTGAAACCTTTGGTAAATATTTTGGCCAATATTGTGGAATATGGTGCCACGGTGAACATTTCTGACTTTAGTCTTGAAAATTTAATTCCTTTCGACTTGAAAAATTACTATCGCTATTCTGGTTCTCTCACAACCCCTGGCTGTGACGAAGTTGTCGAATGGCATTTGATGGACAACCCTTTGCTGGACATATCTGACGAGCAGGTTCTAGACTTTCAGAGTATGCAAGACAAAAATGGATTTTTGGTAAGAGCATTAAAATTTTTTTTTAATTTTTACTTTTTTTTTTATTCTTTAAAGATAATTACAAATTCAAGACCGATACAAGAATTGAATGATAGAGTTGTAAAACGCTCATTCGAAGCTAATAATTTAGGCACCAAAAGAAAGTACCTTAATTCGGCTTCGGGTCTTACTGACTCATCGGATGTTGAGCCAAACAAGATTTACAATAATTCATATAAACCAAAAGGCTCATTTTTTTTATTTGCTTTAATAACATTACCCCAAATTATTAATAAATTATTTGGATAAAAAAGTTCTGATCAACCATGTTTCGGAGCAAAATAAAAAAAATATGACCAATAATCAACACATTAAGTAGCGATTAGTTCATTTTTTAATAAAAATTTGATAAAATTTTTTTTTTATACATTAACAGTATAAAAAGACTTACATTTTATGGTGTTATTTAATTAAATATAATTATTTTTCAATACAAAAATTGCTTTAACTTTTGTGATGTATCGAGAAAAAAAAGAAAACATTTATTTTACAATTTAATATTTATAATTTTATTTTATTAATTTGATGTAAGAAAAAAATTTTTGGAAGGGTCAGTTAATTTCTGATGATCTTTTGATACTTAATTAAAAAAGTTACTTTAATATTCTTATTTTTTACAGAATTGATTTCCTAAAAATAGTCATTTTTCCAAACCAGAAAAAAAATATGAGTTAATACAGTGCTGCTGCGATAAATTGTAAAATGTACCAAAAATTGACTGTACTGGATTTATATCCAATTTTTTGTGGAAAAAAAGATCTTTAAAACCTGTCGATCTTCTAATGTTAAATAAATAAATGAATCATAGTAGTTTAAAAGTCCAAAATTAAAGTCCAAGTCCGGACTTTAAATTTATATTTTAATTTTTAAAATTTTTATCAAAAGAAAAATAAATTTTATATCGAAACGATGGAGTATGGAATTTAATGAATCTAAGTGTAAAGTAATGTATTATGGCAACTCAAAGATTGCTAGGCAGGAAATCTCAATGTTAAATGCGAAAGATATCAGAGTTGAATTAACGGAGACTACTACTGAGCGTGATCTTGGTGTAATGGTGAACAACAAACTCAAATGGAATGATCAAATTGATAGCTGCGTTAAAAAAGCTAACAACATGCTTGGTATGCTCAAGAAAACATTTGTGTATTGGGATGCTCAATCGTTTTTGCAGCTTTACAAAACATATGTTAGACCGCATCTAGAATACTGTGCACCTGTCTAGAATCCTTATTTAAAGAAGGATATATTTAGACTTGAACAAGTACAAAGGCGAGCAACGAAGCTTGTTCCACAAATAAAAAGCTTAAATTATGAGTCAAGGCTAGCAAATTTGGGATAAGAAACTCTAAAAAAAGGCGAGAGCGTGGAAATCTGATTCAATTTTATAAAATTCACAACAAATATAATCATGTCAATTGGTATTATGATGCGGAACTTATGAGTTCTGTGAATAATGAAGGACCAAATGGAGGAGTAAGGGGAGCAAAGCATCGCATTTGCTCACAGCTAACAAAATGTGAAGCAAGGCGAAACTTTCTATCAAACCAAGTAGTGAACAAATGGAATGTGCTGCCAACGTCGGTTGTTATAGCAAGTTCGATCAACCAGTTCAAATACAGACTGGACAATGTCGGTAGAAATAAAAAAAATGAAAAGTCTACTATAGCGGGACTACGTTAGTCTTCCTGCTTTGTCAATTTAGTTAAACTAAACTTGAGCGTAGAATATTAACTATTATTATTATATTTTTTTCTAGAAATTTATCAGCTAATTGTCAAGCAAAAAATTCAGTTTTTACAATTGATTTTTATTTTTCGTTAAAGTTTGCCAATAGAATTAAATTCAGCTTTTATCTTTTTTCAATTTAAATCACTTTAGAATTTTTCTAAAAATAAAAGGATCAATTAACTTTTGGTCAATGGTTAAATTTAAAATATACAAATAATAATAATTATTTGAATGAAGTAGCTTCAAATTATTCGAATTTAATTTTGAATCAACTTAAATGACACAAGATATAATTTAGTAATCATATCGGCTTTAACGACGACTTTAACGAATATAGAAAAAAATAAAAAAACCATTCTATATAAACTTGTTTAAATTTAGAATTAATTGAAAATAATGAATTAATTTTATTATTAGAGTTTTCTTTTTTTTATATTCAAATTACATAATCTTTTGTATCTTTTTCTACTTTGTCCATGGGACTAATGACTTTAATAAAAAAAATTAAAATTTGTGTAAAAAAAAGGAGGAAATAAAGGAATTAATATTCCAACTTTATTCAATTATCATTTTTATTTTATTTTTTATTTTTTTAATTTCATCGCCAATATTGGCGTTTATTTTTGAAATGAATAATAATAAAAAAAAAATTAAGTCTTTGACTTGGACTTGACTTAAGACTTGTGACTTTCAAACAACTCTGAAATTAATTAATGAAAATAATATAAATATTATCAAGCATCTATTAATTCAAGGACAAATTAAAAAAAAATAAGGAATTCTCTCAAATCTATATAATTCTCTAATTCTCCTCGATTCTTTCTTCGGCGATTTTAAAATTTACGTAAAATTACGTAAACTTTAATACATTTTTGTAAAATACAGTTATTGTAGCAGCACTTTATTCTTTGAAATAACATTTTTTAGACTTTTTAAATGAAAATATAACTCGATTTTATCAATTTTTTTAAAATTAGCTCAACTAGCCTTAGCTCAACAAGTCTGTACGTGTTGAGCCAGCACTAAATGCTTGAGTAAAAATAAATGGCATGTTAAATAATAATTTCATTGAAATAATTTTAATTTCAACGATAACATTCTTAAGTTGGGTTATCGCAGTTTTTAGTTAGTCAACAATTATTAGCATATCTAAATAGCAGCCTGGTAGATTGACATAATAGTTAATGTCTCTCACAAAATTTTTTTTCAGTTTAAGTATGTTTTTGGTCTCAGGAACACCAACACCTTACCCAAACAAAACTTAAAAATTCGTACTAAACTATTTTTTTATTTTTAAAATTATTTTTAAAATTTTTTTTATTTTCAATTTAGGCCAGTACTAGTGGTGAAATAAATTTTAATTAAAATTGTTTGTTTTGTTTTTTTTTTTTTAATTTTTTTTAATCTTCCTTGTCTCGGTTTTAAACCATTATTTATAATAAATTAACTTTTTTAATTTTATTTTTAAAATTTTATCAAACCAACTGAATTATTACAAACAAAGATTGTATTCATCCACACAATAACCATTACATTCTTAATTATCTTAATATCGGTCTAAAAACTGATGAAAATCAAACAATTGACTTTTTATTTTTTTATTATCTTTAATTTTTGATTTAAATACCAACTAAAATTGTAATTAATAATTCTAGATATGCAAAAGTTAGTTATTTAATTTTTTCAGTAATTTTGGTTAAAAAATAGTATATTTCCTTTATCAGCTATTTTTTTTACCAGCAAAATTATTTTTATCAGAAAATTCTTTCATTTCTATTCTTATTATTTTTTCTTAGTTCCACCACCATATTTTATTTTATTTAACGAGTGATTAATTTTTTTGCAAAATTTTTTGGTCCTATTTTAAAATATCAACGGATAATCATATAAGATTATTTTTATTTGTTAATAAAAAAATATTTTGTTGAAAAGAAATTCCTCTTATTAAATCGCTGTTTAATTTAATTTTTTTGATTTAATTAGTTTAAAATATTAAATTTAAATTACATTTTGGATTATAAATCCCTAAAATAATCTTTTTTTTTGTATTAATTTAAATTAGATATTTAATTTTATGTTTGTCTGATTTTTTTATAATGAAAATAAAAAAGGAGTAATGTTTGATTTAAAAAAAAATTATTTATTTTTTCTTCAAACTTTTAAAATAAAATAATGCAACTTAAAAAATATGTTTAATCTCAAACTTGAAAACTACCGTATTTTTTTTTTTGGATTAAAATCAAGCGATTAAAGATTATTCTTAATAATATTCATAATAAAATAATTTTATCACAAGTTGTTATCATTTAAAGAAAATTTTTATATTTTCACGTAAACCGAAAAACGTTACTGCGACTTAACAAAATTTCTCTAACAAGACCGGTTTTTACCAGCCTTTTTCTTCAAGCTACTTAATTTTGCATGAAAACAAAAATAAATTAATTTTAATATTTTTTTGTTTTAGACTGAAAAAAATAGTCTAAAAAATAAAATTTATCGAACAAAGAACAGAGTAGCAAAAAGAGTCCAAAACCATGAGTGTTAGCATTTTGAAAATCAGTAAAATCTAGAAGTCAATTAAATTTTAACTCTGCAATTTGATTTCAAAGATTATAATCAGACATTTATTAGTGTAATAAGATAATCTAATAATATTTATAACAAAAATATTTAAAAAAAAATTTTATCTTTAATTCTAAAATAAAGATATTCCATGAAATAAAATCAGTCTTAAGTTATTTTTTTTTAGTCAAAATTCAAATCAAAGTCATGACTTTTGTTGGAGATGACTAGGTAATTTTTAAAAATATTTTTTTCTCAATAAAAATAAAAAACTTTAAATGTTCTTACTTTTATCGATGCGCGGAGCTGGTCTGTATTTAATGCCTGGTTGGCTCCAATAAACAGGTATTGAGCCACGAATTTGCACAAATGAAAGTGTATGCTCACCATAAACATTTATTATTTGTTCTGTTTCGACAAAGTTTGCCACATTACCTTGATCATCTATTCCTCTTCGCTTAAGACGAGTGCCTTAATTTTTAGATTATTTATTAGAATTATTGACAGCAAAAAAAATTAAAAAAAATTGTAAATAAAGAAAAAATATCACTATTCAGATTTAAATAACATTTTAATTAGTGATGTTAATACGAAAAGAGATTTTTCGAAAATTTCGAAAAAATTTCATTCTATTTCGATTTTAAATTTTATTGATTCGAAACAATAAATTTTTATTTTTAATAAATCCATATTTATGAAAGAAAAATTAAATTATCGAAAATTATAAAAACAAATTTTTTTCGAAGATATCTTTCAATTTTTAAATTTTGAAAAGGTTTTATTTTAGCTCTCTTTTTTTAAATTAAAGCTTGCACTTAATTTGTTCATATTATTTTTTGTTAATCAAATAATGTCAACTTAAACTATGTAAAATTTTGTAAATAATTTTTAAAATTTAATTTAAATTTTAAACTTTTTTATTATTAAATAATTAAAAAAAACTAATTTTTAACATAAGTATTTGTGTTTGTATTTTTTTACCAAAATATGAACTCGATCATGTCTCTTAGAGGTTTTAACCTTTGGTCTTTTTGGTCGTGGTGGGTTCAAAAAATTTGCAATTAATTCAGATAAAATTAAAATAATTTAAATATAATAAATACAATTAAAAATAATAATTCAAATTTGTTTTCGGATTTCTATTTAATAATTAATTGTTTTAAAAATATATTTAGTAAGAAAAAGAAAATTCTTCGTATTTTTTTATTTGATTTATTTTGTTTTGTTTTTTTATTTATTTAGATAACAATTTCGAATAAAAAAATTAGAACCGGAATGTTTCCAAATTTCTTAAAAATTCTGAAATTGTTTTTGTTTCCGTGAAAAATAATTTTTTCTGATTAACATCGCTAATTTTAATTAGAGAGATAAGTTAATTCTAAAAATTTTCTTTTATTTGCATTTTTTTCTTTAAAAAATATTCGAGCCAATCTTTGCAGAAATTGCAGATTTTTTGCAGATATCTGTTTTAAAAATGTAGCAATAATTTCTTAGCTTGCGAAATTTTTATTTTTTTTTATTTAATAAAAAAATAAATATTAAGTAGTAATACTACAGGATCGTTTTTACATACTTTTAAATTACAGTTTTATTAAATTATTATAAAATAAAAAATACAAAAAAATTATTTTCATGTTTGCAATTTTGACAATCAGGGATGACATAAATGTGGAATTATATAATCACATAAAAATAATTATTTAAAAAAATAGCTGATAATCAGAAAAAGTTTATTGATTGATTTAGAGTGATTTTATAATTTAATTTAGTCGATCCTCCGTAAAAAGAAGCTCCATCTTCTACACCGCAATTTGATAATAAATAATTATAGTCTTTTCTTTACTCTAGGAAATTCAAAGTAAACCTGAATGGTCATATTAGCGAGAAATTTCAAATAATTGCAGGTGTGTCTCAAGGCTCAGTTATTAGTCCATTATTGTTCAGTATATTTATTAACGATATCCCTAAAAGAAATAGAAATAAACAATAAATACTTGCTACTTTTTACTGACGATCTGGCCACTTAATTTAAAAGAAAAAAATATTTCTCATTTCTTATTTTTTTTAATCAATAATGACTATAATTTTTTTCTTATATAATTATTTTTACTATTACTTTAAAATATTAAATCCACTTATTTTTTTTCTAATATATTTATCTTCTTTACGAAAATAATTTAGCAACTACAAGACAAAGGTCTTTAATAAAAATGATCCTATTAGAAACTGTTTAGCAAAAGCTTCTTTTTCCTGTTTAAGAATTGAAGGTTTCTATACTAAACTTGATCAAGAAATTATCCTTAACTGATAGAATCCTTTAGCTGGATCTCTAATAAATCTTGTTTAAGATCTTATAAATATGATACTCTCTTCAATATTTGCATTAAGAATATAAACAATCAAACTTAAACATTTTATTCTTAAAAATTAAAAATTAACATATTTTTGGTTAATTCTTTTAAAAATTAAAAAAAAACAATAAAATTTTTGAATAAAAGTTAGGTTTTATAAAAAAAAGAGCATTTATGTTTGACTTAAACCTGTTCATCAACAAAAGTTTGAAGGTTAGTACTTCAATACTAGGTTTTTAATTTTTTACAATTTTGTTCTGTTCAGAAAATTCTAGCTTGACTATGGAGCAAATTTTTGAAAAAAAATTGGGGGTCAGGATTAAAATACCATAATAAAAGATTGAAAAACATATATTCTGTGAATGACAAATAAACTTAAATTTTTTTATCATAAAAGATTATTAACACATAAAATGATTCAATTAAAATGTTACAAACACATAAATTTTATTTTTAATAAAAAAAAATTAAGTCTAATTTTTATCCAAAATGTTAACAGCACATATTTTTTTCCAAACTTTATACAAAAAAGTGACAAACACATAAAATTATTAAAAAAAATTAAATTTAATTCTTTTTTTTTAGAGATACTTAATAATATTATCCTGTTTTTCCACTAGCTCAATAGAGTCTATTTCGTTTTTTGATCCAATTTTTAATTTGTACGTAGCCTTAGCTGAACTTGAAACTATACTATCTAAAGACTCCCTAGACTCAACTTTAACTAGCTTTTCAAATATTTCAAATACTGGAAGTAAATACAATTTTTTTCTATCTGTAAAATGAGCCTTAATTTTGTTATTATATGATTTTAAGAAAAATTCGAGTTCGACTTCGGACTTGAGTTGGGTCAAAAAAATCCTTTCGATTTTTTTTCTCATTTTTGTCTAAAATATATGTGTTTTTAACAGAAAAGAATTTTATTATTTTTGGAAATAAATTAAATTATGTGTTGGTAACAGAAAATAAGAAGAATAATAAAAGAATATTTTTTTTTCTTATTTTTATGTTTTATAATCTTTTTCATATGTTTCAGAAAATTTATATGTGTTGGTTAATCTTTTTGCAATTTTGTTTAGCAATTTTTGTGCTTATGTGTCAATTTTTTTGATTCACTTTTTTTATGGTATTTTAATCCTCACTCAAAAATTGGCAGCTTGAAGTTTATTATCAATTATTGATGCTCAAATGATCAAATCAAACTTTAACTATTAAATTAATCTAAATTTTATAAAAGTAAAAAATAAAATTAAAAATAAGTCTGCAAAAAAGTATCCATTTAAAATAGAATCATTTTGATGTTGTTCACTCTGCAATATGTATTTTGATATTGTAGAGTTTAACTTTTTTATCTAACAAAATATGTTAAATGCAGAAATGTTTCTCTGTATTAATTCCATTAAGAAAAAACAATTCATTTAAAAGTTTTAGTTTGTTTTGATCATTTTGAGCATCAAATCAAAATTGTTGGACAAAAACAAAAATGTTTTTTTTGCGATGAAGAAGGGCACAACATAGCAAAATACCTAGTCAAAAATTTAACATGTGAAAGGTGTGGGCAAAAACTTAAATCTCTAGAGAATTTGCCAAAAACTACATTTGCGTTCATGTTCTCACGCAAAAGAGGAAGACCAAAAAAGCAAATGAAAGCTTTGTTCAACCAAAAAGATTCTTTCTTGAGCAGTTCTGATAATGATTCCGAACTCGACCAAGGATCTAACAAATCAATTTTAGCTGAGAAAGAACTAAATGCTCCATTAACAGTCGTCGATGTAGATATACCGGGAAAACGAGGTAGGCCAAAAAAATCAACAGTAAAAAAATCCAGGAAAAATTATTTATTTTAATTATTTTTTTTAAATAGCTTTTTATTTAAATTTTTATTTTTGTCAGTAAATAAATTCTTTTTATCATTTAAATAATTATTTTTGTAAGTCGAATAAATATCTTTATCACGCCATTGTGAAATTTCATTAAAAAACTTCCAATACAAAAGTAAAAAAATTTTCTAACTTTTGTTCTAAATGTCAAAAACTTGTTCTGCAAATGTCTGCAAAATCTAAAAGTATTAAAAATAAAACGCAATTAATTTGCACAGATTTTGCAGACTTTCGTGGTAGATGAAACAAAAGTTTTTGACATTTAGAACAAAAGTTAGAAAAACTTTTCATTTTTGTATTGGAAGTTTTGTGTGAAATTTCACAATGCCCTTTATCACTTAAATTAGTTTATTTTTATAATAAGATTTTCTCTTGTATTGAAATCTTTTTTATATTTCATTTTCAACAAATCTTTTTTAAATTCCTTTTTATTTTATTTTATCTACTTTTTACATTAAATTTTTATTTATTATTTATTTTTTTATATTCTGAAGGAGCATTAGCTCGATACAGATTAAACAAATAAATAAATTTTGTCGGTAAAATAGGTTATATTTTGTCAGTCCAAAAATATTTATACATTACAATGATACCTAAAAAGTCAATTTTAACACAAGACCCAGCTACCTGCCGACCAATCAGTATGACAAGCTGTCTAGGAAAACTGTTAGAACGTATAGTCTTTTCAAGATTATATAGTTATTTAGAACAAAACTCATTACTAATTCAGTAACAATCAGGTTTTAGAAAAAATCGACGAACGGCTGATAATCTTCTCTTCCTTATTCAAAAAATTGTAGAATCATGTAATAGAAAGAAAAAAGTTTGTTGCCTATTTTTTGATATCTCAAAAGCGTTTGATAAGGTTTGGCATGATGGTCTTATTTATAAACTAATAAAAATGAACCTTTCCCCTTACCTAATACATTGGATTAGTTCATTCTTAGACTCAAGATCATTTAAAGTAAATGTAAATGGTCATATTAGTGATGAATACCTTATTGCTGCTGGTGTTCCTCAAGGCTCAGTAATTAGTCCATTACTTTTTAGTATTTTTATCAACGATATACCTAAAAGAAATAAAACAAATAGTGAATACTCTCTTCTTTTTGCTGACGACTTGGTCACATTCTACATTTTTAAGAAAAAGGGAAATCTAGAAAATAAAATAAACAATTACTTAGACGAATTAGTAAAATGGCTCTTCAAGTGGAAGATGAAAATATCTGTCGAAAAGTCTTGCTTCATTGTCTTCACTAAAGGAAAATATCGACTTAAACTTAATTATAGATGAAAATAAAATTGAGAGTAAAAATGAAATCAAGTTCTTAGGTATAAAATTTGATTCAAAATTAACCTTTACAAAAAATGGTGTCTTAACTTTTACACACTAGGAAACCTATATAAATCTTTAATCGGATCTATAATCGATTATTCTTTTCCGTGTCTGAATTCATTTTCAGAGACAAACATTAAAAAAAATTCAAGTCTTACAAAACTCAGCAGTTCGTTTTATACTTAAACTAAAATATGATACTCCTTCCAATATTGTGCATCATGAGGCCCTTAATAAACTTAAACTCTTAACGGTCTCGAATCGACTTTTTGAATTGAGCGAAAGATATGTAGTGGGAGGACTACGTCATTCTGTTATATTGGTTGTCAAGCTGGTTGATGAATATAAAGCGGGTTTTGAATCAAGATATGTCAAAAACCCGACTCCATTGTGTAATTGCTATCTAACTATTTCTTCTTTCTTTCCTGAATTGTTCAATAATTAAAAATTTTACACATGTCATTACTTACAATTTGTCTATTTTAACTGTCTTTTATTTTATATTTTAACTTACTTTACTTTTATCTTATTTTTTCTTTACATTTTATTTTATTTTTATTGATTTTTTTGATTTTTTATTTATTTTATTTTTTTTAATCTGAAGGAGCTTTAGCTCAGCACAGATAATACAAATAAATAAAATAATAAATTTATTAAAATCATTGTGATCAAAATTCGATCACCAAAATATTTAACTGATCACAAAAATATTTTTTGATCACCAAATAATTTTTTAAAGTAATAAATGATGAATTGGAGGAGAGCTTTGATCAAATTAGATAAAAAATTTACCAGTTAGACTTGAAAACCGTAAAAGAGAAGTCATCTTTTTATAAAATGGCTCTGGCACCAGTAGAAGCTTCTAATGAAGCCAAGATGCCAGCAAAAAAAGCATTGAGCAAGAATCCAATCCGGTGGCATGTTGCATATGTGGTGAATTTATGAAAAATGAAAAGGGCCTTAAATTGCACATATCCAAGAAACATAAATAATTCAATTTTTCTTGTTTGTTTATAAAAAAAAGAGAACTAAATTTTAAAAAACTCAAGTAAAGTTTAGTAAAAATTTTAAGTTTTTCCGATCAAAAAATATTTGATCATTGATCACTGATCTCATTCTGGACATGAAACCTATGATCACATTTTTTTGTGAAAACTTGATCACAAAGTCGACATGACCCTGAAGATAGGCTGTGACAATTTAATACAATTTTTTTCTTTAAAATAAAAATTAATTCTTTTTAATAAATTTGAGCTGCCCAAGCTTAATTAAACTAGAAAAAGAAAATAACCAAATTATTTGACAAACAACCACTTACCAAGTCTGTATCTGCTCCGTCTTGAAATTAGCGCCAATCTAAGCGGATCGGGTGCCTTGATTTCCTTGATCGGACCCAACTCTTTGCTTGAATTGATAATATGCTGCTCCAACTGAACAAAACCCTGAATAACAGGCGTGACAAACTCCTCATTTGAATTAATCTCTAGCACATCCATTAGTAAATATTTATTCCAAAAAAATCTCTCATCAGCCAAACGCCAGTCTAAGCTGCCTTTCTTGGCACCTCTTTCAAATTGTTCTTGCTGACGCTCCACAGAATTAGTCAAGTCATAAGTATAGCTAAAATAGAACGAGCCCGAATTTTCCTGAAATATTTTGTATATTTCGATGAGAATTTTCTTTTCGAACCTAGTGCTAATATTGGTGCCATTTTTGGCTATGGCCTCGCTGCTGGTCGAGGCCGATAGCGAGCTGGGGGACCCGTTTAGCACAGAGCTGATGGTGGTAAAGCTAGCTGAGGGTTTCAGATCTTGGTCGTTCATCAACACCTCGCACTCTATTTCGTCATGGCTGAAGCTATTCGGCGGAGTGGAGTTTAGAACGAGTATTTCTCTTATTCTGAAAATTTTGTGCTCCTCATTTTTTACCTTGAGTTTTCCGACAATGTCAGCTCTTTTGATAAAAATCAGCTTGGGTGAATGGTTTTGGTTGACTTGAAATTTTCCGACAAAGCCGAATATTGGCTGTTCGGCAGCAAGCTCGAAGTCGCCAGTTTGGCAAAATTTTTTGATGTAAATTTCGCCTGAGGTTCGGTTGAACCAAAGACTGGCGCTTTCTTGGTGGTCACTATTTGGACTGAGAATGTAATGGGGAGCCAAATTGTTGGAGCGTGATTTTGTTTTGAACAGTTTAAACATTGTTTGATTGCCTTTGTTTGAATTACCGTTGTCTAAGTAATTTGAAAAATTTGATTCTCTCTATTTCTTGTTCATTTCTAATTAGAAAATCACAAGTTAGATAATTTTGAGTTTAAATTTATAATTTTTTGTCTTAAATTAGTAGACGTCTATAAAGTAATCAAAAATTGAAAATTGAAAATTTTAATATTCTTGTCATTAATCATTTTCTTTGCTTTAGATCAAAAATAAACTAAAAAATTCATATTGAATTTTAAAAATTAATTTAATAAAAAAGAATAATTATTTTTTAATGATTTTCTATTTTTATATTTAATCAAGCTGGTTTATTATATTAGATGAATGCCAAGCATATTCTTGTTGACAAAATGTTAGAATTTTTTTTTGACGTTCTCAAGGTTGGCCAGGAAAATTTTTGGTCAATTTTTAGGATCCTTAATTGAAAATTAAAAAAAATCGATTTGGCTTTAAAGAAAACTCAATTTTTTTCAAAATGAGCAAAATTATTTCTTTCAAATTTTTCAAATTAATTTTTTATCCTGAGCACTATTGAAAATGACTCATTTCAATCAAAATCAAAGGAATAAATAATTTTATTTTATTAATTTATTCCAAACTTAATTTTATTTCAAAAAAAATTTCTTTATCTAAATTTATGTTTTTGGAAATTAAAAAGACCCTTGATTACCATTCCTTTTTTATTTATATAATTATGAATAAATTTAGAATTAATAGAAAAACAAAAATAAAAAAATATTACAACTATTTATTAATAAATTAACACATGAAAAATTAAAAGATTTTTGATCGGAATCTACTCCTTCTTTGTTAATTCAAGATCTTTAAACTAAGCTGTGTTTATTGAAATTGTCAAAATTTCCAAAGTCTCTTTTTCTTAAGTAATGATGAACTGATTGCAAAATAACCATTATTTGCATTAAGCCATCGTCCAGGTTCCAGGTCGATTATTGGTATACGACTGGTTGCAATGATCGGATAACTAAGGATAAACATTGTTTTTATTTAAAAATTATAAGAAATTTATTTATGACCATTATGTCTTGAATTTAATGTACTAAAAGAAAGTCAACGTCCGCTCTTTTGCATAAATTGGCGTTCCATATCGGCTAGGACCAACTATTTTGATCACGGATACCAAAAATTTCAAATAAAATGGCGTCCTCATTTTTGAGTAAAAATTGTCTCTAAATAAGAACAAATTATTTCAGTGAGCGTGAAATGCCGGTATCAATTTTGCTCGTCTCACTAGTCTTGTTCTGTTGCGGTGGTCTATAGTTGCAGCCCACTATAAGTGGTTTTTTTATTTATCACCTACTTTGGAATCCTTTTTCAACCATGATAATAAAAATTTTACATTTAGTGAAAATTACAATAAATTAAAATTTAAAAGTTTAACTAGGTTTTATTTAAGTTTTTATTTATTATTTTTTGCTTCTATAAAAATTTTTGGAAGATTTGGGGCTATTAGTGGGGATCATTTATTTTTAACTTTTAATTTTTTTCTTTATTGTAATTTTCACTAAAGGTATAGTTTTATTATCATGGTTGAAAAAGGATTTCAAAGTAAGTGATATATAAAAATTATATAAAGGGAAAAACGTTGACTTTTTCTAAATATATACATGGATAAAAGAGGATAATTTTCAAATCAACCGCCTCAAACAAGGAGTAAGAGAGTTTAAGTAGTATTATTACTCTTATTCTTATACTCTTATTTTTTGTTATTCTTGCAATATTCCCTTTGATTTTCTACTTTCTATCCTTTTTACAGAATGAATAATCTTAAAAGTTGTTCATCGTATCATTATTTTTATTTTAATAATTTGAAAATATTATTTGAAATTTAACTTAGTATTCCTTATATTTAACCAGAATTTTACATAATAATAGCATTACCAGATCATTTCTAGACATCTATTCCCAGTCAAATAGGACCTCAAAAATCTTTCGAAAAATCTAAAGTGTGAATTTAACACTTTTAAAAAAGAAAAGAAATTTCGAAAAAATTTCGAAAATTTTCGAAATAAAATTTAATTTAATTATAAAAAAGATTTTAAATACAGAATACTTATTACTTTTTTTTTATTTCGAAAAAAATACGAAATTTTTTCGAAATTGAAAAGTTTTTCGTAGATTTTTCGAAAGATTTTCGAGGTCTCATTTGACTGGGAATATTAATTTAATCAATACGCATTAATTTAGTCCGATAATTAAATATTACATCACCACAAAATAAATTACAGCATCTAAATTGTATAAAAATATTTTTGAATGACAATAAAAATTTATTTCATCAATTAAAGTTTCCGAGAGCAAGAAAAATATTAAATCAATCAAAGATATCTGTTTTTGTATATAAATTAGCAAAATTCTTTTTATTATTTTGAATACCATCATTCTTTTATTTAAAACTAACCTTAAAACATTGTTTAAAAAAAAAATTTCATAACTGACTTAAATTTTGGTCGGTTTCAAATTTAAATTTGAACATAACTTGTAATATAAAAATAATTATTCTAATTTCTTTTAAAAAAAATCAAAAATGGAAGACGATCTAGACATTTTACCAGACGTCTCTCTTTCCGATAACATCAATTCAAGTCCATCTTTATCGTGCAAAAAAAATCATCCCCAATCACCCAAAGTAAAAAGTTTGAATAAATTTAAAAAATTTAAATTTTTTTATGAAAGAATGCGTTCAAAAGAATCAATGACTTTAGAGAAAAAATTGTGAGTTTTTTGACTCAACACCAAAAAAATTATTTGTAATTAAGATTTTAAATTTAGAAACAATTTACTCAATATGCAGAAAATAAAAAAGAAATGGATGTAAGATAAGAATTATTTTGGGTTAAAACAAAAAATGTACAATTTAATTTAAAGAATATTATCAATGGGGACGGAGTTCACTTCGATAATCTTGGCCAAGTCGTTAGTGATGAAGAAATTAGCGGTAAATTTTTTTTTCTCTAAGAATAAATAGAAATATAAAATTTGTTAAGACAACATTCGGCTTGATGATAATCAACTTAATCTTTTGAACAAACTTGACACTTGTGTGGATCCATTGATATCATATAAGCCAATATTGGAACAAATTTTCTCAGTTCAAACCTTACAAGCAGATTCCTATCTTTTTCCAATGGAGTTTTTTTCAAATAATTTCAAAAAAATTGTTAAAAATCAAAATTGTGGTATTAATGATGAAAAAAGTCTCCAAACTTTGGTAACAAATCAAGTAGATCCGATAAGATTTTACAGATTTTTTGAACAAATTCCCAAAAACGATATGAAAAAATCAGCCATTGATTTGATTCTTCTAAATTGTCTGACACAAAAATCAAGTGTAAAAATAATTTCTGTTTTTGGAACACTGAACAGTATGCTTTTTGAAGTAAAAAAGTTAGGCTCAAAAATTCATTCAATTTTACTAAAATTTTAAAAGGAAAAATTAAATGAAGTCAAGTGGTTTTTTGGGCCAGAGCTTCTTTTTACGGTGTTCAAGTTCTTAGGTAATTTTTTTTTTTTGTAAAAAATTGTTTTATTTTTATTTTGTTCTAGGCTTAAACGAAGTAAAAATGAATGAGTACTTCAAAAATGTTTCTATAGAAAAATTTAGCCAAAATTCCAGGTATTTTTATGTCTAAGCTCTAGCTGTTTCAAGATATCGTTTTTAGTTTTCTTTTTATTAATTAGACTTATTTATCCTTTTTTTTCGTATTTTTTTTATCATATTTTACTTAATTTTAGTTTTTTTTTTATAAAATTTTATTCTGAAGAAGCATTAGCTCGATACAGATAAACAAATAAATAAAGATATTTATTTTTTTGTCAGGAAATTAATTGACAGCCACATGAATTTTTTCCCGTCCCAGGTAGTTATTGTGGCTGCCTAGTTAAAGTAAAAGTTACTAAAATTAAAGTCCAAGTCCAGTCTTTAAAAAAAAATTAAAATAAAAGTCTTTGACTTGGACTTTTGACGAAAAAAAAAGTCCAAACTTGGACTTGACTTTTAAAGATAGATTTGTGACTTTTAAATAACTATGGTATTTTTTCTTTTTGAATAAAAAATAATTATGTTTATCAAATCTCTGTCCGAATAAAAATGATAAAAAATTTTATTCTCCAATGAATCAATAATTATTATTATTATTATTTATTAATTTAAAGTCACATTGGCAAGATTAAAAAGAGTTGAAAAAATATTCATATCAAAAATTGTAATAAAAATATATATATAAGTTAGACTTGCCCAAAGGCTACTCTTAGAAGACCATTAAGTAAGATGTACCAAAAAAAGATATTAATCTCTTCATTAACTCTATGGTTAATTTTGTTTATTTATTTATTTATTTGTTTAATTAAGCCTCATAGGCACACAAAAAAAAGAATAGAAAATAAAATAAAATTAAGTTGTTGTATATGTAAAATTATGTAAAAAAATCTACTTTTAACAAGTCGTTTAAAATATTAAATAAGTAAAAATAGTTTAAATTTTGAGACATTTCAATCGTAACTCGTTGAACAATAAATTTGATCGAGTCAACTAAACCTCGGTTTACACATTGGAAGACATGGTCAACCATAGAGATTGACGTTTTTGTATTATAATCGAATGTATCGATATGAATTTTATTTTCTAAGCTGTTAATCTGTCTACAATACGAAGAGTTTTTTTGATCAAAATGTTCATAGTTTTCTTTTAAGAAAACTAGTAGGCTATTACATAAAACACTTTGACGAAGTTGGTTTAGAAAGAAGATCTTATGTTTCCAATAAATTTGCTCAATTGATTCTACTTTTATGGCCTCTAACATTGGTCTGAATCTTGCAAATTTCTTGATACCAAGTGCTCTTTTTATGAGCAAATTCTGTCTTGTTTCGAATTCACTGAGTTTATCAGCAGCAATCCAAACCGTATCAAGATGATATCTAAATATTGATTGGCAAAATTGTTTGTACAAAAAGCCCACTAAATTTGGGCTTGTTATCTTTGACTTACAACCCAGTCCATAGAGAGAGTAAAAGCTCTTCTCCACTTTTTTCCATTTTTCTTCAACAAAATCATTAACAAATTTTCCATCACCAATTGGAAGCCCCAAATATTCAATGTTCTCAGATTGCAAAATAGACAAATCATTTAATTTTAGTTCAAGCTTATCTTTTATTTTCCCTTTTTGAAAAGCAATCGCTGCAGACTTACTTGGATTAAAGTCAATTTTCCACATAGTAGAGAAGTTTGAACACACATCCAAAAGAGTTTGACAATGCCCAAACGATGGCGCCATAATTACAATGTCGTCACAATATGATATGATTGATAGGTTAATATCATTTACGGCTGCACCTATCTTCAAATCAGTACATTCATTTAAGAGATCGTTTATGAAATAGTTGAACAAAAAAGGAGATAGAATACCACCTTGTTTGACACCCTCTGTCGTTTCTATCATACCACTCGTTACACCTTCATGATTAATTAAAATCTTGGAGATGCTGTAATACTTGTACAATATTCGCCAAACCGTAGTTGAAATGTTGTTCATCAATTTGAAGAATAGACCATCTCTCCAAAGTTTGTCAAACGCTTTACTTGCATCGAGGAAAATCACATGTAGTTTATGACAAATCTAATTGTATCGACTAAACCAGTATTTAAGCTTTTAAAGCTAAATTCTATCAAAGTTTTTTGGCTGATAGTCAAGGCAGTTAACATACAATCGATTTTCTAGGACATTCAATTGAGCACAAAAAGATGTGTTTTTCTTGCTGAATGTTTCATTCTCTCTCATGTAAGAGAATAATTCATAACAACCAGGATCTCTAGTCAGTTGTGCCAAAAAAAAAATCTTATGTTTATAGTAAATTTGGCTAACCGATTCTAAATTGAGTGCTTCATTCAAAGGAGTTGTAAGTGTATATTTTTTCACGCCAATCATTCTTTTAATTAACATACTTATTATAATGAATTTTATTTTCCTATTTATTTCCAATATTTTAAGGAGGATAAACATTTTTATACCTCTAATTCTGAGAAAACCGCCACAAATTTAGGAAAAAAATAACTAATTATAAAAACAAAGAACTTTTTCAGTTGTTATTATTTATTTTAAGAAAAAATTTACAAATTAATCAAAAAAATAACTAATATAAAAAAATGTAATTAATTTTTATAATTAGTAACTAATTTAGAAAAATAAAAACAATCTCAATCAACTCAATTTCTTTTATCTTTTTCGGGCAATTTGGACAATAATAGCCTCTTTTTTTAACATTTTAGTGTTACATTTCACAAAATTTATGATTTGAATCTTCATTCGAACTTGTTGGCATTTGTTTTGTTTTCCGCAATGTCTTTTTCTTGCACATCTGTTTCGATTCCTTCGTGCCTAATTCTAACTAGCTCTGAAGGTTGATATTCTAATAATTCTATCAAAATTTTCAAAAGAGGAATGAAGCTCCTATAAAATGGGTTTTCCACTTTTTTTATTCTTTAAAGGCTCCTTTAGAATCATATTATATGGGACATCTTGAAATTCTCTAAAGTATTATCTGAAGGGTCAAGTAGTACGCTCTCTCTTGATTTTGGTTCAGAGTTATTTTTTTTGAAATAGATATTAAAAAAATAGTTAGAGAATTTATAGAAAATCTTAAAGTGAGATATGTCAATTAAAAATTATTTTGTTAATTGAGTACTCAATTAGTTATTTTTTTTTATATTAAAGTGATAATTTGGTATAGATTTATTTATTTATTTATTTTATTTATTTGTTTTCTGTACCGAGCTAATGCTCCTTCAGATTAAAAAAAAATAAAAATAAAGTAAATTTAAAATAATAAAAATAAAATATAGTAAATATGATTTAAAAAGAAAAAAAAAAAAAAAAAATAGGTAAATTAAATAGAGAGTAACAGGATACATATGTTTAAATTTCTGATGGCTCAGGAAAAAAAGAGGAAATAGTAAGGTAGCAATTACACAGTGGAGTAGGATATTCGATGTATCGAGATTCAAGATTTATTCAGATTTATTTTCTGAAGGAGCATTTATATTCTGAAAGAGCATTAGCTCGATACAGATTAAACAAATAAAAAAAAAATAGATGAGTCCCATTAACCTCATTTTTGGCATGTATCTCAGGATACAAAATATGTATTTTATAAATCAAAAAAATACAAATTTTTTTTTTGTATCCGAGAATACATATTTGATGTATTCTTTCAAAAATATTTTGTAGAAAAATACATATATGTATTCTCGGATACATAATGTACCTCAGGATACATTATGTATCCAAGTGGGGATACATGTGGGGATACATATGGGGTTAAACAGAGGATACACGAGGGGATACAAATTTGAAAAAAAGAAAAAATTCGACAATTAAGAATTTGAGTCTTAAATTCTCTAGGTTTATCCGAACATTTCGGATTTACACACGTTTTTTCCCTAATTAAATTAGTCATGGTTAAAAATTTTAGCAACTCTTTCGGGTTGTTGCTTTTGCCGCACAATAATTCGGGCAATGTCTCCTGTAAATACGAGCAGCGTCCTCGTAAACTTGTTTTAATGCAGTGTAATATTCGTTTTCAAGATTATTTTTAAAAGGATTTTAACGAAAACCTTCTTCATTTTTTTTAACTTAAGATTTAATATTTTGTGGTAATTTAACTTTAAATGATAAGATTGAAAATCAAAGTGTATTTATACAGGCTTAGGAAAAAATCGTTAAATTTTTTCAACTAAAATTAACAATGGCTTATTATTAAAAAAATTATAAGAAACTTATTTGTTTAAGTAAGTTGAACTATAGTTGGATTAATTGAATATATATTATATTATATTATATTATATTATATTATATTATATTATATTATATTATATTATATTATATTATATTATATTATATTATATTATATTATATTATATTATATTATATTGATTTTGTTATTTTTTTTCTAAAACTTGTGGTGAAGTTTACAGACGTCCTATTTTAAGAGTCTAATTGTTTGTCATTATAAACATGTAACAACCTATTTCAATATATGTCTTTTAAACTTTCTTTACATTTTTTTTAGCTGATTTACTTTATTTTTATTTTATCTTATTTTATTAAATCTATTTTTTTTTATTTAATTCTTAAACTTTATTCTGAAGGAGCTCTAGCTCGGTACAGAAAACAAATAAATAAAAATAAAATAAATGATTCATTTTTAAAAAAAATCTTAATGAAAAAAATTCCTATTATTAAAAAAATTATCTTAAAACGAATTTTAAACTTTAGATAGTTATTCTAGGATCATCAAAAGAAAAATAGATTTTATTCACGTTGAGGACTAAAGGGATTTTTTGATCCCCTAAACCAAACTTTAAAAAAATAATAATTTTATTAAGCTTTGAAGAGGTTTTGAAAAAATCAAAAAATTCAACTTGCAGCATTTCTCACAATTCATCAAACATGGAATTAATCTTAACAAATTTGATGACTTCGCTTATGAATTCGTTAAATTTAAAGTAAATTTAAAGAAAAATAATTTCTGAATATAAATTAAAATTGTTGTCATATTTGAAGAAAGTCACTTTATGCCAAAGAAGAAATTGATTTTATTTTTTGTCTCCTTTGCTTGATAATTTTGGACTCGAATTACAACAAAATATGCGGAGTCAACCCCGATATGCCCATCTTGTTTTCGTCTTTATTCCAAGCTTACAATTCCGAATCAATAGAAGAGAACATGAAGCATTTGAGTTCAATAGTTTTGAACATGATTGAAGAGCAAATTGAAAAAAATAAAGAAAATTTAAAACAAAGCAATTTTTACCACAGAATTATTTATTTGATTTCATTTTTTCCCAATGACTCTTCCGCACTGCGGATATTTAAGAGCCATTTGACCATGGGATGCGTTTGCTTACTTTTAAACAATTTTAGAGAAACCAAAATTCCAATATCAGACAACATAGCTGATCTCATCAACCAACTAAATAAAAGTTGTCAAATTATTTTCTCCAAAAGTAGCTACTCAATGTATAACTTAATCGAATTCTTGAACATTTTATTAGATGATCTTGTATCAAATATTGGCGCAGACAAGCAAAATATTATTATTGTGGAAAATATTAAGGCAATTATTTCAGAGGCAAATCGAATGGTTCGAGAAGCAATGGAGCTACAAGGAAGAGCTCAGGTAAAAATTTTACCAACAAAAATTTTCTTTTCCCATGTGTGGCCTTTAAGTTTGCTAGTTTTTAAATTAGGGTTTTTTTAGATAGATAAGATACGATAATAACGGGTGTAGAATAAAAAATGGCACAAAATTAATTTTATCATAAAAAAATTTTTTATTTAACTAAGGCTTTTTAAATTTTTTTTTAAATTATAACTGAACCCTCCTATTTTGAAAAAATAATATCACTTAAGGTATTGAACTCCATGACGACGTATTATATCGAGCTTAGAGCGAACACTCTTGGCATGATCTTGTACAACCTTTGGGACGATATTGCTCAGGCAAGCGCGAATTTTGTTTTCGAGTTGCCTAAGATTTCTCCAAAAAACTTCGATTGGTCATGCTTTTGGTACGTTTGCTGGATTCACTTCTTTAGCAACATACCTTATATTTTTATCTAACATATAATTCTGTACCATATTGGCATAATGAGATGATGCTAAGTCAGGCCAAAATACATAATTGTCATCCTGATAATATTCTTTAATCATTGGTTCAAGTCGTTTCTTAATACACTCTCCAAGGTAGACATATTAATTGACCGCTAAACCACTAGGTACAAAATATGGTTCGCTTATTCCGCGTTGTGAAATAGCCAACCAGACAATTAATTTTTCTTCAATTTTTTTAACGTACTAGTTCTTTACACTCTCCGGCGTCTTGCTAACGTTACTGCTATAAAAAATATCATTCCCTGGCAGCGCCGTGCTACCAAAAGTGAAATATGATTCATCATCAATTATAAATTCATATCTGCTATATTTTAAAAGTATTCGATTACATTTTGGCCTAGCTGCCTTCTCCTGGTTAGCATTTAAATGAGGTCTCTTGTGTTTTTTTATACTTTTTGATGTTTGTATGCTTTTTAAAATCTTTCCGATATAGGTTTAGTGACAATTAAACTTTCTAGCCATCTTTCTTTGCGAACGACCCGATTTATGATTGAAATCGGCTCTTAGTTTGGCCACCATTAGTTTCGTCGCTATTTTAGCAGGTCTACAACTTCCTTTTTCTCTCTTGTAAGTTTTATCTTTTTCTATAATATCTAGCCAATGATAAACAGAACGTTTTCTGTATCCAAGACCAGTGAATTGCCTAACAACTTCAGCTTTTGGAAAATTTTGATTACTTTTTCCAAAGATGTACAAATCTTTTTTGATGGTTTCGTACATTTTTTACTAACAACTTATCGAAAATTCAACATTTTGAAATAATCTTTTTTTTATTTTAAAGCTAGGATCAGTCTGATTTTAAATTTTGAAAAAAATTGGGAAAGGTCTTGTCCCCTCTTATAGATAATTAAACTTAAATTTTGTGCCATTTTTTTTCTACACCCGTTTTTTCAACTTTTTGATTTAAAATACAGTGAAAACTTGTGTAAAAGCAGATTTATCTTTAAGTCCCAAATTAAAGTTAAAAAAGTGTAAAAGTAAAAAAAAAGCTAGATATTATTTTTGTTACTAAAATTTTTGATATATGAATTAAAAAGTTCCTTTATCTTAATAAAATCTTTTTATACGCTAAAATTTTTTTTACATAGATTCAAGTAAATTTATGCACGTGAAGTTAAATTAGGGATAAAAAAGTGTTGGCCAAAAAAAAAGTCATTTTAAAGTCTTTTAAAAGTCAAGTCAAATGACCTTACTATATATTATTTGCTTGTACATTTGGGGTTAAGAATAATTTTATCTGGCTTTCAATTTTTGTGGTTGAAAAAAAACTAAATGTAGCGGAAAATTTAATCTAATCTTTTTCGACAATTGACTGACAATTTTAATTGCTGAACTGACTTGTAATAATTTTGAGAAAGAATAAATTCTATTTTATCCACTAAAAAAACTAATTAGGGTAACAAAAATAAAAATTAGTTAAAAAATTAAAGAAATAGTAATGAGATTTTCTTTCTTGTTAAAAATGTTGAATATGATCAAAAGGAAGAGAGTATTTTTATTTTATTTGTATATAGTGATGAAATCGATTTAGTTTTTTGTACACAAATTGAAACTTGAATAAATACAAAATTAGAAACGACTAAAGAAAAATTAGTATTTTCGAAAAAAATCTTGAATTTAAGATTAATTTAAATTAAGATTTGATTTAGTTTTATCTTTTAAAAATTAAAATTCGAAAATTTTTAAAAGCAACAAAATTCAACAAATAATTTAAAATATTAAAATTTGAATAAAATATTTTAAAAATTAAGTATTTTAATATTTAGTTTTTTGTAGTCTTGTAGCGTTGGTTAAATTAGAATAACTATTTTCTGGTGCCGGGTAAGGTGGATGGGACTATCGTAATAAAACAAGTCCAGAAAATGCTAGAAGAGTTGTGTTGACTGGTGTAAATCTGGCCAACACAACAATTTAATTTGGTTTATGAATTTTTTTATTAATTTAAATTTTTTTTCAATTATTTTTTTGATTAATTGTTATTTTCAAATAATAAGTCTATTTTTATAGATTAAATTATTAATTTTTAAAAATTAAATCTCAAGTATATTATTCAAAATTATTTATATTCAAAAATTAAATTCAAATCTAATTTTTATTCGAAGTGCTAATTATTTGAATATTTATTAATCACTTATATTGCTATTTAAATTTACCTTAAATAAATTTTAATATTACATTTTGGGTATTTTTTGATTAATTTGATTTTCCAAAAATAATCCAAAGCATTCATTTTTTAAATTTAAATTCTGAAACTAGATAAAATGTTTGTACATTTTGCTTTTGATTTTTTTAGCTTAAATAATTAAAAAAGAAATTCGGTTTCTAAAATATTATTGAAATTAAATTTTGATCTGTTGCATATTTTTATTAAAATTAAAGAAAAAATTTTCCTGTTTTTTCTTCTAAATTGAGAAGAAATTTGCCAAAAAAATTGAAAAATTTAGATTGTGCAGTCATCTAGCTAAAATTTTGCCGCATTAATCTGACCATAACAAATGTCAAGATCTAAAAAAATGATTTTTAGACAACAATTACTTTTATTTCCTTTTTAACAATAATATTTTTTAAGGTTAAGGTGATGATTACCAATTTTTTATACAAATGTGAATACTTTTTAAAAATGTTTAGTGAAAAACACAGCTCGAAGCCGTTGTCTAGATTAAATCGACTAAAAGATACAGAATCGATGGATATTTCAGTTAGTGAATACAATGATAGCACAAAAATTCTGACAGACTCGAATTTTATAAATACACTTTTTAATTCCAATAATATTTCATTAAAAGAATCCGAGGATGCGAATGATACAAATTTCTTTAATTCATCTCAATTAACATTTCTTTAAAAACATTTACAAAATTAAATCTTGTATTTATATCTTTTGAATTTAATAAAACTTAATAAATTTAATTTTTTTCTAAATTAACAATTTACCCAAGTAACTTTGAGTAAAAAAAATAAAAAATAATTCTAGTAGTTTATTAATTATCGAAAGGATGGAGTCAAAATTAAATTTGGAACATTTTAGCAATCTCTTTGATAACCTCAAATCCCAGCAATTGAAGAATGAAGATGCCAGTCGAAAATCAAGCTTTGACGCTCATATTCAATCATTATGTGATAAAATAAACAATAGTCAAAATTATTTTACTACAAGCTCTTGTTCAGGGCGATTTATGGCATTTTCACAAGTGATTTTTTTTACTGTTTTACTTTTTTTAAAATGACAATGGCAGAATATAAAATTTAAAAAATATATAAAAATTCAGATTTTTTTTTCTTAATACAGTTAGTGATTTTTAAAACGCCTTTATACTAGCGAGTGTGTAACTATGAGATTGCCAAAAGCTGGTTTCAAGTTTGGCAAAAAAAGTCATGGTGAAAAAAATTTGACTGGGCTTTTAAAGATTTTTGGTTCAAAAAAATTATACAATAAAAACAGAAGAAGAAAAATGAAATAATTATTCTGTTTCCATATCAGATTCGTGGTCACTCTAGCGCCTTGCGCCTTGCGGTATTTCATCGCCGGAATAAAAAGCCATGTATGTTTTAAGCATCATCATCTTCTATGTCATCATTGAGTTCTTAATTTAGCAAAAAATATCTTGGCCGCCTTCAAATGTAAAATAACCCCAGTTCAACCAAATAAATTTTGTAAAATAGTTGGGTCAAAAGTTTTCCATAAAAAGAAGCTGCTTAAGATAATTATTTTTTTTTACAAAGCTTAACAATGTATCATTGAAAAATTAAAAAAAATGTTTATCCCATAAAACTAAGCAAAAAACAATTCCAAAGCACAATCGGATTTTGATCAAAAATAATTTTATAAATTACAAGTACTTAATAAATTATTTTGACTTAACCAAAGTGTTAAAAAGACATTTAATGAAAAAACTAAGGGGTTATAGCAAACTATTTTCAGCTTTATACAGCCTTTAGCCCCCGGGTAGTTTGCAAGGTTTTACGGTAAATGAATTTGTAATTAATTGTTATGTTTAAATTTTTTTATTAAAAAAAAATTGTGGCAAATAGATTTAAACTTAACTAATTAACATTTGGTAAAAAATTAAAAATAAGTTATTGCGACTTGTCAATTCCATTGAAACTCAAAATAAAAGAAAATTTTTTGGCAAAGTGTAACTAATTTTATATTTTAAAATTTTAACATTTTTGTATTTTTCAATATTTTTTGTGCAATTTCTTAAAGAAATATTTTTTTGAATTTTTAAAAGCAAGTTTTTTTTTTAAATTTTCTTTAAAATTGCAAAAAAAAATATTAGAAAATATGAAAATTAAAAAATGTAAAATTAGTTTCATTTTGCGAAATATTATTATTAACCAAGTCATTAAGTATTCTGCCAATGTCATTTTACAAATTGATAGTGATAGAATTAGAATTTGAATTATTGGAATTTATTTTAAAAGGATGAGAAATTAGTCAAAAAAAATTGTCAATGGATTTACGTCAGTCATGATCCTTTAAGTGAAAATGATATTGAGAATTTTGTAAGTGTTAATTTTTAAAATATTTAAATTTTTTTTAATGAGGTAAATGCAGAGTTGTAGTCACAAGTCTTAAGTCAAGTCAATGACTTAAAAATTTTTCTTTTTTTTTTAAGTCATAATTTTGACTTAAATTTTTGTGACTTAGGCTTAAAACTGTGACTTAAAAACAAGTCTGGGTAAATGGAATCTTTTTATTCAATTATCAGATTAAATTTTGTAAATGCTTAATCTAAAATTTGGTACAAATAAAAAAGTAAATCTTAAAAAAAACAACGCATAAATATTTTTAAATTGTACCCAGAAGTGAATAAAAAACTTTGAAAAAATATTACAACGTTATGTAACATTAAAAGAAATGAGTGCAGGAACATTAAAATAGTTTGATTTACTACAGCTATAGTATTTTCTTCAGAGCCCAGACAGAACTGGTGCAAAGTCAAATTGGTCTTGACTAAAAAATTGAAGTCATTTTTAATTCAAAATTAATATTTGAGTTTTTGCCGTTCCATGTAGCTATTAAGGCAGACATTTTTATTTCAAAGTCTTTGAAATTACTTTTTATTTTTAAATTTCAAGTCAAGAGACCTGACTTGGACTTAATGACTTTTAAACAACTCTGATTACGAATACAAATATAATCGAAATAAATCAATTTTTCTTACAAAACAAACAAAAAATATACAAAGTCCAGACTTGACTTTGATTTAATTAGTTCGACTTTTGAACAAATCTAAGCCCATATTTGACCAAATTACTTACAATTACAAAGTTGATTAAAATAAACAGCAAGTCTCAAATTTCTAAACAAACATTAAGCATTGGTCATTTTCATCATTTTTTCCAAAATTTTTTGATTTTTTTAAACATTTTTCTGTTGTTCAGCTATTTATTTAGAATAAACATAAACAGAGTAAGTATGACCATTGAGAGTGCTGATACATTGCTAATTTCGTAAATCCCAAATCTTGATCGTGTTATCGCGACTGCCACTTGCCAAAGTATACTGATCAATTAATTGAAGGCAATAAACAGAGTAAGTATGACCATTGAAGTCGTGTTCTGTAATCTTTTCCAGGTACAAAAAAGAGAGTGAAAATCTAAACTTAAAAATTTATGGAAACAGAATAGTGAGCCAAAAAGAAATCAAGTTTCTTGGCATTAAATTTGATTCTAAGTTAAACTTTAATAAACTGGTAGACGAAATTAAAGAACGCTGCAATAAAAGATTAAATATTATTAAGATTTTGTCAAATAAAAAATGGGGTCTTACTCAAAACACACTAGGAAATTTATATAAAACTTTAGTCGGATCAATTTTAGACTATTCTTTTGCTTGCTTAAATTCATTTTCTGAAAATAATATCAAAAAACTACAAGCAATTCAGAATACAGCAGTCAGATCTATCCTTAAGTTAAAATATGATACTCCCTCCAACATGTTGCATCATGAGGCTTTTAATAAACTTAAATTACTAACAGTCTCGAATCGGCTTTTTGAGTTGAGTGAGAGATATGTTGGGACAGGACTGAGTCATTCTACTCCATTGGTGGTCAGACTAGTGGATGAATACAAACAAGGCTTCGAATCAAGATATATTGAATACCCTACTCCATTGTGTAATTGCTACCTTACTATTTCCTCTTTTTTTCATGAAGCTTCAACTATGTAAACTTCTGTCACATGTAACAATTTATTTCAATATATGTCTTTTAAACTTTCTTTAAATTTTTTTTTTTTTTTTTTTTTTAGCTGATTTACTTTATTTTTATTTTATCTTATTTTATTAACTCTATTTTTATTATTTTTTTTTTTTTTTTTTTTTAAACTTTATTCTGAAGGAGCTCTAGCTCGGTACAGAAAACAAATAAATAAATAATAATAATAAATAATAATAATTGAGATTGCTGATACATTGGTAGTTTCGTAAATCCCAAATCCTTTTTTTTGACTTTCGGAACGAATTACATTCAAAATTATTTGCTTAAATTTAATTTTACATATAATTAAATATACTTCCCGACTAATGTTTAAATATTTAACCATTTATTTTTAATTCATTTGATTTTTAAAAATAAAGATTGACAGAATCATAAATCACAAGTCACCAGAAGTTTCAATAAAATTTGAGCCATTCATTCTTCATGTGTGCTGCAGGAATCTTGATGCTGCAAAACTTATGGTAGGACACTTTTTTGAATGAAATAATTTTAGTTGATTAATTTAGCTCGAGAAAGCAGTAGCTAGTGGATACCGAAATTCAGGTTTGAGTCTTGGAAGTAGCAAGATTATACTGGTAAGTATACACACTTTTAGTTCATAAGATTTAGAAAATTCATCCAATAAAACCAGAAAAAAAAATAATAGAAACGTCACATAAAAAATTAATATAAGTAAAAAATTAGTTTTATTTTGGCAAAAAGCATTGGTAAAACTAAAATTAAAATTAAATTTTTAACTACAGTGGTGACACGTCAACTGGCAATACGTAAATATTAAATATATAAAATATTAATATTAATATATTAAATATTAAATAATACGTAAAATCGTAAATATTTCGTAAAAATCATTTTGCCGAATTTTTCAAAATTTCACAATATTTTCTGATCTTGGACTAAAATATCGAAAAAAGTAAATTAACGTAAAATCACAATTTTTAACCAAGTAAAAAATGGTAAAAAAAAGTAAAAAAAGGTAAATTATGGTAAATATTTTTATATTGATGAAATTTTTCATAAATTTTTTCTTAATTTTTATTTTTCTTTAATGTAGTTGTTTCAAGTTTAATTACAGTGGTGATTTGATATAAGGATCCATGGTAAATTTACGCAAATTTACGTAAATTTATTTATATATTTCTTGCAATTTTCAGGTGTTAGAGTGTTTTGGAAATCAAAAATTTATTTTAAATTTATGGTCCTTTTTCTATGATGAAATTTTTCATTTCATGCAATACCATCTCTATGAGGTTTAAATCAGGTGAATTTGGAGCGGATTTCACTTTTAATTACTATGTTGAATAACTTTTAAAAACTAAAATTTTTATAATAAACCCAATTAATATTGTTATGGTAAAGAAAATTTCGACATAAATTAGACTTATGTTTTGGATCATTGTCTTGATGTAACTTAAAAGCTAAATCAAATTTACCTGCTCCAAAAGGTAATAAATACTCAGCAAATATATCTCTATACATTTCAGAGTCCATTATTGATTTAAAAGGTTTTAAAAGAAAACTCAAACTGTCTCATATATTCCTTTTGGCCATTCAAATATCCCAAAAGTGAAGGTTTGTATGAATATTTGAATGACCAGCATTGCAAATCAAAAATTAAAAAAAACTAGAAACTTGTTTTATTATATTCTAAAAAATAAAAGTTTTTTATTACAAATCTTATTGTTTTTACTTTTTTTTTGTTTTTTACAATTTTTTACCAAAATTTACCAGTAAAATTTTTGTTTTTACCAATTTTAACGTAAAAAATTGCAAAGAATTAAATTTAAAAAAAAAATTTTTTTCTAGACAAAATAATATTTTTTAGCAAAATTTTATGAAAAACAGCAAAATTTGAAATTTTTTTGGCATTTTTTAAGTTAACATAAATTAACGTAAAAAATGGTAAACTAACTTAATTTTACGTAAATTTGTGTAAATTATAGTTAATTTACCAATTTTTACAATTCGTGTTTTACGTAAAAAATAGTCAAATTACCATTTTTTACGTTAATTTACACAAATTTACGTAAATTTACCATGGATCCTTATATCAAATCACCGCTGTATATTAATTTTTTAAATTTTAGAAAAAAATAAATTTAATCATTTTATTTGCTATTTTTGTCCATTTTAATGCTATTAAAAGCTCTTTCCCATGCATGTTTGAAAGTGGATCCATAAGGAATATATTTCACGAGTTCCTCTTCAATAATTTTTATTTTTATTGAATTAGAAAAAATTATTTGTAAAATACTAACAATTTGGCATGAAATGAAAACCTTCATCAGAAAAAAAAAAATTAAAAGTGAAGATGAGTTTTCTTCGGGCTGTCAGAGAATTCGAAAGTGAGTTAACTCCACAAAAATGCCTTTATTTAATGATTTTATTTTTAGATAAAATTCTAAATTTTAAGGTAATTAAACATGTCATTGAAAGAAATGGTGATTGGTCGGATCTTTAATTTGAATAAGATGATGAAATATGTTATTTTTTTTAGAGAGATAGTTTTTGAATAAAGGAGATAACCTTAAATTAAAAAAAATTAATTACCAAAATATACCTTTTTTACCATTTTTTACTTGGTTAAAAATTGTGATTTTACGTAAATTTACTTTTTTCGATTTTTAAGTCCCAAATCAGAAAAAATTGTGAAATTTTGGAAAATTCGGCAAAATCTGCCAAAAAAACCTAAAATTTTCGGCAAAATGATTTTTACGAAAATTTACGTAAATTTACTATTTTTTACAAAAGTAAACTTACGTAAAACCTAGTTAACGTGTCACCACTGTAAGAGAATTTCGCATATATAATTTAAATTTTTTTTCTTTTCTATTGTGCTGAATTTTCAAAAAATTTTTTTTTGGCTAATCTAGAAAAAATACTTTTAGGCTGTGCGAAGTACTCAGAATTTAGAAATACCTATTGTAGTTGGAGGAAACCTATTAGTTGATAAAAAAGTAATTATTTTAATATTTTAGTTAAAAAAATTTATTGAATATGTAACATAAAATTTAGTATTTAAGATACATTTGCGGTTTAGTAGGTGAAAAATTTTCCGAAAATTTTGAAAGAATAGACAGGTTTTTGACAAATATTGAAAGCTGCTATGATTTAAATACACAAGAAAGGCCAAAATCAAAAAAAGAATTGAAGGCACTAGAGAGATTGAATAAAAAATTGATGTATGATAAATTAAAATCGAATGGAATGCTCACTAGATTGGATGAAAAAGAAAGCTCTCATGAGTCAGATAATTCTTTTGAAGAAATTGAAAATTTATTTTCAATGAAATAAATTTTTTTAACTTAATTTTTAAATCTTGCTTGATTTTGTTGGATGCTTTTAAAATATCCAGTCAAAAAATTTTTAAGACTTTTTAAAAATTCTTTAAAGGTTTCCGGACGCTTTTTCTTTAGAAATTCTTTGAAGAATGGTCTTTAAAATAACTTAAAAAAATTACATTTTTAAAAAATATTGATCAAAAATTGAAAAAATTGATAAACAAGAAAATAATCCTAAAAATCCAAGACTTCTTAGTGTCTATCGATAATGTTTAAGATTTTTAGAAGTAAAATTGAAGAATTTCTCTATTCTAATTTTAATTATTTAATTTCATTAAAAAATCCTTTGTTTGTTTACTAAAAAAAAAGGACTAAAGTAAAGAACTTGGGTCTTGTCGATTATGTGACTCAGAAGTCACCTATTACGTGACTCCGCGACGATGCTGATTTGGTGACTCCAACAAAAAATTAAAGAAAAATTTTGTTTCAAAAATTAATGTGACTTAAAAAAAAATACGTGACTCCAAATAAAAAAAAATTATGTCAACAATAATAATAAAATTTTTTTAATAATAATTAATCCTATTAATTATTTTTCATTTTACAATTTTCCTTCGAACAAGATTGAATCGGTCTAACAAATCCAAAATTTTTTAAACGATCAAAGATTTTAATATCACTCTTAATGTCTCTTTGTCGACTCTTTTTTTAAACCCCGGAGTCACCTAATTAACCTAATTACGTGACTCCGGCGACTATTTGCTTTTTATATTAACACTCCTAGTTATTAGACTTTTTAAATTCTCGTTTTTTTCATCAATTTTTTTCCTTTTTTTACTGTTTTTTTCTTCAGTTTGTGCACATGCGTCATCTTCAGTTAAAGATTGAGCATGGTTTCTTTTCAATTTTTTTCTCTTTTCAATTACTTTTTTATTTTGAGAAAAGGCTTCTTTTAAGAAATTTAAGACAGCATTTTCAAAAATAAATTTCGGGTAAATGGGTTAAACAGGTGAATTTGCGGGCTAACCAGGTGAGTTTTTGGCATAAATAGGTGATACCCAATTAACCCCTTTGCCCCTGAAATTCACACCAAAAAAGAACTCATGTCATTTTTTATCAATCTTATTGAAATTTTAGGGTGACGTTCTTGATTCTCTTTGGAATTTATAGGCTAAATAGGTAATTTGGAATAAATAAAATTCACCAGCTTTGACCAATTATCCAAATACATAATTTGTTACAAAATCACCCCTTCTTACCGTATAAATTCTTTAAAATTTTTTTGACTGGGTACAAAGAACCATTTTTACATTGGCTGTCCCTTAAAGCAGTTTTAACGATTTATATCAAAGGAATAATTAACGAATTTGCTCAAATTTAGTGACATGTCACTAATTATCTGGACCTTATTTTTGCTTTTCAAATTCATTTTTTTTGACATGTCTTATCCAATCCTGAGTCAATTTTAGCACAATTTTACAAATTTTTTATTTATTCATTTATTAAGAATTTTTTATTTATTCATTCATTTATTAAAAGTGAATATTTCAGTATCAAAAATTAGTGTTCGTAATAGAATGGTATGTCACCAAAATAGGGAACTGTATTTTAATGACATGTTAGCGACATCTTTGTCGATATCACTGGAAAGTTAATTAACTTAATCATGAGCGTTTAAATTAAGAAGTAGCATAAATACATGCTCCAATACCAAAGGTTCTAATGTAAACATCACACATGTCTCTTAATTCGAAGAAATACGTTAATTTTACTTTTTAAGAAACATATTCCTCTCTTTAACATTCTCGATTAATTCAAATTAATCAGTATATTAGTAATTCGATCAGTTCTTAATATATAATGCTCAATAAAATATTTAATTTAAACATTAAAAGTAAATTCTTTTAATTCTTAATGTTTATTTAAAAAAAAATATTTTTAGAAGGACAAAGCTTAATTTTTTAATAAAGTTTGTGTTCCCTTATTTGGTCTTCCTCTCTTGGGTTTTTAACCATCGGTACACTTTTTGCTGCTGGTGGGAGTTTTTAATTATCAGTAGTTTTTTCAAATTGAAAACTCGGTTAGCAAGACTTTGAATTGTTTCTACACTAACGCGACATTACTCGAAAAAAATTTAAATTAACAAATATTTTTAAATTAGATTCATATATTTTTTTAATAACAATGTTGTGATTTAGCGACATCTTTGTCGATATCACTGGAAAGTTAATTAACTTAATCATGAGCGTTTAAGTTAAGAATTACATCTATCATTAACATTACATCTGGCGACGAGAAAGGGATAAAAGCCACAGAAGACAAATAAAAGTGCTTCTCGGTGGCAGTAGTGTTTAAAATACGTGCAGCGGCTACTCGACATGGATCAGTTAGTACCTGGGAAAAATAAAAGTCTATGGCTGGCTCCGGTCATTGTTGATCCGGCAAGGATCACAATGGTCGACAGTTTCCTAGTTTGCGCTTTATAAAAGCGGGGGAAGATTTGATATAGCGACATCTTTGTCGATATCACTGGAAAGTTAATCAACTTAACCATGAGCGTTTAAGTTAATAACGGGAGATTGGATGGACGGGCCCAAAGGTACTAATGTATACATTAAAAATGGGTATATTGGTATGACTTTTTTAATTTTTTCATTAGTCTCACCATAACGAAGGTCAATCGAAAATAAATCATCTCAACAGTTTTAAAATCTTTATTAATAAATAAAAATTTTAATATTCGAATATTAATAAAAAATTTCAAAAATTTTATTTTAATATTTTCTTTTAATAAAATAATCAATTTAATTAGAGAAAATGTCGGCGTTTGGCCTCTTTTATTTAATAATTGTGTCATCTACTTCATATCGTATTTTTTATTTAATTTTAAAGGCTTATGTTTTTTGCTTACCTCTAAATTATGAAACCTTACCTCTATTTTTTTAAAACAACAGCTAAATTTGTTAATAGAATCTATTATATTAAAATTAAATCAACATTTAAATAAAAGTATCTTTATTTCAAAAAAAGTATCTTAATTATCAAATTGACAGATATTTAATTAAAAAAAAGCCAAATTAAGAAAAGGAAAAAAATTAATCTTTGCATTTGTTGGGGCAATAAAAGTAGCGTTTTCTGACCATTTCTAAGTTGCATTGTGAACAATACTGTTTAGATTCGGCTTCACAAATTCGTTTATAAGACGGTCATCATCGTCAATAAAATCACTTATTCTTCACATTTCAAAACCTATTAATAATATGTCAATTGTTTTTTTTACTCTAAAAAATTAGCGCTTCAATTCAGAAATATATTGATTTTTAATTTATTAGCTAATTTTTAATAATTTAGAGGAACGAAAAGAATTTATGCGAATTTTAAATTGTTTCAAACATAATGGGTGATGCATAAGTAAATGGACAAAAATTAAAAGCGAATATCTCAAAAAATAAAAATGATATTAAGTTCTGGTTTTTTTTCTGATGTAAAGAATTTATTTTTCAATAGAATTATGATTTTTAAATAATGAAAAAACTCCATCGTGACCGATTTTTCTGAGCTTTGCTTTGACCCCCGTCATAAGGGATTTCACAAAATTTAAGTCAAATTCCTTCAACTTTAATTTAATGCGGTTAATCAGCTGTTGCTCTGTTGAGGCTTGCCAACCTCCCTCGTATACTTTTTCACTCAAACAACCCCAAAAATTTTCGATTGGGCGCGCTTGAGGGACATTTGGCGGGTTGATATCTTTGGTCACATAATTTACATTTTCGTTGCGCCACAATGTCGGATTTTGCCATTTGTGAAATCAAATTTTTGACTGTTTTTCGAAAAGCCTCTCGTTCAGACACAGAAAGTCCCATTTTAAAAATTTTTTTTTGCAATTTTATAGCTAATTTTTAGTAGTTTATAAATAAATATATATATGATCCCCTGATCATTTGCATGATCGGGCAAGTTAACTTAACTTTTGTCCATTTACTTATGCATCACCCGTTAGAAATTAAATTCAAATTATTCCATTTTTTATTTTCATTGAATTAATTTATTTTTGATTAAAAAATTAATGCACAAAAAAACCATCTAAATATATTTTATCCGTTTTTATCCGTTATACATTTTATCAGTACATTTAAGTGTTCTTTTAAATTATTGTACATTTATGTCAATAAAGAAAAATACATTTTAGTTACAGAAAAATTGCAGCATAAATGTATTTTATCTTTAATTATTTGTGTAACACTTGTTTTTTTGATAACGTACAAACAATTGTATCTCAATCGCTTACAGTGTAGATGGATCGGGTTGCTCACTTAGTTCTGAAATTGGTTCTAACTGACGATAATAAATAGAATATGTATGACGTTAATTGATTTTTTTTAAAAAGATTAAATTTTTAAATAAAATTTATCTAAAAAAGTCAAATAACCCATGATTTTAGTGTTCTTAACTAAACAGATTGTAAAAAATCTGGTATGCCCATCATATTAATTTCTATTACGTTACCAAACTTTTTTTGATAATTATTTATTTATTTAACAGGCTCCTTCAGATAAAAAATTAAAAAATATTAATTTGATTAAACAAAAAAGCAAAAGAAAATGCTAGAGAGAATTAAAATAGAAAAATTTCAATAATTAATGACATGTATAAAAATTTTTTAATAATGCACTATTTTTAAGGATTAAATAAAACTAAATAGATCACAAGATAAAAAATATTTTATTGCTATTTTATTTTATTTCAACAAATCTAATATTCATTAATTTTAAGTCAAAAATATAATTTTAATTAATCATTCAGAAAGTTTGATCAGTTTGAAATAATATTTGACCGTATTTTAAAATGTGTGTATTTTTTCAATAAATGTCATTTTACCTTTTTTTTTAAAATAAAACCTTGAAATAATTTTAAAATTTAATTTGATATTTTGATACTGGTCTTTTGAGTGACAAATTAATAATATAAATTTAAATGTTATAATTATGTAAGAACTATCGATTTGATGATCCTATTAAAAATCATTTTTTTTAAAATATGGACATTATGCATAAAAACAATCGATTTTTTGAGCGTATAAAAAGGTAAACATGATTACTCACTATTAAATGTATATAAGCTTATCTAAATTAAAAAAAATTTTAAATTTTATTAAAAGAAACAAATAAAAAAATGACAGCACATACAACTCAGCCAAGAGCTTGTAATCATTAGAAAATTATCATTTATAAAAAAATTAAATTAATTTAAAAGCAAATTGGATGATGCGACCAGAACCTTTTATTGGGTGCCCGAATGGTCTGGAGTATCTAAAAGATTTAGACCAATTCCAAATTGAACAAATCGCAAAATTGCCAGAAGGTAAAATTTTTAAAATAAACGGTTTATCTTCTTATGTAAGGCCTTAAAAAAAAATATTTGAATAATATTTATTAAGAAAAATTAGAATGATATTTTTTATTTCTAATTAAAATTTTTGAATTAAATGTCAATTGTGGAAAAATTTCTTAAAATTTTTGTATAATCGATTATTTTATTTCTTTAAAAAAAATTCAAGAAATTCCATTATAAAATTTAATGATTTTTTATTATTTTATTATTAATTTAATTTAATTAAAATAGCATATCCATGGATATATTTATCAAGTAAGGATGATAATGTTTGTTCATCATTCATTGAAATATTATACAGATTAAACAGGAGAAAAAATTTTGAAAATTTTTATCAATATTTTTCAATTATTTTTTAATTTTTGAAATTTCAATTTTTAATGTCACCAAACTAGTCAACGAGATTTTGTATAGATTTTTAAAGCAAATGTTCTAGTTAAGCAATTTTAAGGAAAATTTATTCGAAACTAAATTTTCATGGAAAATACAAATCATTAAAAAAAAATATTTTTTGTAAAAATTATTTATTTCTTATTTTGTTTTTTATAATCCCCATTTTGAAATATTTTAACAGTAATAGCAACATTTTTATCTAAATTTTATTCAACAAAAAATGGATTTTATTTAAACTATTTTGTCCTGGTTAAAGCACACAAAAAAATGAAGCCTACATATCCTTTTTTTATTTGAGGGTTCAAATGGATTAAATTCAGCGATTTATTAAATTTCTAATTGCATCACTAAAAATACATAACCAAAAATTATTTTTCGTAATTTTCCTAGCAAATATTATTTATGTTTAATTTTCTATTACGTCATAAATTCTCAACTCTCTATTCATTTTTCTTGAGGTTGAATAAAAAGTTATTGAAATCAAAATTTCTTTCCAAAAGAAAGCAAAATATTATTTAAATGATCCTGAGCATTTATTTTACTAAAATAAATGAATTTTTGCTTTTAAAATAATTCAAAATCTGATTAAAATTTCAAAATTTACTAATTTCGGGAAATAATTTATTTTGGTCAAAAGAAAATAAGGACCAAATAAGAAAATAAGGTCATCGTTTGGAGTGCAATACAATTAGCCTTCTTTATTTTTTTTTATTTTTTTTTTTATATAGAGAATTGAGCTAAATCTGAAATTTTGTTGTTTATTAAAATTATTAAAAAGAATAAGAATTTTTAGCATGTTATTTATAAAAAAATAAAATCATTAAGTAAAATTAGTGATAAATTCAGAAATCAGAGTTATTAAAAATTAACACGCCATTAAATTCTAAGGTCCCGTCGGATTCGATCAGTAAAAATAAAAATTAATATAAATAATTAATCTGAAGTCTTTTTCTTAATTTTTGAGTGTTTGTTTTTTTTTTTAAATAAACTGAATCTTAGCCACTTGAGGGTTAAGATTTTTTTTTAATTATTCAATGAACGCCTTATAGACTATTTTTCTCTTTTTTTATAAAATCTCAAAAATTTCACCAACATTTAATCGTATTAGGAGTACAGTAGAGCAATTTTGTCAAAACAAAAAATTAAATTTGAATTTTTAAATAAAATTGAATGTTTTGGTAAAACTTTGAAAGCTCAACTGTCGAAATTTTCAAAAAATAAAATAAATTTATTAATTTTATTTCAATTTGGTTTTTTCCAAATAAATAAATGAAGACAAAGTTTCCAGAATTTTTTCAAAAGGTCATAACTCCTTCATTTTAAAGAATGAAGACTAAGGCCAAGTGATTTAGAAAAAGAATTTACAAAGTTTATTTATTAACTTTTTTCTATTATGTCATTTCCTCGAATTTTGTCTTCCATTAGGTTCTGTATTGGTGTTAGGCTGATTTCACGCAGACAGTTTGGTATCCTGAGCCTCAATCGATGAAGTGTTCCCAGCCATCCTTGTAGTCTTTCCTTTTCAATATTGACCAAGATTCTTCAATAATTTTCAAGTTCTTCAGGCAAATTTGCAGTATTATCCATCTTGTCGACATGATCGATCGAATTTTCGATCATAAAGTCCAATGACGCTTCTGCGTAGTCAAGTCGGGCCAGAATATAAAATTTTGTCTGAATGATACTTATTGATGATGGGAAGCAATTTTTTTCAAATATTTTTCCTAATGCACGATTTTTTTCATAGTATAAATACACACGATTTCGAAGGGTCTCTCTTTGATTCATATTTTACTGAATAGAGTTTAGTAAATGACTGAAACTTAGGAAATTTACTTTTTAACTTTTATTTATTCTTACATGACACACAACTAAGCGACCTTTTGTTTTCTGCTTCTTCCTTTTTCGAACGCTTTTTTATTATTTTTTAAGTATTTGCTATGCTAATTATTTCATAATTTTTTAGCAAGTTATATTGGCGACTCGATTTTTTATTAAGAGCATTTTCCTCGGCTTAAATTTCTACGATTAACTCGTTATACTCAATTATGTTTTTAACTCGATTACTTGTTTTAGATTTCAAGACCAATGTTACTTCTATTTTTTGTACTTCAAGAATCTCGTAAAATTTGATTTAATGAACTCGAGTTTGTTCAATTTTTTTAAGTACGATTCTATATTTTGGAATTTGGACATATTAACTAATTTCTAAGAAAATTTAAATGTTAATGTCAATAAAATTTATGATTTTTTGATTTTCATATTTACTAAGTCAATTTAGTAATTTACTGAAATATAAATTAGTAAATTTAAATAATAACTCATGAGACTCTGATTACGTATTCTAACTAGAAAACATGCATGCTCAAATTTTAATCTTCTAAATTTCACTCTTTTACTGATCGACCTGTAAATATGCATATTTACTATGTCTTCACCCTTTACATTAAATTTTATCTTTTTTTATTTTAAAAATATGGGTAAACAAAGCTATATATGCGAGCAACGAAACGTTAGACTTTTTTTTTTTTAAATTTAATTGATTATAAAATTAATATTAAAATTATGGTCGAAATCATGAAATTAAAATTAATGAAAAAATCTAGCATTATTTTGTGTATGAAAAAAATTATTGTTTGACAGAGAAAAATAAATTAGCAAAAAGTGAAGTTTTATTTACAAATTCTAATTTTTTTTTCAAATTTAGAATTATATGTGTCAAAGTTTTACTAAAAATTTTCGGTCAGAAAATTGTTTTCAAATCGCGCTTTCTAAATTTTTAATACACTCTGATTGTGAAACTATAAAGCTCATCACGACTGCTTCATTCCTCGCAAAAATATTACCAATTTTTTGTTTTTTTCAGTTCTTCACTTTTTTTGGTCAAAATTTACAGTGTTTCTAATAGAAATGTAACGAAATGTAATGAAGCTTAAAAAATTTTTAATTTTAAATTATCTAAAAATAACATGAATTATGTTACGGTCACGTTTAACGTTACATTTCTATTAGAAACACTGTAAATTTTGACCAAATAAGTAAAAATAATTTCACTTTTATTTTTCTCTAAATCAAGTCTAGTGGGCAATTTGAACAAACGATCATTTGAAATTTTAAAAGTTAATTAATCCAATGATTTGGAAAATTAAAAAAAAATAAATACTAAATATTGCTATACTAAACATCTAATGTTTAATAATGGTTTATTACTAAATAAACATCAAATGATTGACCTCTAATTTATTTAACAAATACAATCAATAATTTAAATAATTCACCTTAAGTTGATTCAGAAATTCAAATTCATGACTTTTATGTTCATTCATTCAAATAAAATTTCCTCTAGAATAAAAAATAAATTTTAAAACATTAAATTTTTTTGTCTTTAAAAGTAAGTTTTAAAAATTTAAACCTATTAAAGTTCATTAAGGCAATGTGAAATTTTAGCACAAAAATTACAGTACAAAACTTAAAAAGTTTATAATTTTTTTTCTAATTGTGCAAAAATGGTTTTGTAAAGAGTACAATATTACCCAAATTTGTACAAACGAATTCCAAGCTCTGCAAAAACTCTGCAAATTATTTTTCGTAATTTTCCTAGCAAATATTATTTATGTTTAATTTTCTATTACGTCATAAATTCTCAACTCTCTATTCATTTTTCTTGAGTTTGAATAAAAAGCTATTGAAATCAAAATTTCTTTCCAAAAGAAAGCAAAATATTAATTAAATGATCCTGAACAAGAATTATTTAGCAAATGCGATGACAATAAAGATGAAAAAGCTCAGTAAAAGCTTAGAAAATTTCACATTACCTTCAATAAAAGGAGACATTTAAAAATTTTAAATATGAAAAAACTTAACTTAACATGTCAAGTAATTTATTAAAAAAAATAAATTTTATATTTTGATCTTTTGATATTGATCTCAAACTTCAATTTGCCCAAAATAAAGCCCTATATTCCAATAATAGCGAATTGGACTAATTACTGTTATTTTATGTGGCAATTTCAGAGTTAAATATTTAAAAAGAGTTGTTTTTAAGTCACAAGTCTTAAGTCAAGTCAAGTCAAGTCAATGACTTAAATTTTTTTTTTTTAAAGTCATAACTTTGACTTATATTTTTGTGACTTATAGACCATTCTGATTTGAACGAGAGATATTAGGGCTTTGGGGGCTCTCGTCAAAAAGTTCAGTAGTACTGCTTAGTGCGAAACTTGCTTCAAAATTTTAATTATTAAATTAAATTTGCCTTTTTTTTGCTGAAAAATCGGCTTTTATTTTCTTAGACTTAAAAAAGAATATTTTTAAGTCAAGTCATAACTTTGACTTAAATTTTTGTGACTTAGACTTAAAACTGTGACTTAAAAGGCAATGTGAAATTTTAGTACAAAAATAACAGTACAAAACGTAAAAAGTTTATAATTTTTTTTCTAATTGTGCTAAAATGGTTCTGTAAAGAGTACAATATTGTACAAATTTGTACAAACGAATTCCAAGCTCTGCAAAAACTCTGCAATTTTCTGTAAAATGCACACCATCAAAAAATATTTGATTTAACTATGCAATAAATTGCAGAGTTTTTGCAGAGCATGGAATTCGTTTGTACAAATTTGTACAATATTGTACTCTTTACAGAACCATTTTAGCACAATTAGAAAAAAAATTATAAAGTTTTTACGTTTCTTACTGTAATTTTTGTACTAAAATTTCACATTGCCACTTATTATTATTTTATTTATTTGTTTTCTGTACCGAGCTAGAGCTCCTTCAGAATAAAGTTTAAAAAAAAAAAATAATAATAAAAATAGAGTTAATAAAATAAGATAAAATAAAAATAAAGTAAATCAGCTAAAAAAAAAAAAAAATTTAAACAAAGTTTAAAAGACATATATTGAAATAAATTGTTACATGTGACAGAAGTTTATATAGTTGAAGCTTCATGAAAAAACAAGTCTGATTTAATATTGGCCTTAAAAAAGTTTTTTTTTTTTTAGAGAATATATTAAAATGTCACATATTTTATCAAATAACACATAAAAAAATTAAATTGTCCCATAAATGTATCTATTTGTCATAAAAAAATATTAAAGTGTCACAGTAAAATTGTAATTATAAAATTGTATATTATTTAATTAAATATGTGACAGGTTAATTGGTGTCCTTTTTTTATTACAAGAATTCTCCAAAGTTAAGTTTTTCACTTTAAAAAACCCTTTAAGGTGTTAAAAAGTAAGCCAACTTTTTGCACATTGGGTTTTTGAATAAACGCTAGTTGACTGTCAATTAAGTCTGAATTAAAAAAAAATTAAAATGAATTTTCAAAAGAATTTTCAGCATGGGAGAAAGGCTCAGCCAAAGCCAAAAGATACATAATAAAAAATTCAAATGGTCAATTGATGTTTTACGCGGTCCAGGAGGCTTCAGACAATCGCTCTTTTTCTACTAAACATATGGTCATTAATATTATCGATAATCTGAATAGAATTGTAATGAAAATAGACCAGGAAATAAAATGCTGCCATGTACTATGGTTGTCAAATTGGTTCAAAAGCTGCTCGAATCGAGTGCTAATAGAAGCTCCTGTCGGCAAATCTCTGGGATTTGTGGAACAAAAGTAAAGCATACCAGGTCTAAAAAATAAATTCTCACTTTTTATTTAGATCTAGTCTGACTAGACCTTACTTTAATGTGTTTGATGAGAACAATAGAATTTTGAGTAGAGTTGAAGGTCCTTGTTGCTTGATAAATGGTAATTTATTTTGTATGAATTTTTATTGGACTTTAATTTAAATTTCTAAGAAATGATATGTCCATTGGAAAATTATTTTACAATCATGCCACCAGATCGAAATTTAAACCTAGGCAGGATATCTAAACAATTCGCGTCTACTGTTGCTGATGTTAACACCAAAACTATTGATCATAGATTTGGAACAACAAGTAATTTATCTAAACTTATCTTACCTTTTCAAATACAATTTTTTAAATAATTTTTTTATTTAGTGCCTGTCGACATGCCGATAAATGTCAAATCGAATATTTTAGGATTTCTTTTTTCATTGGTAATAAGAGTTTTTTCGATTTTGTGAATTTCTGAACAAATAATGTTTTTATTAATTTGATCCAGGCTCTAAATGCACAGTCATAGACCCCAAACCATAAACCGTAGTCTCAGACATTTTTATTTTTAATATTTTTGAAATTTAAACTAAAATTAATTAAATTTAAATTTAAATTTAAACAGATAACATAAATTTAAAAACAAAATTTTTCCAGAGAATCGTAAAAAAAAATTATCAGCTTTTCCTAAAAAGTCATTCAGATTGAAGAATCCGGCGGAGATTCTTAGACCAGAAATTAATATATCTAACTATAGTTTATGATTTTCGGCACTATAAATGGAAATTTTTCTTAATAATAATAATAATAGTTAATATTCTACGGTCAAGTATAGTTTAACTAAATTGACAAAGCAGGAAGACTAACGTAGTCCCGCTATAGTAGACTTTTCATTTTTTTTATTTCTACCGACATTGTCCAGTCTGTTTTTGAACTGGTTGATCGAACTTGCTGTGACAACCGACGTTGGCAGCACATTCCATTTGTTCACTACTCGGTTTGATAGAAAGTTTCGCCTTGCTTCACATTTTGTTAGCTGCGAGCAAATGCGATGCTTTGCTCCCCTTACTCCTCCACTTGGTCCTTCATTATTCACTGAACTCATAAGTTCCGCATCGTAATACCAATTGACATGATTATATTTGTTGTGAATTTTATAAAATTGAATCAGATCTCCACGCTCTCGTCTTTCTTTTAGAGTTTCTAATCCCAAATTAGCTAGTCTTGACTCATAATTTAGACTTTTTATTTGTGGAACAAGCTTCGTTGCTCGTCTTTGTACTTGTTCAAGTCTAAATAAATCCTTCTTTAAATAAGGACTCCAGGCAGGTGCACAGTATTCTAGATGCGGTCTAACATATGTTTTGTAAAACTGCAAAAACGATTGAGCATCCCAATACACAAATGTTTTCTTGAGCATACCAAGCATGTTGTTAGCTTTTTTAACGCAGCTATCAATTTGATCATTCCATTTGAGTTTGTTGTTCACCATTACACCAAGATCACGCTCAGTAGTAGTCTCCGCTAATTCAACTTTGATATCTTTCACATTTAACATTGAGATTTCCTGCCTAGCAATCTTTGAGTTGCCAAAATACATTACTTTACACTTAGATTCATTAAATTCCATACTCCATCGTTTCGACCACTCAATCATCTTGTCAATGTCATCTTGAATTAGCATTTGATCACTTGAATTTCTAATGACACTAATCAATTTGTTGTCATCCGCAAACAACTTACAAAAGTGACTTACTAGCTCTGGTAAATCATTTATGAATTAGTAAAAAATTTTACATTTATTAGGTAAATATTTTAAACACTTAAGAGCGATATCGCCAAGCCTTTAAATAGATATTATTATTTTTTTCTTCATCATTGGGCAGTTAAAATTTTTAATTATTAGATTTTCCAAACCAAAATAAGAATTAGTGAAATCTTGAGGCATTTAGGCTCGTCATAATTTTGAAATTACTGTCAAAATTGTTTAAGGCAATTTCAAAATTTTTTGTTTTATTTTGAAAAAAATTGTAGAACATTTTTGAATTATAATTATCATTTCTGTGTATTTTATACAGTACATATTAAAACTTACTTCAACGTTTTCTTTCCTCTTCAGAAAAGAAGAGAAAAAGGAAAAGAAATTGACGAAATTAATTTTAATACGTATTGTACATTTTATTGAATTATTAAATATTCAAATTATTAAAAAAAAAAACAGTACAAAAAATTAAGCTCATTTTTTATGAGTAAAAATTAAAAATACACACTATTTGAATATGTTATACACATGAGTTTTTAGATACACATACAGACTAATTTTTTGGTACACAACCAGGAAGTACATTATTTATACACTCAAAAAATATTTCTTTTGCTCAATATTATTTTAATTGTACCCAAAATTAAAAATGAGAACCAGTAATCCGTCTTTTCGACGATGATGAGGATGTCGATTGCACAAGATTTTCGGATGATGAGGAAGAGATAGATATTAGATTAAATTTATCTGATTCTTCTGAGTCAGATGAAGACGAAAATATTGGTAAAAACAACCGGTTTAATTGGACTTTGTGCGATGAATTTGAGTCGGAACAAAAGATGAAAAATTTTTTTATTTTAAAAAAATTAGTTATTTAATTTATTAAAATTTTAAATTAATCTTGGAAATCAATTTTCAAGGTTGATCAACAAGATAGGGTACGTCTGAGTGCCGTCCTATGACTATTGTATTCAAAATTTAATAAGCTTTTCAACAAAACAATTAGCAAAGCTGTCTTTACAAGGGGGTTGTGAAGTTCGTTTCAATTCGGTCTTTTCAATTCAGAAAAACTTGAATAACTCTTTTACTAAAATAGATAATTTAGTTATGTAAAATGCTTAATGTTTAAGCAACTTTGCTTAATCCGAAAATATGTGTCTGCAAAAACTCTGCAATGTAATTGCACAGTTGATTAGAATACTTTTTAATGGCGTGCAAAATGCACAAAATTGCAGAGTTTTTGCATACATATATTTTCGGATTAAGCAAAGTTGCTTAAACATTAAGCATTTTACATAACTAAATTATCTATTTAGAAATTTTAACAATTTTAAACTTAAACATGCCGCTATAAAAAAAAATTGTAATTTTGTAATCTTAATGACAAAGAAAATAGCTTAAATTTTCAGTTCCTGCTTGATTCAGGTGACTGCGAGGTTTCTGATATTTACAAAAGTTTTTTAATAACTGTGATAAAGCATTCCCTAGCATTCGCTTTTTTAAAGATGTGATATAGCGACATCTTTGTCGATATCACTGGAAAGTTAATTAACTTATTCATGAGCGTTTAAGTTAAGAAGGAGCATAAATACATATACAATACAATAGGTCGAAACAGGAGATCGGATAGTTGTGCCAAAAGGTAGTAATGGGAACATCACAATAACCAAAAATGTGGGTTTTTAAAACAGAAAATTTGAAAAAAATGATTCAAAATTTTGAAAAAAAATTGGTCATTTTTCCTATAAAAAAACATGAAAAAAATGTAAGATTTAGTTAAAGAATTTTAAAAATGATAAATTATGAGCTTATTAAATTTTGCATGCATGATGTTTAGAGGGTTGTTCTGACAGAAGCTAAAGTCCTAGAGCTTAGCTAATGGTTTTGTTGAAAAGCTTATTAAATTTTAGATAAAATAGTCATTAGACGGCACTCAGACATAGTATATTTCGGCCAAAAAGATGGGTCCGCTTTTTACCCAAAAACAACTGGTCCGTATTTTACATGTATTTTCGGATTAAGCAAAGTTCCTAAATCATTAAGAATTTACAGAAATAAATTATTCTTTAAAGTACAATTGATATCTAGTTCATATCAACCTAAACAATTTTTAAAATTTGTTTTAAACTTTGGATCAACTTTTAAGCTTGTTCATATTTGTTCAGAATTTCAAAATTCCCTTTTTTTTTAATCAATTAAATTTTTTTAAGAACTCAATTTATTTTGAATAGTCTTGTATTTACCAAATTCTTCAAAAAATTATTTTTATTTAATTGGCTCTAATTTTTTTAAATTCTGATTTAAATAAATTATTTTAACAATTATTTAACTTTGTTTATTAATAAAAAAAATTTTGATTTTTTATTGATTGTTAAAGATTGAAAAATTTCTTGTTAATTTATAATTAATTAACGTTTATTTTGGACCCTATTTTTCAAGGTATCAAATAACTTTATTTGGGTTTCAAATTTTATTTTCAGGGATCATTTTTATTTTATTAAAAGTTTTTTTTTTATTTATTGATATCGACTGGGTAATAATAACGGTGTTCGGTTAACCAGTTTTTGGTTAGCCTAAATCGACTATTTTGGTCGACCAAATTTTGTAATTTTTTAAATTTTGAGATCAAAATTAAAAGTAGAATTTTATGACTTTAATTTTTGAACAAATTAAAATTTACTCTTTAATTAATCCTTAATAAAGATTAAAATTGATTTTGATCCTAAACCATAAATTATAGATCCTATTTTGATTCAAAAATTGGAATTTTTAATTTTGAGAATAATACATAACCACTTACATTTTTTTACTTTTAAAAAATCCTTATAAATCTTTAATAAAACAGAGAAATGCATATTCGGATTGTTTATAATTTTGAATAAAAATAAAATGGATTGTTAAAGTGTTCTTCCTATAGCAAGTTTCCTATCTTGTAGAAAATTTTCGAGCCATGCCAAAAGCTTATCGGTAAATCCATAACTCTTTAACTTGATCTTAAGTAGTTTATGCGAAACGCGATCAAACGCCTTCGAGAAATCTAAAAATACTATCACAGCACTGAATCCTCTATTCAAGGCCTCAGTGATGATATCTAAAGTTTCTAGCAAGTTGGTTACGCAGGATTTAGCATGCATAAATCCATGTTGACGAACAGACAGTAGTTTGTGTTCCGATAAATGCATTACAATTTCATCTCTTATTAGCTTCTCCATTATTTTTATTAGTATCGATAATAGCGATATTGGACGGTAGTTTTCAGGATTTGTTTTACCATCTTTCTTCTTGTAGAATGGAGTAACATTTGCTCCTTTCCAACACGCTGGTACCATACAAGACTCGTATGATAATTTAAACAATAAAGATAACGGTTCACATAATACATCACTACACTCTCTAAGTACATATGGATGAATACCATCGGTACCTTTTGATTTGTTTTTGTCTAGCTCGTCAAGCCTCTTTTTTATAGCAGCTGGACTGAAGGCCAAATCATACAATCTACGATATACTTTTCTATTAAAAATATATATTCTACTGAAAAAATTTTAGTCATTAAAAATGTATTTTAAAAGTCTTGAAAAATATCTGCTGTCAATTTAATATAATGTTAACAAAATTATATATCATTTAGATTTTTTATCATTTACCAGTCAATTAATATTTTATTACAAAAGATTTTTTTTTAAAGCAGAAATTGAAAAGTTTTTCAAAAACAGTTAGAATTTGCATTCTTAAAAATAGATATTTGATTTTTTTCAGTTACTTTTAATGTCGCACTTGATATTAAATTTATTAATGCAATTTGTTTCGAAATTTAATTGAAAAATAAATAGATAAATGTCAAAATATTCCATTTAAAAAAAAATTTAAATTAATATTTATTGTATTTATTTTTTTGTATTTTTTAAAATTTATTCTCATGAATTAATTTGAATATTTGAATAAAAATGAAAAAAAAGTAACATTAATTTATTATTAGGGATGTTTAAAATTAAATATTTTTTAATATTTTTATTTTTATTTCTCAAATCAATAATTTTTAACAATTAAACGTTTAAATCTTATAGATATCAAATAAAAAATAAAATTTAAAATAATTTGACTTTTTTGCCTGCAATTTAAATTTAAGTTTTTATTTGTAAATTGATAAAATAGTTAAATTTAAAAAATCTTAGACATATACTATATTTTAAAAAATAAATGCTATTTAATTAAAAAAACACCTTTAATTCTAAAAATTGAAGCGAACCTAACATTGTTGTTGCAAATAAGAATGAAAATTTTGGAAATTTCTTATTAATGCCATCTTTATGATTAAATTATGAAAAGTAATTTTCATTTGAAATTTGTTTATACTAAAAACCATTTTTATTTCATTCTTGAAATGAAATAATTATTCGTTAAAATTCAGCAAAGTGTGCCTATAAAACAAGATTAGTTTCCAACAGAAGTTGAAATTATTTCTACTGATGAATTATATGTGCAAATAAAAATGTCTAATAATGAAAATTTTACGGATTTTAAGATTGACCAAATCAGGTTAGTTTCAAAATTACATCCAAAAATAAGAATTAAATTAAAAATTAAAAACAAATCAAAAAGTAATGAAAATATCTCAAAAGACAAAAGGGTAAATAATGTATATGCAACTGAGCCAACTACCTGTTTTCAAATAATATGCGAAGATTTGTGTAAGATTTGATTTTTTATTTTATCCTCTAATCATAAAAAAGGTTGTTGCTTTTGTAATAATGACAATGTTGTCAATGATGATCGACGATGTGATTGTAGCTGTGATTGTGATTCTGAATTAGGCGATTGCTGTTAGTCATGTTTAATCAATAAATATTCAAAAGAAAATTGATAAAAAGACTCTTCAAACTATTTAAAAGCTTGTTTAAAAATTTTTTCAAAATCTTAATTTCTTTTTAATAAAATATTTTGAATCGTTTCCCTCATCTATCTCCTATTTTAAAAGGCTAAAATTAAAGTGCATTTATTTAAAAATAAAAGAAAAATTCAAAAATTTTAACTTAGAAAAATCTGGGCTGAGCGCACCGTGAAGTTCTTTAAAACTAAAACTCATAAAACATTTAAATCATATAATGTTATATCAAAAATAAAACATGAATTTATTTTGTGCAATCGTTTTTAAGTAAAAAATTTCATACAATTTTGAAAAACCATGAAAAAAGTGTGATGTTTCAAATTAATTTAAAAAAAATGAATTAAAAATTACTTTTGAAATTTTAGAACATTGTAACTAAATAGATAAATCAAACATAGAATATTTAGTTTTAATTAAAATCTAGGCACATTTAATTTCGCATCTGGATAATTACAAGAAAATACTGGAAAAAATATGAAATTATCCAAAAAAAGATTTTTCAATAAAAAAACTTAATTTATAAAAATAAAGTTGGTTTAATAAAATTTATTTTAATTTAATGAATTAAAAAATCCGAGCTCATCTGGTTACGTTATAATTCACACATTAATCATTCAAAATATGATATTAAGGACATTCTTATCAAATAGTTATCCATGAGTAAATGAGTGAATAAAGCAAAGCTAAAGCAATTTTCTTCGCAAAAATGTTTCACGTCTTGAAAGTGTTCAACGTAGGGCTACCAAAATTATATGCTCAAACAAAAAAATAGATTATCAATCAAGACTAAAAAAACTTGAGTTGACAACATTAGAAGAAAGAAGAATACGCGGTGATTTGATCCAACAATACAAGTTTAATACTAGTGCCGATAAGGTTAACTGGTACAAATAAAATTTTTCTATACCTTGCCATAAATTCTACGATACAAGGAGCCATCCTTACTCAATGACAAAACGATTGGTCAAAAACTGTGAAGTTCGGTCAAATTTTTTTACAAATCGAGTAGTCAACAATTGGAACCAGCTAAGTCAAAATGTAATCGAATCTCCTACAATCAACCAATTCAAGGATAGAATAGACAAATGCTTTTAATTAAACTATTTTGTAAACGGCTATTATAATGCAGATAACTGCGTTCCATCTCTGGATTAAACCAAAGATTATAGCCAAAAATTTATATTATTATATTATTATACTTATTATTATTAAAGAAAATTAAAAAAATTTAAATATTTTTTGTTGATACTAATAGAAGTGTTTAATTTGAAAGACTTTATTTATTAATATAACGTATTATCTCGATTTAAACGACATATCACTGTATATATAGTGACATGTCGTTAAATATCAAACACTGGTTTAAAAAACGATATAATGACATGTCACTAATTTCGAAAAAAGCTCAAAATTGAACTAACTTACAACATGAATCTTCTTAGTTGGTTTCCATTCTAGTCCGACTGTAATATCTAGAACAAGAGCTTCAAGCAAAAAAGCAACTTTTTCAAAAGAATTAGTCAAGAATAGAATAGACAAAAGTCATGTCATGTCACCCAGTGTTTCTAGTCCGACTGTAATATCTAGAAGTAGAGCTTCAAGCAAAAAAGCCACTTGTTCAAGAACCTTAGTAAAGTCACCTGGTAGCATACTTTCACACTTAAAAAATATTAAGTGTTAAGTGTGAGTGTAAGTGTTACACTTACACTTGTACACTTAAAAAAAATTAAGTGTACAGATTAAATTTTTTTTTTAAATATTTCCAAAATAATTTTCATTAATTTTAAATTCTTATTTTATTTTTTCACTTTTATTTTAATCATTTTATTTTGATTTAATTTTATTTTAATTTTTCTCTGAAGGAGCTAATGCTCGATACAGATTTACAAATAAATATTAAATAAAATGTAAGTCAAAAATTAAATGTTTCGCAAAAAAAAATATAATTTTAATAAAATAACCAAATATCTCATTTTTCAAGCAAGTCAACATTTACTCTGATAGCTGCTTGTAGGATAAAATTCTTGGAGTTAATGTTTCGGTGTCTTTTCCTACTGATAATACCACAAACACTAAAATATCGTTCTATAAAGGCACTTGACACTGAAATTGAAAAAAACTTTCTAGCTATTTCACTTAGTATTGGAAGTCTTTGGGAATTTTTGTTCAAGAAGGATTGAGTTGATTTACATAATTCGCTTTGATCGTTTATGAGATCAAAAAATATCTCTTTTTCTCGACCAATTTTGTCAATATTGTCAAGTCTCGCTCTATCATTTTCTGTCTCGTAAGATCTTGACCGTATAAAGGCTCTAAAAACTTGATTTTCATTGTTAAAAGGTCTTCTTTGAATTTGACTAGGATCATTTGATAGTGCATTTTGAACTTGTTGTCTTTGAGACGGATCATTATTTAAGATTAAAATAAAGAATAAAATAATACATTAAATATGAATAAAATAAGTTATTCTAATATTAGTAAATTAGATCATAAATTAGTTACTAGTTACCAGAATAGATAATTATTTAGAATGACCTGATATTATATATTGTTCTTATATTTGACAAATTTGAATAAATAAAATTAAAATCGATTTGACATCTTTTTTTTCTCTTTTACATTTTTTGATGGAATTGCATGATTAAAATTTGTAATTTTACATGCAAAAGTTAAATAAATGAATAAATGAAATATTTGGTTATTTTATTAAAATTATATTTATTTTTTGGAAACATTTAATTTTTGACTTATATTTTATTAATGGAAATTATTTTGGAAATATTTAAAAAAAATTTTAATCTGTATACTTAATTTTTTTTAAGTGTATTAAGTGTTTGACTGGGTGTAACACTTACACTCACACTTAACACTCAATTTTTTTAAATGTGAAAGTATGCCTGGTAGTCACAGTAAAACTAATTTTTTCAAAATTCAAATGCATGATAAAAAATGCTTTAACTGTAATTATTTTTTTCACTAAGACAATCACCAAAATTCATGGCTTTCTTGTCAGAAAAGTGAAAATTGGATATGCGGAAATTGTTGGCCTAAAGGACTGAAGCCAAATCAATCATTTTATTGCAATACATGTATCTAAAGATTTTGTTACTAATTTTATAATTAAAATATTTTTTGTCTTTTTTTAAACGAACATTAGTCCAATGTAAATGAATTTTTATTTGATTTCTTTAATTTACCTATTTAATAAAATTTGAATACATTAAAATATCTTTAGTGACATGTCACTAATGTCGAGACAAATATTAGGTAAAAAAGTCAATTTTGGGCTATTTTCGAAATTAGTGACATGTCATTATATCGTTATTTAAACCAGTGTTCGATATTTAACGACATGTCACTATATATATGATATGTCGTTAAAATCGAGATTTTACGTTATAAGTTTTTTAATTTAATTTAATCGACTGCTAATAGATATTTTTTGAACGATCTACCATTTATGTTTAAAAATTTGGATAAAATTTTTTGATTGTGAAAAAAATATTCTATAAAAAAGTTTTATTTTTTAAGCATTGAACTCAAAATTTAAGGTTTTTTTTTTATTGCAGATCTTTTCTCAGTAGTATAGCTAAGTATTATATGTTTTATCATTTTTAACTCGTACAAATCATTCAATAGAGATTTTACTTATGATTTAATTTTTTTTCCAGTATTTGATTATATCAAGAATTAAATTTATTCTGGTGATGAAATTTTACAATGATAAAAGAATTTTTAAGTTTTTCCATTTTTATTCATGATTATAATAGGTATTAATGTTTCAGCACTCGTAAAAAATGTTTCAGCACACAAAAAATCATTTCAACACATCCTTAAAATCTAACAAACACACTAGCTTAATATCAACCCCATATCACTTTTCAGCACAATCAAAAAATAATTTTCAAAGTGAAAAACATATACTTAAGGTCTAAAATGACTCGTAAATTTGTTACTTTTTTCTTAGATTTTAAGGGTATGCTGAAACGAGAAAAGTTTTTTGCGTGTGCTAATCAGGTAGACCCATTAATAATACATTTTATTTTACTTAATTGGTCTGCTATGTATAAGGAAACACAATTTAAATAAATGAACTTAGGTCTTTTAATTTTAGGTAAATAAAATAAACATATTCAGATAAAACCGACTTTATGTAGTTTTGTTTTTGATTTAAAAAATATTAAAATAAAAATATTAGTTTAATTTTTTCAAGTAAAGCATGTGACTTTGACTAAAATGTGTGCTTTAAAAGCGAGTATGTGATCAATTGTGTTCCAATGTTTTCTTGTAAAATAGTCATTATCAATAAGATAATGATAAAATAACAAAGATAATAAAAAATCAAATAAATCAATAGACTTTTTTAAAATTCAAACCATCTCTCATAGATTATTCAAACTCTCGTTAGTGCTTTTATCTTCGAAATACATAAAATCCTAAACAAAATTTAAATTAATTTGGATAAAAATTTAAATTTTTTATCTAAAACTTACAATTAAGAGCAAAGCTCCAATTAAAGTACCTTTTAAAAAAATTAAGAAAAAGAAAAAAAATATAAACCAATTTACCTTTTGCCTTTACGGACAAATCGATTGGGACTAAATCAAAAAATATATTTTCAAAACATTAAATTGATTTAAGGAAAAAAATTTTACATGATATGGAAAATCTGTCTGAGAGAGTTACCAATTCTTTTACAAAACCTGCATATTCTTTGGTAAGGCTTCCAATTTGAGTCATTCCATCGGCTGTTAATAATTTAAATTCATAATCACATGGATAAAATGCACCATCCAAAATACAACATGGACCTTTTATCTTTAAGATAACATTTTCTGTTTCGTCAAGAATATCATAGCTTGCTCTCCAAAATGAACTCCTTATTAAAATTGAAAAAAATAAAATTTTAATCTATCAATACAATTTTTATTTTTTACTTTTGTCTAATTGTGCCTATCAAATTTCCTGGTGGTGCCTCCACTCTTACTTCAAAAGCACAGCACATGCAACAGCCTGCACACCAACAACAACATCCTGCACAACACTTGAATTCTCTAGTTATCATCATCACTTCCTTAAAAAAGCATATTTTATAAGAATTTAGGTGAATTTAAATCATGTACTTGTTTAAAATTGTCCACAACATGGAACTTGAATCCACGTTGATTTCCACAGCAAATTCTCATGCAGGTATCGGTTTCTATTTGCAAAAAAATTATCAAAAATTAAAAATGGATGAGATAAAATTGCCTTCAAAAGCATACAAAAATTGTTCATTGTTGGCATTTCGAAGGGCATATTTGTTGTTCCTTTCGAATCCTGTGAATGCTTCAATTAAACTAACTAACTGCTCAACTCTGATAGTACTAAGTTGAATCAGATATTCCAAGCCAGGAGGACAATCAGGAATTGCCATGGGACGATTCATCCACATATTTATTGAATTAGGTTCATGCATCATAGGGTGAAAATTCATTTTCAATTTTTACTACAAAAATTAATATTTTAAAATTTATCAAAAATCAAATAAATTAATTAAAATGAGCGCGTAAAACATTTAAAAATAATCATAAATACAACCTTAATTAGTGGCAATTGTTTTTGAATAATCAATTATTTAAATGAATGAATATTTGAGGATATGCTTTATAAATGAATAGAAATTATTGCATTCAAGATTTCAGAATTTTAAAAATTTAAATAGATATCAATATTGATTAGAGATAATTGTTTTTTCCTTTAAATGCATGAACTTTCCGTAAATATTTGCTTTTTAAATATTAATAATCAAATAAAAAAACAATATTTTAAGATTTATTTCTATTTTGTCTCAATGATCTATTCTATTTCGAATTTTTCTTTTCAATTTGTAAATTTATTTTATTTAAATTTTGAAATTCTTTCATCGCTGCACAAGTCCAAGTCGAAGGGCGGTTGTTAAAAGTTTCGACTTAATCGTAAGAAAAAAAAATCTAGAAAAAAGTAATATAAAGATTTGAAATTTTTTTTATTCAAAAACACTATAAAAATGGCATAAAATAAGGAAAACTAATTCATAGGATTAGTTACGAAGTTCGTAATTTTAGAATGTTTTTTTTAGTTTGAGTGATATTCACTCAACTCACACTCAATACGCAATTTTTTGCGTGAAAAATTTGTAAAAAAAATAAAAAATTTTATTTGTTAGAGTGAAAAACAAAAAAAATAGAATATTTAGAAAATACACTGGTGATTCGCTACATGGATTTTACCAAATTTTACGTAAAATTACGTAAATTTACCAAAAATACGTAAATTTACGTAAAATGACTTTTGTAAAAAATAGTAAATTTACGCAAATTTACATAAATTTACGTAAAATTACGTTAAATATTGTAAATATTTGTAATACCAAAAAAGGCCAATAAAATCTGAATAAATGCAATTTTTTTCATTTTTTCTTTTTGAATAGATTATATTTTAAAATTTTATTTTTTTAAGGTAAATTTACCTAAAATTCAATTTTAATATGCGTTAAAATAGGTAAAAAATGGTAAAATTTGAGAAAAAATAGTAAAAAAAAGTAAAAATTACTAAATTTATGGAAAATTTATTAAACTTTATAAATTTTATCATTTATTTTAGTTTATTTAGTTTGTTTTGTTTGTCCATTTTAAGACAATTTTGTGTTTATTCCAAACTTCTTTAAAAGTATAATTCTTTGGGACAAAGTCAACCAATTTACCTTTAAAGGATAGTAGTAGTAGTAGTAGATAGTAATAAGTTGTAGTGTAATAAGGAAATATAGATTTAAGATTGGTAATTAATTTAAATCAATTCATTTTGTCCAGGTTTTAATAATATTTAATAATTTCTTTAAGGATTTCGTCATCGTCGCTTAAGAAAAGCACCTTTTTAAAAAGATTTTCATAAATTACATAGACTTGTTTGGTGCTTAAAATATAAAGACTTAAATTTCAATGATTATGTTTTTGTTGACGAAACAACGATCCGAGTGTTTGAGAAACATTTATATCATTTGAGATTCCCATCAAGCTATCCTATTGCATTTCCATGTTCGTCAAAACATGAATCAAAATTAAACATATGGGCCGGTATATCTTACAATGGTGCAACTAAATTTGCTGTAAGAAAAAATTTTTTTTAGTTGGTTGTGTATAAAAAGTTAACTTTGTTATTCAGATCTTTAAAGAAAACATGAATTCGGAATTATACATGGAGATAGCCGATTTTTTGGTTCCTTTTGCTGTTAATCAGTTTAACTTTCATTTTAAATTACATCAGGACAATGATCCAAAGCATAGGTTATTAATTTGCAAAGAATTTTTAAATCAAAACAATATAATTTGGGTAAATTTTATTTTAAATATTTTGCTTGTAAGTAGAGAGCTTGCTAATAATATTTAAAGGTAAAATCTCCATCTAAATCGCCAGACTTGAATCTGATTGAAATTATTTGGAACGATCTTAAAAATTTTGTTAGGAAAAAGGAGATTTCAAATGATGACGATGCTATTGCTGCTATCCGGGAATTTGAAAAGCCCTTGAGTCCGGAAAAATGTAAGAGATATATTGACCACTTTAAAAAAGTTATTCTTATTGTAATAGCTAAAGATGGAGAGTGGTCAAATCATTAGCATACAAAAAATGATAAATTTAATTAAATAAATTTTCCATAAATTTAGTAATTTTTACTTTTTTTTACTATTTTTTCTCAAATTTTACCATTTTTACCTATTTTTACGTAAATTAAAATTAAATTTTACGTAAATTTACGAAAAAAATAAAATTTTAAAATATAATCTATTCAAATAGAAAAATATTGAAAATTTTATTAAAAAATTGCATTTATTCAGATTTTATTGGTCTTTTTTGGTTTTACAAATATTTACAATATTTAACGTAATTTTACGTAAATTTATGTAAATTTGCGTAAATTTACTATTTTTTACAAAAGTCATTTTACGTAAATTTTCGTATTTTATGGTAAAATCCATATAGCGAATCACCACTGTATTTTCTAAATATTCTATTTTTTTTGTTTTTCATTATCAATTGAATTCATTTTTTTGTATGATTTTAGTTTTTAGATTATTTTGATTATTTTGATTTTAGATTGTAATCAAAAAATCTGAAGATTAAATAGTAATTTTTTAAAGCTTATAATTTTTGAAGTTCTTGCTAAAAAAACAATAGAAAATCTTCGACAAAAAGACGATCTAAATTTAATTTACAAGTTCTTTTTTCAGCAATGTATATTAAACATGATATTCAATATTTTTTATCGTGGATTTCAAAAAAAACTTTCAATTCAATTTTTATTTCAAAAAGTAATTTTCAATTTATTTTCTAAATTTTTGTTTTGTAATTTTAAAAGCAAAAATCATAAAAATTCAATCATTGAAATTGAAACTTAATCAATTTGTTAATTGACATTTCCAAAACCGTTAACTAATGGATCTGTTGATCCAACAATTAAATCTCAATGAAAAGAAGTCACTGAGTTATTGGGATATAAACATCTACTAATATGTGTCGCTAAAAACTCACAAATTTACAAATTTTGTGCGTACAATAGACTTAAAAGATACAGAAGTTTTATATCAGTGCAATCTATTCATGAAGCATAATACTAGTGAAGAAAATCTTTCAATTAATTTAAAAAAAAACTATTAAAAACTAGTGAATCCGACCTTTTAATTAAAAAAATATCTGTTTATTCAATAAAATTACTTGATCTGATTATTATTGGTATAAAAGAAGACAGGAACTCGAATCGACATTTGTACAAATGAAACTAGCCAATGAATTTTTCACTTTTAGATACCCAGACAAACACCGGGACGGAGAGGAAATTAAAAATGTTTAGCTGACAGGTGGCTTGACAACAAGTCAGTAGAGTTTATTTAAATGTATAGTCTTATGCCTGGAATTTCTATCAAAATGATGCAGACAAAGTAAGAAACGTTTTAAACAACCCACATCTTATTGAGTGGTTTTTAGCTATAAATTAAATGAGTTTATAGTAGCAGTGTTTGATAAAATACTCGATTGTCAATTAATAAAATTAAGTCTGAGCTACTCAAATTTAGAATTTTTAATAATTTATTAAACCTTTTTAATTATTAATTTTATAAATTTTGATCTAATATTAGAAATTTATTTAATAAATTTTATTATTTATTTTTATAACATCATTATTTAAAAAAATTAAAAAAAAGTAAAAAAACATTTTTTTTTCAAACAATTAAACAAAATCCAAGATTTTAAATTCAGAATCATAAAAAAATTCATAAGTTTAGATTTGAAGTAAAAAATATCGCAAGAAAATATGAATGAAAAAAAGCACGAAGTTTTTTTTAAATTATCCTAAAAGGAATTCAAGCTCATTTTAAATAAAAAATTTAATTTTTTATCAAAAACTTATAGTTAAGGAAAAAAAAACTTCATTCTAATAATTTATAAAGATGAAATTTTCTTTTTTTTTTTTTCAACCCTAATTTATCTTAACGATTTAACACCTGCATTCTCTAATTGAGTAAAAACCATTTTATGTCTGAGTCTCAAAATTAAATTACAGTAAATCCCAAACAATGACTGTTAGCCACACATTTCATACTAAAGCTATCATAAATCAATTTGAAAGACTAATCGAAAGGAAGTACATCCAAAATTAAGTTCACATAAATAGCAGCTGGATTTGTTTGGTTAAAGTTTGTTAAGAGAATGTTTTTTATTGATCAGTAAAGAGTTTTTTTTAAGTTAAGAAAAAATTATTTAAAATTTTTGACAGGCAAAGTTATGTGACTAAAAAATGTTATATTTAAAAAGTTTAATTTAAACTATTAAACTAAAACTCTTTTATTAAAAAAATTCAAGCTAAGAAATGCTTGTACTTTTAATTCAAAAATTTTAAAATAATAATTCGAATTTAATTTTGACTTGGTTTTAAAATTAATAAATTTTTTTCCGGTTAAATGAAAATAAAAAATAAAAATTAGGAAAGTTTGATTATTTATTAATAAAAAATTGACTAAGGGAAACTATTTATTTAAATTTTTAAACTAAAATTTAGATTTTAATTTTACATTTGATCATGAATTTAAATTAAGTGTTAAAAGCATTTAGAACTGGTTACGAATAAAAAATACCGATAACATATAAACAAAAAATGTTTAACTATCGCTTTGTCGTTCAAAAAACATAAAATCCTAAATGAAATTCAAGCTCAATTTTAATAAAAAATTTAATTTTTATCAAAAACTTACAATCAAGAGCAGAGCTCCAATCAGAGTACCTGTTGAAGGAAAATTTAAAATAATATTAACAAAAATATCTACTAATTTACCTTTTGCCTTTACGGACAAATCGATTGGGACTAAATCAAAAAATATATTTTCAAAACATTAAATTGATTTAAGGAAAAAAATTTTACATGATATGGAAAATCTGTCTGAAAGAGTTACCAATTCTTTTACAAAACCTGCATATTCTTTGGTAAGGCTTCCTATTTGAGTCATTCCATCGGCTGTTAATAATTTAAATTCATTATCACATGGACAACAAGCCCCATCCCAAATACAACATGGACCTTCTATCTTTAAAATAACATTTTCTGTTTCGTCAAGAATATCATAGCTGGCTTTCCAAAATGAACCCCTTTTTAAAATTCAAAAAATAAAATTTTTATCTATCAATATATATTAATCTAATAATTATTAAATAATTAATAATTATTATTAAATTTAATTATTATTTCACTTTTGTTTAATTGTGCCTATCAAATTTCCTGGTGGTGCCTCCACTCTTACTTCAAAAGCACAGCACATGCAACAGCCTGCACACCAACAACATCCTGCACAACACTTGAATTCTCTAGTTATCATCATCACTTCCTTATAAAAGCATATTTTATTAGAATTAAGGTGAATTTAAATCATGTACTTGTTTAAGATTGTCCACAACATGGAACTTGAATCCACGTTGATTTCCACAGCAAATTCTCATGCAAGTATCGGTTTCTATTTGCAAAAAAATTATCAAAAATTAAAAATGTATGAGATAAAATTGCCTTCAAAAGCATAGAAAAATTGTTCATTGTTGGCATTTCGAAGGGCATATTTGTTGTTCCTTTCGAATCCAGTGAATGCTTCAATTAAGCTGACCAGCTGCTCGACTTTAATTTTATCAAGTTGAGTCAAGTATTCCAAACCAGGAGGACAGCCAGGAATCGCCATGGGCCGGTTCATCCACTCATTAGCTGAACCAGGTTCTTGTGTGACAGGCCGAATACTCATTCTTAATAAGAATTATTTATGATTTATTTTATTTTATCTGTAAATAAATTTGTGAAAAAGTTTTTATATATGAGTATTGTTTTATTGCGTAATCACGGAAACTAAGTAACAAAACATTTTTAATAACTAAAGATAAAAGATTATTAAGTCTGTGATAATTTACTCTTATTTATCTATCATTAAAGAGAGCCTTTTTAACTAACAAATTTTACATATTTCGAAAATCATAACTTCAAAAAATCAAAAAAGGAAGGTGCATAATCCTTTAGAGTTTTGGCCCAGATCGATCCCATACTTATTAAGTTTAGATATTTTGGATCCAAAAATTTAAATAGGTCATAATTAACTGGTTAAATTATCTAAACTCAAAAAAGTATGGGATCAGTTATTTTTAGAGACTTTATTTATTATTAAAAAAAATAAAAGCTTTTTGTTTTTTAGCGTTTTATTGTTAAATTAAAATTACTAAATAAAAAAATCAAGTTTTACAAAACAAAAAGTCATTTTTTAAGTGGAGTCTTTAATCATGTTTATTTTAGACTATTTAAACTAAAACTAAAAAGATCTGAGTAGTACACTTAGTTTTCACAGGAATAAAATTAGCAAATCGGACCTATCTTCTACAATCCTGGTGATTCACAAAGATTATTATGTTTTTGCTGAGTAGTTGCAATGAGTTCTTTGTAGTCATCTGGCAAACCGAAATTAGCTAACCACCAAATCAAGCATTACCAACATCACCAAATTTAAGTTACAAATAAAAGTATTTAAACAAGTTACTACTTTTTGAATAAGAAAATAAAGATTATCTGAGGTGTGTCTATGTTTTCTAAATCCTGATTGCTCATTTATAAGTAATTTATTGTTCTCAAGAAAATTATATATTCTAGTGTAGATATTTCGTTCAAGTAACTTTCCAAGACAACTTGTCATACTAATAGGACGATAATTATTAGGGTCTTCACTATGAGAAGATTTCTTAGGGATCATGGTTATACTTGCTATTTTCCAGGATTTTTGAACTTGGCCTGGTTCCAAACTCATGTTAAATAGTTGACTTATTACAAATAAAGTCTCTTTAGGTAAATTTTTAAACATTAGCTTGTAGAACCGATCTAGACCAAACCCCGATAGTTCTTTGAGTTTTTTAAGGCTTTTGTAATTTCTAAGAGAGTGATAGACTCATTTAAGTAATTTTGTACCTTATTTAAGAAATCTTTTATTTTTTGTGATACTTCACACTTATCCTCCGATTCTACAAAATCGATTTGAGGACTAAAAGTAACGGCTAATAGATCGCCAAAGATTTTTCCTTTATTTATATCCTTACTAAATTCTTTACCATCTTTTAAAAAGTGGTGGAATTTGTCTTGGAGATTTCTATGATCTGAACTACCCTATGATACACCATCAACTCAACTTTTCAGACTTCTAGAAGAAAAAATAAAAGTTTTTTATGTATTTGTTGAGTAAATCCAGACTTAAAGATTTACTCAACAAATACATAAAAAACAGTCTAAAATACAAAAAAGTACAAATAACCTCTCTCATACAGGATTTTATTGATGTTTTCATTGAAAGCTAAAGAAATCATAGACTAATGGACAGTTTCTTGTAAAGATCAACTTTCAATTATTTAACTTTTTAAAAAAAAATTTCTTCAATTTTTTTCAATCTATCAATTTATTATTTTTTTAAAAAAAGTCTCTCATATATTTCAATTATTCGTCTTTTTGAATAATATTTAAAATTTTTACAGACAAAGAATTAATTTAATATTTTAAAACATCTAATTGTATGAAGTTAATAAAAACATCCAGATAAAGCTCAAAATCATAATAAAAACTATTTCTTTTTAATTTTGATCGAAAAAGCAAGTCATATAAAGTCAACTTCTTTATTATTTTGATATTGTTAATTCATTTAGTCTATCAAACAACCAAATAAAAAATAAAATAAAATGATTTTTTGAAAAATGTTTACAGCAATGTTTGTGTCTGGAAATTAATCTTAAACTTTGTTCACATATTTGAGAATTTATACATTCTAATTCAACATGTTTCTTAATATTGTGGTCTTCAAGGCATATTTTTCTTGTGTGGTTTCCTAAATGAAATGAATCTATTAAAAAAATCAAATTTTCTGTCGTTTTATCATCACTGTAATGCTCCATTCTATACTCGTTTAGCTGACAAGATTTATCATAGATAATATACTTGAGCTCTGTATTTATTGATTTTACCTTCAAAACTTCTTCGAAGACTTTTTTTAGTGACTCACCATTTATAATCTCAGAAAACGAAATGAATGTTCCACATGGAGTTATTCCTGCCAATAATCCTCCAGTTTTTTTTTTTATTGAAACATAGACAGTTTTCCAAACCGCATCCATCTGGTATAATATTATTTATCTTTTTTAGGTACATATCAAGAGCTTTTGGCCATTTTGCTAATTCAAAAACAGTCATCCATCTAAGATTAGATTGAGATTCAAATTTAACTAGATATTCTCAGCAATTAGTTCTATCATGATGATTTATAATTGAAGTAAAATCAACTTTTAAAAAGTTTTTCAAAATAAATTTCAATTTTATAAAATAATTAAATATAAAAAAATACTTGGATATGAAGCTATTTCTTGGTTTTCGCTCAATCTAAAATTCCTATGTTGAAAACAAAAGGAGCTATCAAGAATAGGAGTCTCTTCACAATAAACATCTTTTCCAATCTCAGCTATACAGCGCAATCTTATACATTTCTGATGTCCATCAAGAACAACCTGAAATAATTTTTGAGAAAATTCCAATATTCTTTAAAATTATTACCTGAAGATCTACAGGAGTCAATTTTGCATAAATTAAAATGTTTTTCTATCCATCTGATTGAAAAATTTGCAACTATTTTTTTAATAAACTCTTTTAATACTATTTCGTTCATTTTAAAATCAAAATAATCAAATTCAATTTTTAAATTTCGTATTTGTTTTTTAATGTTATAACCTAACCAAATTTCGGTAAGCCGCTTTCTACAGAGCTTTTTACAATTCGTGTTTAAAAATTCTTTATTATAGGCCTCTGTGAATCCTAAAATAAAAAATTAATCTTAATCAATTTATAATCAATTGGACTTTTATAATCAATTCCCAAGTAAAATAAATAATTTTTGAAATCCACAATTGACCTAAAAATTTAACGAATGTTTAGTTATTCATAATAAAACATCTGAAATTTTTCACGATTTATTATATAATTCACAAAATAGATCATATAATTATGAATTTAAAATTTTACTAACAAATAATTAGTAAAAGTAATTTTCTCAAATAATATAATTAAGAATAAAAAAAAATGATAATTATCAAAGTTGATTTTAGGAATTTCCTGAAAAAGGATTATTTGAAATCAAAATTTGATGAAAATCAAAAATTTATTATTATTTGTGTATAAAATAAATTTCTGTTTTTATATTATGAAAAAATAAAAAAAAATTTTAATTTTTATCTTAATCAAGTAAAACTTTGAATAATATATAATTAAAGTTATAACATTAGCACACCTTAAATTTTTCGTCTTACTTAAATTTTTTTAATTTATATTAAAAATTTAAGTTTAATATAAAATTTAAAATTTAAAATAAAATTTAAAATTATAATTTGTTTTATTTTTTTTATATAAAAGAGATTTTTTCTGTTGATTATCTTGCTTGTCAAATTGAGTTGAGTATGTAGAACGTTTAAGTCGATTATCATCTTGGACCACTTCAGATGTGTCATCACCAGAATCATGTGATTTAAGAAAATTAAATTTTTCTAGATATTGTTGGATAGATATTTCGTAAAAAATTAATGAATTAATAAAACGTCGAAGACGTTTACGCATTGTCAAAATATGGTTTATTTTGGGGTAAGATTTCTTAAACTTTTTATTCTATTATTTTTTTTAAACAATTGCTGCTGAAAAGAAGAATTTTTCTCTTTCTTTTCGAAAATTTAAAAATAAAATTTTGTTTTTATTTTAAATATTTACAATCTTTAAAACTGAAATAACATACCCGATAAAGGTTTCACTAAGTTCAAACTTTTCGCACATTTTATTGTATAGATATATCTCATCATCTAATAATTTGAAAGCATCAGTAAATTTAAATTGATACGGTTTATTAAAAAATAATTTCGTTGCGACAAGCAGATTCAAAATGTTTTTTTTATTGATAAAGTCAGTTTGCTGTAAAAGTCTCAATCTAACAGGTTCTGGGAAACATACAAAAAATCTTGAGATGAATCCATCGGCTTTAGTGCTTTTCTCTTCTTCTATTAGTTCTATTGCCTTATCAGGATGACCAGCGTAAAAAATCGAAATTCTTGGCCCTATAATTTCATATCCATAGCTTTTGTAGCTAACAGACATGTCAGACTCACCATTATACAAGGTCAAAAAAATTGAACGATCAAATCCTTCTTTTCCTTATTTATACAGACCAAAACTTCCAAGTAATGTTGCAAACTCATCCCAATATTGCATTAATTCAGAACAGCAAGATAACTCTTTGAACAATGACTCAATTGTCAGGCCTGGTAAATTTTTTAAAAGATTTAAAATATTTTTTAATTTCAACAAAATTGTTACTATTGTTCTGGTTAGGAAGAGAATAAAAAAGGTCGCTAGTTGAATCTGCCGTACTTCTTGAGAGACCTAAATCATTTAATATTTTTCTCATTTCCGAGAAGGACTTCTTGTAAACCTGAATGTAAAAGCTTTTTTTTGCACTCACAGGCCCAATTAGTAATGAATAAATGGTCAATGGTTGATACCAAGCTTTAACAATCACACATGATTTACAGGTAAGAATGGACACTGAACTTATCAAACCCAAGAAAAGACCTTCAATTGATAAGCTCTTGTGAGACCTAAAGTATTAAAAAGGATAAAGTAATATTTCTAGAATTTAAAAATATTATAAAAAAACTTGTAATTTTCAAGTAAACTTTTAAGATGTTCACTGAAAACTTCAGTCCGAAGTTGTTCCAAATAACATTTCCTTGAACGATTCTCTGTAAAGGAGTTTTTTTCCAAAGCTCATTCTAATATTAAAATAATTAATTCTATACTATAAAAAAAGTTCATTTTTTTAAAAATTAAGATGTGCTTATATATAAAAGAAAACTGAAATTTTTAAATCGCAGTTTTTTAATTTAAACAAAAGATTATAATTATATATTCATTAATTAAAATATTGATTTCAAAAATTTTTCTTTAAAATTGAATGAATGTACTTAAATAAAAATAAATATTTTTGAATATACAAAGAATATCTTATTTACAAAAGTTGAAAAAGTTTAACCAAATTGAAGAAAAGAAAATTTTTAAAATTGAATAATTCAAATTTTTATGTAATAAAAGGTGAATTAGATTTCAAAAAAGAAAGTTTGAATAATTGAAAAAATCGATGCCTTTTAATAATAAAAGGTGAAAAAATTGAACAAAATTAGTAAAAAGAAAATTTGAAAATTTGAAAAATTGAATAATTGAAATCTTATAATATTAAACACTGAAAAAGAAGAATCAAAATGAAAAAAAAAATTGATATATTGAAATAATTTAAATAATTAAAATCTGTTTTTAATAAAAGTTGAAAAAGTTAAAGCAAATTGAAAAACAAGAAAATTCTTCTCTTTATAAAATCATTTTTCAAATTTGTAAAAGTATTCAAATTGTCCATTAATGAAATCATAAAACAAAACCCTCATATGTCAAGTCTTTAATGAACCTTTCTAGTGGATTGCTAGTTTCCGGTTATTTCTCAACCTCTTTTCTTTTTCACATTTTTTCCTCTTATAAACTCAAATGGATAACTTTTTTTTTAAATGGACACTTTTTTATAAATTTTATTCTAATTGCAAAAGGAGTTTTGTTACTCAAAGCTATTTAAAATTATAAATGAACTCTTTAAAAAAAAATAATTATTAAAAATTAAAATTTATATAAAAATAAGATTTAGTTTGAAATATTACTTTTTTTTATTTTCATTAATTATTATTCATTCTGATCTTTGCTTATCTTTTTTTAAATTTTGTATTTTTAAAAGAATTTAAGATAAAAATGTTCAGTAACCCAGGACACTAAGAGCTTACAAAATGACATTGACACAATCACCAACTGGACAAACACATGGCTAATGCGACTCAACATCGCCAAGTGTAAAATTATGCACGTTGGCAAGAACAACCCAAAATCGAATTACACTATACTGGACTACGATTCAAAAAACAAGCTGCAAATTGTCCAAACCGAATGCGAAAGAGATTTAGGAGTTCTGATCTCAGATGACCTAAAATCTAGGAACCAAGTCAATTATTCAGCATCAAAAGCTAATAGCATCCTAGGCTTATTGAAGCGAACCTTGACTACTCGAGACCAACTGACATGGAAAAAGTTATACACCTGTTACATTCGTCCACATATTGAATTCGCGGTATCCTCTTGGAGTCCATACACTAAACAAGATCAGCACACACTCGAGAAAGTTCAACACAGAGCCACAAAAGTTGCTAGCAACTTAAAAAATCTCGATTACGAAAAGCGCTGCGATTTATTGAACCTTACACCGCTTAATCTACACAGAATTCGCGGTGACCTAATTCAAATGTTTAAGTTTGAATCTGGCGTTGATAACATTGACTGGCACACGAATCTGACTCGTATTCCACAACGATATGGCCACAGAGAGAGGCTCAGAAGAGAAATCACTAGATGCTGTAACCAACGTCACGAATTCTTCCTTAACAGAATAGCAAACCACTGGAATTCACTCCCAAACGAAATTATTTTGTCAAAAAATGTGAACGAATTCAAAAACAAGCTGGATGAACATTTTAAAACTGCTACAGGGCGTCTCTGACGCGCTCATGTTATCATGCTGCAGTTTTTTCTACTACTACTACTACTATTAAAAAATCATTATATTCCCTATAAAATAAGCACATTTTGAATACAAAATCTTGAAAAATTAAAATCAATTTTCATAGAATTTAATATACCTACTCGAGCAATAGTAAGTTACGATTTTGACTCAAATTCTCAGTTAAGTTCCATTAGGAAAAATAAGTGGAGTCGGTCTTAAGGGTAAAATGTCTCCAGCTTTGGTTAGAAAATAACACTGTTTAAGCACGACTGTTGAATATTTTTTTCTGACGTTTAATTATTTTCAAAATAATTACAAATATTTACAAAGTTTTTAAATACTATGTGATAGCTAACATTTTATTATTACGTTTAATATTTTATTGAGCTAATTTGATATGAATTAATAACACAAAGTTTCTTAGTCAAAAAAAACATTAAAAAAATAAGTTAAAAATCAATTTTTTATAATTATTTTATTGTATATTTCAAAAAATTAGCGAATTCATAACTCAGCCTTGTATTAAATTAAAAAAAATGTATCTTTTAAGAAATATTCATTGCATTAATAACTGTATCGAGCTTCTAGTTTGCCCAAGAAAAACAAATGGGTCCCAAGTTTTCAAATTCTACCAATCATTTTAACAAACAAATTTACATCAATTATCCCCAGAAAAAAATTTCCCACGCCGGGAATTGAACCCGGGCCGCCTGCGTGAAAGGCAGGAATCCTAACCACTAGACCATATGGGAATACATTCTAACAAAGCCAATTACTTTTGTTTAAACTAAATAGATAAATTCTGATTTACTTTTTAATTAATCACTACTAAAAAAAATTGAATCTCTTTATATTTTTCATTCAAACATTTGATCTTTGAAAATAAATATTCTTTAAGAATTTAATACAATTTGTCTATCAATGACTATTGAATCTAAGCGAAAAAAACATAAATGTCATAAACTAAAACCATACTTTATTTTTATTTAAAAACATTTAACATTTAAAAAAACACCAAAACAAAAGAAAGATAATTTGTGAATTGCTCTAAAGCGTAGGCTGAATCGAAAAATATATAAGAATTAGCGAATTATCTTAAATATTTTTGAGGGGGCAACTACAATTGATGGCTCTATATCAGCAAAACATAACAATGAACAGTCTGAAATTATTTAAATTTCAGAACAAACCAGACAAGCGGATTTATTTTTCACTTTTTGAAATAAATAAAATCCAAACCTGTATGTTTGCTGAAGATAAAGATTTTAAAAGATTCATTTATGGTCTAAGTAATAAAATTATTCTCCAATGTGAGGCGACCTTATTAGAGGAGTATTTTTTTTATCCAAAGTGAAGGTGATCCAATTGAATTTTTAAGATCATTAACAATTCCAGTTAGATGTATGGCTCAACCTAAATATAAAAAGACATGGATTTGCAATGGTTCGGCAGAGAGCATTCATGGTCACTAGCACATCAACTAAAAAAATTTTTGACGAATAGAGTATTTTAATGTTTGAATGGGTTAGGGACAAGCATACTTCTTGATGTTTTTACTTTTCACATGATAATGATTCTCTACTAGAAGATTTAAATAAAGTAATTATACAGTATGTCTAGAAAATTTAGAACATTTTTTTATGCTAGGTTTTTTCTGAGAATTCGTGCGGGTAAATAAAAAAAAAAAATTTTTTTTGTTTGAATTTTATCAGAAAAGTACAAAAACTAGGATAGAAAAAAAATCGCAAAATAAAAAGAGAGGTTTATTTTTTATAAAAAAAAATGTCTACAAAATTTAGAACATAATACCTTTTAACATTTAAAATGACCGTTACTAAGCTTTGCACTGAGCGACACGTTTTAGCATAGATTCAATCATGTTCTTGACTATTTCACTTGGAACTTTCAACCATTCAACAAAAAGAACGCTTTTTAGATGCTGTATTGACCATTTTGTGGTTTAAATATGACCATTAATTCTCTATTAGATTAAGATCAGGTGATATTGGGCACCAAGGGAGGACCGATATTTGTTTTTCTTGAAACCAATCTCGAACGGAATGAGCAGTGTGTGAACTGGCCCCATCTTGCTGAAAAATACAATGCTGACTCTTATCAAATAATATGTCGGCTGATGGTAACAGCTCATTTTCCAGGGCGTCCATCTATACAAACTGATTAATTCTGCCTGTATAAATAGAGCAAAAACCAATACCTTTATGATTAATTCATCCCCAAATTCCAACCGAACATCCACCATTCTGTTACTTTGGTAAACAAAACTTGGGGTGATACTTTTCGTTTGCGAAACGTTTTACGAACATTCTTGATTTTCTGTTTAATACTTCAAAATTAGATTCATCGCTGAAAATAACTTTTGACCAATCTTTAACAGTCCATCTTTTTCGTTCTTTGCACCATTTTTATTTTTTTTATAAATATTTATATCCTGAAGGAGCATTAGCTCGATACATATAAACAAATAAATAAAATAAAACAGGTTGCTTTGAAAAATAGCATAGGAGAGAGGATCAATAATCAAAGCAGGGTAAAATAAAGGTCCTAAAAAACTAAACTTTAACTGATGTTGCAAGATATAAAAGTCTTTTGAAAAAAAAAATATTTCTTATTTTCGTTAATAGAAATAATTCAATCCAGTTTTATAAAATTAAGATCTTGATCAATTATGAAGCCCTACAAACAAATTTCCTTAACAAAAATTATATCAATATTTTCCAATTTATTCTTTTCAAATTTATTTTAAATTTAGTCAAATTTATTAGAATGTTCTTAGAAAAAATCATGCAAAATGTTTTAGACCAGTTTATTTCTAACTTATTAAAATTACACTAATTATTTAAGTAATTAATTGTAAAATTAAGGCTCCTTAAAACTGTTTCAAGATCTTTTAAATAAAAATGGTAAATCATTGACAAAGATAAAAAGCAAAGAACCTAATACTGGCCCTCGTGTTCAAATAATTCCACAAGCAATACAAAACGTTTTCCTGTTGGCCTAATGTATTTATGTCTGTAATTTGTGAAGTTTATTGTTATTAAAAATCAAAAATAAAACAAAAATAATAAAACCTATAGTTACTTATCCGTATACGAGTAAAGACTTATCACTTTCAAAACTTCGCAAAGCATACATAATCTGTTTTAAAGGACTATTTTCTTGTCTTTTTACGATCTTTAAGGCAGACTCTTATTGTCTTCCTCTTTAAATTCCATATTTATTATTAAATTGATTTTTTGAAATTTTTATTTTAATTATTTTTTATTTTTATAATTTTTATTTTAATAAAAAAATTATTATTATTTACTTTAATTTTAATGAGTTTCTGTATTTTTATGCGGTATTGTCGACTATCGAGATTTTTTGTTCAATTTTGATTAAATAAACTTTTTTTAATAACATTAACTATTTTTCTAAATAAAATTCTTAGTTATTAAAAATCTTTAGTTGTCATTTTCATTTTGTCGCTCAAAAAACATAAAATCCTAAATGAAATTCAAGCTCAATTTTAATAAAAAATTTAATTTCTATCAAAAAACTTACAATTAAGAGCAGAGCTCCAATCAGAGTACCTGTTGAAGGAAAATTTAAAATAATATTAACAAAAATATTTACTAATTTACCTTTTGCCTTTACGGACAAATCGATTGGGACTAAATCAAAAAATACATTTTCAAAACATTAAATTGATTAAAGGAAAAAAATTTTACATGATATGGAAAATCTGTCTGAAAGAGTTACCAATTCTTTTACAAAACCTGCATATTCTTTGGTAAGGCTTCCTATTTGAGTCATTCCATCGGCTGTTAATAATTTAAATTCATTATCACATGGACAACAAGCCCCATCCCAAATACAACATGGACCTTCTATCTTTAAAATAACATTTTCTGTTTCGTCAAGAATATCATAGCTGGCTTTCCAAAATGAACCCCTTTTTAAAATTCAAAAAATAAAATTTTTATCTATCAATATATATTAATCTAATAATTATTAAATAATTAATAATTATTTTTAAATTTAATTATTATTTCACTTTTGTTTAATTGTGCCTATCAAATTTCCTGGTGGTGCCTCCACTCTAACTTCAAAAGCACAGCACATGCAACAGCCTGCACACCAACAACATCCTGCACAACACTTGAATTCTCTAGTTATCATCATCACTTCCTTATAAAAGCATATTTTATTAGAATTAAGGTGAATTTAAATCATGTACTTGTTTAAGATTGTCCACAACATGGAACTTGAATCCACGTTGATTTCCACAGCAAATTCTCATGCAAGTATCGGTTTCTATTTGCAAAAAAATTATCAAAAATTAAAAATGGATGAGATAAAATTGCCTTCAAAAGCATAGAAAAATTGTTCATTGTTGGCATTTCGAAGGGCATATTTGTTGTTCCTTTCGAATCCAGTGAACGCTTCAACTAAGCTGACCAACTGCTCGACTTTAATTTTATCAAGTTGAGTCAAGTATTCCAAACCAGGAGGACAGCCAGGAATCGCCATGGGCCGGTTCATCCACTCATTAGCTGAACCAGGTTCTTGTGTGACTGGGTGAAAATTCATCCTGAAAATTATGAAAAATTTTCTTAAAAAATAAATTATGTGTTATTAATGAAATTATTTTAAAATAATTCTCTTGGTCTGAATATTAAGTGGAAACCTTAGGATGCATTGATCATCTTACAAATCATAAAATCTACATTATTTATTTGAAATTTGTTTAAAACTTTCATATCAAAAATTCAAATCTATTCAAATCTTTTTAGAATTTGTTTTTTGAAAATAAATTTTTAAAATCCTTAAAGATATCTGGATAATTTTTTATTTTATAAGGTAAATTTTAGCTTTTAACTATTTACTTTCATCTATTTCGAAATATACCAATGAATTTTTAAACTATTTAGTCATTCTTTTCCACTCTTCGACATATAAAATAATTTCAAAAAAATCGAATAATAGCTCTTTTATAAAAAAATTAAAAAAACTGAATTTGCGTTAATAATGATTCAAGTAAAGCTCGTGATTTAAACTTTTATAATTTTTATTATTATAATTTCGAAATCACGAACAATATTATTCACTTTTATTTTGATTAAATTTTTGTTGGTTAAAAATTAGTGCTTGAAGAAATTAAATTAATAGTAGAAAATCAAAAGCGATTTCAATAACAATTCTCTTTAATTTTATATTTCTCCAGGTATTAGCAAAAATGTCAACATTTGGTCAATTTAGTGACTTGAAATCAGATGAAAACAGGTATTTAAATATATTTTATTTAAAATTATTTTTTTTCTAATTAGAAAAAATTATGCAAATCCAAATAACTCTTATTAAACAAATAAAAGAAATTATAATTTTGTTCCTTAAAAGCTAATAAAATAAAATATTGTTTAAAAAAATTAACGTTTTACTTTTTAACCGAGAATCACAAAAAAAAATTAGTAAATTATCATAATAATTTTGTGAAATTAAAAGTGTATTTGGCAAATAATTGAGTTTTTTGAAGTACAGTAAAAACTATTTTTTAAAGATTATTTTTTAAAGATTATTTTTTAAAGATTAATTTAGTTTGAGCACCATTTGATTAAAATAAAAATAAGAATGGTTTAAAAGTTTCTTTAAAAATTCTTTATTTTGTCCCTTTCAAAATTTTAATGATTTTAAGATAATTAAAATAACCGCAGTTATTTTAATTATCCACCGTATAATTATAATTTTAATTATTCAGTTCTACAACAATTCTGTTGTAGAACTAGCCAAAGCCAAAAGTTTTTTTTGTATTTTTTTAAATTAAGTTTTAAATTTTTCATAAAAATTTAATGTTTATTTTCTTTGTATTTCCTTGAAAATTCAATTTATTTTTTATTAAGTTATTTTTCGGATATAATTTGCAACTGGAATAAATAAAATGGGGACAATTTCAAAAAAAATCATTTTTGGGAATTAAAAATACGGGGACAATTAACAAATGACTTTGATTTAAAAGAAAACTTGTGGCTTTAAAACAACTCAAATGCAGCTTTTATGCGTGAAAATGACTGTAATCATAACATTTATTAACATTTTTTTAAAATTATGATAATTAATAATTAGCATCTGGTTTAAATAATTTCTGAATTTTATAATTTAAATACATTTTAGTTAAAAAATATAACAGAATTCCAGCTAATTCTTCTAACTTAAATCCATTTGAAGATCATTGGAATTATATAAAGCAATACGAAAACGAACTTTCTAAAAAATAAACAGGAATTAATTGAAAACATTCAGGCTTTACTCCAAAAATCCGAAATTTATTTCAAGCTTTGATTTTATTTTTTATTTGTTAAATGATGTGACATTCTAATTCTAATTATCAATTTTAAAAGAAAAAATGTAAGATCTTAGTGCCGAATACATAAATAGTGGTATTGAATAAATCAAATTTAAAAATTTTAATTATTAAGTAACAAAACGCTTGCAAAGAAATTAAATGTATTCCATAAAATAAAAATAAAATAAAGAAGAGTTGTATAAAATATTTCTATAATTATATAATTATAAAATATGTCAGGTATTAACATGATGTATCAGCTGAAATATATTTTCGTGAAATTTTAAAAATCTCTTAGAAGTATTTAATTTTTATAAATTTTGACAAAAAATTTTAAAATAAATTTTTTTAAGATCTGAAAATGAAGAAGAAAATAAGAATAATAGGGTAAAAACAGCACAACCAAGTAGTGCATCGTATCTCTATTGCGGGAATTCAGACCCAAGTAATTTTTTATCTTCTTAATGTTATGATAATGTTTTCACCATTTGACTCTAAGTTTTATTTTGTTGCTGTTTTTGTCAAGACAATCAAACAGACAATTGTGAATGTGGATTATGCCATAGTTGTTGCTGTTGCGGAGACTGTGATTGTGATGGATGCGATTGCGATAGTTGCGATTTAGGAGGATGTGACTGTGATGGGTGCGATTTAGGAGGATGTGATTTGGGTGGATGCGATTGTTAGATTTTTTACAAATTAAAACTGAATACTCAAATTTTTACCACTTCTATTACATTTAGTTTCTTAATATTTTCTTTTATTATTGAAAAATGTACTAAACTATTATCAAAATGTACTAAGCCGTTATCAAAGTTCATTAACACTTAATTCATTTTATTTGAATAAAATTATTAAAACTCAATTCATTTTATTTGATAAAATTTTTAATATTTAAAATCATAATTTTTATAAAATAATTAGGAGCCAATTTTTTGAAAGAATAAAACAATGATAAATTTATATTAAATATTTTAATTTTTCTTCAAAGTCAATATAAATTAAATCAAATTGATATAATTGTAAATTTTAAGCTTAAATCTTGTATATTTTAGCATTGATCTCTTGATCACAAAGCTATTTATCAATCTTGAATAAAAAATCGAGAGATCGAAGTTTGGAGCAATTTTTTGGAGCAGAGCAATATGTTCAAATAAGACATTGATAACTTTTCAAAATGAATATTGGTATAAAATTTTTTTTAAGAATAATTAACAAATTTTGTCAAAATTTAAAATATTCTTAAATTTCGTTAAGTTATCATAATTCAATCGGAATTTAAGCAATTTTAAATAAATTGTTTTGCTCAAGATAAAAATTTCTACCACTCTCCCATCAATATTTAGAAAAAAATTGGCTGAATTCAAAAATATGATTTTTAATATAAAAGGAAAAAAATTGACTAAATTATAAAATTTCAAGTAAATTGTTGAAAAAATTAATTATTTTAAAATTGAAAAATAAAAAATTTAAAAATTCTATTTTAATTTAAAATGAGTATTTTCAGGTATGAAATTTAATAAAAAATCTAATTAGTTCAAAATGTAAAGAGAAATTTTCGATTTTAATTTATTTCCAATTTTGTCAATTGTTGTAGTCCTTTAAATGTCTAAAACTGCTTTCTAATCCGAAGTGCATTTATATTTGAATTTTATATTCGAAATTGAAACAGTGTAAGCTGGTTCAATTTCTATTATAAAATCACAGTGAAAACTGTTTATTTTGGTAAAATTCATTCTCATTTTTTTCTTTGTATTTTTCCTTTTTCTTTATTTTTTGTATTAGGCTAGAAGTGGCCATTTGTTATAATTTAATAAATATATTTAAATAAGAAAATAGTTTTCTATATTATTATTCTTTAAGGGTTTAAGTAACAGACCGAATTAAATAGAAGATAAAATAAATCTTTTAAGTTATAGACCCTTAAAATTGGCATCCCTAGGGTTTTTTTCTTTTCAAGAATAGAAAAGTACTACAAATATTAATTCTTTAATCTTAAATTCGTTCTTTCCTTTATAAAATGAAAATCATTTTCACAGTGATTTTGACGTTCTTTTGCATCCGATCCACGTGTGCATTTAGTTTTTCAAAGAACCCACGTTTTTCGAAAAACTTATATCCGTTTTAATCCGTGCCTTAACAAACACTTATCAATTAGGACAGTGCATAATTGGTAAAATTCCTGACAACACAATTAATTTAATTAGTTTGGCAATGGTCACAGTGATCCTGTACAAGATTTTTAAAAAAGGGAGGCATCGCACGCCCCAATCAAACACAATTTCCACCCCAACAAAGCTTAACGTTTACAATACCATGCAGCTTGACATTGAGAGGAACGGTGAGAAGAGGCACAATGGAGTTACATCTTCGAATCTAGTTCCCAAATCAATTAAAAAAGTTGTAATTCAAAGATGGATTGGATATGGTTGCATGAAATACAGTATTCGAAATTTATTTAAAATTTTGATCGATCTGAATGGGTAGAAATGTTGGTGTCTAGTATCGAAAACAAGTTTATGTCACGTGTAAAAAACCTGGAACGATTTTTGATTTCATAAAACGGAAATGTGGATCTTAGAAAAGTGCTTATTAACTTATACACATAATTGAATTAAGAAATCACAGTGAAATGCAATGTACAAGAAATCATTTAAGAGAGCGTTTTGGATTTTGGTAATAAAATCATCGAAAGAGTGAGAAATATATTTCCTTCTGTCATGATTACATCATGCAAGAGCGTTTTGTCGAAGGTTTGGCAAACCAACGATTCCATTAACATACACTTTCGAAAATTTTCACAATGAAAAACATAAAAAAAGATGACAACTTCAAGATCAACGATTTAATCAGATACGCAGAGTGCAAATTGGCTAGTTATTATTCGAACACGGTGAACGCGAGCAAACTCAGTGAGAATGAGAGCCAACTAGAACAGTCGTTTAACAAAAACAACCAACAACTCGAACCTTATAACCGTTATCGACCGTTCAACAATTTTAAACAGAGATACAACAATCAAACGACTCAAAGCAAGTGGAACATCAATCCAAATGTCCCATACAAACCTAAATTAAATCAACCAAAGAGTGAACAAAATGACTTGAACAAAATTTTAGTTCTTGGTCAAGTTGAAGCCCAAATGAATTGTTGTCGCCCAATTTTAGGACAAGCGTTGTTCAACAACACATTAGTTGATTACATGTGTGATAGTGGTGCTGACAAAACGATAATTAATTACAAAACTTTTAATTTACTAAAAAGACACGATCCGGACACGGTGATGAGATCTTACAGCGGAAGCAAATTGTTTTCGTGTACAAGTGAGATAGAAATTATGGAGCTGTTTAATTGTACCACAATTGAGGTTGGAAAATAAAATGATGATTGTCACAGAAAATATTTCGGGTTATGATTGTTTGTTGGGAAGCGATGAATTAGAAAATTAAATTGATGTTGTTTCATCAATTTAATTCAATTCAGGCGACTTTTAAAAAATTGTCTAGTGAGATGAACGTGAACTCGAACGTGATATTCATTCAAGAAGGCAAAAAAGACAGAGAAGAATCAATAAAAACCAATCGAACGATTGTGAGAGTGATTCTTACTTACAACGTCAATGTTTAATCGATAATTTGAGAGAGTCGAATTTTATTCAGTCCGGAGAGTGAAGTGAAACCAGACGATAATAAGAGCGAATTTCAAATTTCGAATTAAGGTGAATCGAAACGAAAATCAAATAAAAATTGACAATGTTCAGCTTAAAAGTCATTTAAGAGTAAATTTAAATAAAATTTTTAATGATTTTTAAAACGGAAAAATCCGACGAAAGACAAAATTTTTGGGATGAACAAGAGACAGTTTTAAATTGGAGAGCATTTTTCTAGAATTAAATTCAATCCAAAATCAAGTAGTGGAGCAAACAATTCTGAAAAAGGAGATGATAGATAGAGCGTTGGTCACGGTGAATACAGAGAGCTCAAAAGCAAACCTCGAGTCACGCGATTTTGAATTGGACAGCGATACTTATACTGAACCAAATTGATTTTAAAGAGTGAAGAATTCGAAAATGCAGAAGAGCTGATTTAGGAAAGTTTTTGAAGAAGTTGCTGCAAAGTCACTAATTGATTTGATCCCAGAAAAAAATCATGGTATCACATTTAAAATTGATTTTATCGACCCGAATCAGAAACCGATACGATGCAAATGCAGACCCTTGCAGTAGAATTTGAAAGACAAAGTACGGCAGGAAATTGAGAGTCAAGTTCAGGCAGGTATTATGAGCCCGAGCAGAAGCCCGTGGTGCTTTCCGACTAGAGTAGTTGATAAACCAAACGGTGGCATACGAATCACAATTGACTACAAGGAATTAAATAGAGTCATTAATAACGATAATCAATCACTCCCATCAATAAATGACTTAAATAACATGATGACAGATGCCGATTTGTTTACCAAAATCGATCTAAAGTCAGCGTACCACCAGATAACAGTTCACAACGACAGCATTGAAGCAACAGCTTTTATATTTAAATTTTGGGTTTTTGAATATATATACATGCAAATGGGAATAAAGATTGCACCAGCAAATTTTCAAAAATTTATGGAAAAAGTTTTTGGTGAATTCATTAAGAAGAGAATTTTCGATGTTCGACGATATGATAAATTTTTGGATGATTGTATTGTTTTTACCATTACACAAAAATATGGATTAAAAACACACATAACCACAGTGATGGACGTGGTCAAAACATTGAAAAATAATTCATTAAAAATTTCGTTAGAGAAAGGCATTCCACTGACTTTTCAAATTGAATTATTAGGAAACGTCATCACCAAAAATCAAATAATACCGAAACCAAACCGCGCAAAGTGTTTAGATTTGAAACCAAAACCAGTGAAAGAACTGCAATCTTGGTTAGGAGTTGCCAATTATTACAGGCTATTTATTAAAAAATATGCTCAGGTAACTAAACCGCAGTACGACCTAATGGACTTTAAAAAATAATCCGAGCAAACTTGGAAAGAAAAATGGTGCAGTTGATGGAAAAAAAGTTGTGCTCGTTTTGAACAGTAAAGCTCAGAAAAATTTTCTAAAATTAAGAAAATTCTGTGCAGCAAATTAGTTCTTGCATTGCCCAATTTTAGCGAACAAATGATTCTCACCACTAATGCGTGTGAGTATGGTTATGGAGCAGTGCTTGAGCAAATTGTTGATGGCATTAACAGTCCTATTGCTTATTTTTCGCGAAATTTCACCTCCGCTCAAAGAACTTCTCCACAACTGAGAAAGAATTATTGGCGGTAGTTATGTTAATCAAGTACTTCCACCAGTATCTTTACGGACAACGTTATTGTCGACATGTTGTCCAGATTACCCGATAAAAATTTAGTTCGGTCTGAAAAGTTTGATTTACATGATAATTTAGTGGCACCAATAAGAGAAAAGAATCATGATTTGATTTTTGACAGTGAAATGGATAGTCAGAATAGCATCGAAAATGATAAAAAGGTTCATGATGTAGAACAGGTTCAACCCGAACCCAAAGGGCAAAAGGTCGAGAGGGTTGATAAATCAAGTATCGAATGGGTTCAGGAACAAGAAAAAGATGAAGATCTGTTGTGGATTTTATTTGATTGAACATCACGGGGATTAAAAACCAAAAATATTAATTTGCGAAAATGTTACTAGAAAAATATTGTTTAGACAATTTGAGAATTTGTTTATACAAGATGGTATTTTGTGCCGTCACATTGAATACCGTAATGATTAAAAAATCACACAGTTTGTTTTAACAAAATATATGGTCAAAAAAAATATAGAACAAGTGCATGCATCAGTTTTTAATGGTCATCTTGGCAAATCAAAAACAAGAAGAAAAATTACAAATCGTCTTTATAGGCCACTACTTAAAGAAAGCATCAAAGAATACATAAAAAAGTGTGATATTTGCCAACGAACTAAGAATAAACCACCCAAACGACTGGCTGAGATGTTATATTTAACACCGGTTAGGCTAAACCAAATTATAACAACCGATTTGATAGGCCCATTTAAAAAAACAGCAAGAGGCAATACAGATGAAGAAATTGTTTGTGATTCATTCACAAAACTTACAGAGCTTTGTGAATGAATCGATTACCAATTTTAAGAGAGTTCAAAATTGTTGATAATCAGAGTGAAATTACTGTATTAGAAGATTGCGAAGAAATTTTAGCGAAAAAACACCGGGAATAGCTTTAAAATATTTAAAAGAGACGAATGAAAAATTAACGAGAAGTAATAAAACTGTACAAAAAATCCGGAAATGACGATCGGAAAAGCAAAACTAGATCATGATCGCAAAATTAAAAGTTTGAGTACAATATTGGAGAAATTTTTTTTAACTGACCACCACATTATTAGTGAGCATTTTCCTAAAATAAATCAACTAGAAAAATTTTTAATGAATAGAGTATTTTACTGTTTGAATGGGTTAGGGACAAGCATAGCTCTTAATAATTTTACTTTTCACATGATAATAATTCTTTACTTGAAAATTTAAGTAAAGTAATTATACAGTATGTCTAGAAAATTTAGAAAATTTTTTTATGCTGGGTTTGTTTCTGAGAATTCGTGCGGCTAAATAAAAAAACAAAAATGTTTTTTTGTTAGAATTTTTTTCAGAAAAAATTTTTCAATCAGAAAAGTACAAAATAAAATCGAAATGAAAAATATTTATTCATGTTCTTTACTATTTCACTTGGATCTTTCAACCATTCATCAAAAAGAACGCTTTTTATACGCTCTACCGGTGTAATCTTTATATTGACCATTTTGTAGTTTAAATAAGAACATTAATTTTCTATTAGATTAAGATCAGGTGATATTGGGCACCAAGGGAGGACCGATATTTGTTTTTCCTGAAACCAATCTCGAACGGAATGAGCAGTGTGTGAACTGGCCCCATCTTGCTGAAAAATACAATGCTGACTCTTATCAAATAATATGTCGGCTGATGGTAACAGCTCATTTTACAGGGTGTCCATGTAAAATGACTGATTGATTCTGCCTGTATAAATAGAGCAACAATCAGTACCTTTATGATTAATTCATCCCCAAATTCCAACCGAACCTCTTCCATTCTGTAACTTTGGTAAAAAAAACTTGGGGTAATAAAACTTTTCGTTTGCGAAACGTTTTATGAACACTCTAGATTTTCGGTTTAAAAATTCAAAATTAGATTCATCGCTGAAAAATCTTTTCACCACTCTATAACAGTCCATCTTTTTGGTTCTTTGCACCATTTGAGCTTTTTCAATCGGTCCAATTTATGTGAAACAACAAATGATCACGCTCAACATATATTTAAAATAATATTTCAAACTATATACCTTAGACTTTATTTTATTGCAACGTTCCACAAATGTTAATTAATCATGCGATGGAATGCAATGGAAAAGATTATTCTTATTACCTAGTTTTGGACTTTAGCTTTTTTTTTATTTACCATAAATATTTCCTTGTTATTTTAATTAAAGTGTGAAAATAATATTTTTATTTTATTTTAAATAAAATTCATTTAAAAAAGAGCCCAGCTTTTATTTTCACAAGTGGTAGCAGCTTGGTATAAATATTAGGCTTAGACAAAACTGGAACTTAGAAATAAGAAAATATTGACTTACCTTAATCCGCCAAATGAATTAGAAAAATCAGACTTAGGTAAGATGGATGAAGATAAATCTAAAACAAGTAGCCAGGCAGGCTCGTTAAGGTCAGGTCTTACACAAGAGCTGATAACGGAGATTTGCATGATCTCCAAAGCTCATACTGATGCACCAAATGCTAGCTTTCAAGGGCTACTACTGGAGACAATGAAGTCGATGATGACGGTTATTAGACCTCAAGAGTCCTTAGCAACAGAAATGTATCCTGAACAAAGGAAGAGGGGCAATAAGATTACTTCTATCGGACAACTAAACTCTACAGGTAATGAAAACATAATGGAATGGATACGGATAACAGAGAGAAACTTAACGAAAAGTGACGTAGCAGAGAAATGCAAAGTCACGGCAGCTTGTATTTTCCTAAGAGGAGATGCTGAAAAGGAAATTGACGATTGATTGGGAGCAAACCCGAGACAAATTTGGGATGATTTTAAAAATTTCTTGATAAAAGAGTTTACAAAGCCCGAGCAAGCACACTTGTCACTAACGAGACTTAGACGACTGACTCAAACTGGAGACCTTCTGGAATACGCGGAACAATTTACAAGACTATCAAGCCAGCTGGCAAGACCAATGTGTGAAGAGGATAAAGTTATATACTTTCAGAATGGACTTAACGATACGCTCCGAACGGCACTATGGCTAAAAGAGCCAAAAACATTCAAGGAAGCAATAAAAATGGCTTCAACGGCCAATTATTCAAATAATGTCGAAGAGAAATGCTGTTAGTAATTACTCGATGGAAAAAAGAACATGCCACTTTTTTAAGAAACCAGGACATTTGAAGGCGAAATGCCGTAAACTTGCCCAGCTGGTTAGGAATAAAAACAGAATGAAAAATGAGGAAGTTTACGAACGAGTAAAAAACATCCAGTCCAAACCAGATGAGAAATTTAACAAGGTACGAACTGGATATGGACAATAATCAGAGGGACAGTCGGAAAATTGTTTCAAACAGGAAAAACGGAAAAATCGTCAACAGCGTTGACGTTGAATACGAAGTTGTTGATAATGAAGAAATAACATATGTCACAGATGAACCGATTAAGCAACCTAACGACTATCTAAGGAAACCAAGAAAAGTCGAGGAACTGGAAAGGCTTTTGTCATTCTGCCTATACTTTAAACAAGCTTTAGGAGACACGTGGTCAGCGACAAGAGCTTTATTTAAACTAGCCAACAGTCAAAAATGGTACTGGAATGGAGAGTTAGAAAACTACTTCAGAAAACTCATCAATAAACTAAAGTCGATAACAAAGACAAGTAACTTTACTCCTTCTCATACAAGTGACACTTGCTACGAAGAAACACCTGTGTCAAGTATCGAATGCATTTGCAACAATCACGTCCAAGAGTTTCGACAAGTCCCTGAGCTAATGAAGGCAAAAGCCCTTATAGGAAAAATTGATCTTGAATTTACAGGACGAACTTGACTGAAAAACTTCGATTAATTTTCAATGGACTAGTAACTGAACTTGAATTCATAATGTACCAAGAGAAAATATCCTTTTAGACATGGATTGGTTTGTGGCAAATAACGCATCAATTAATCCAGCAAAACGAGAAATTTACTTTAGGCCAAGAAAGTGTGTAGATGCTGATGACGATATCTCTGAGGACGAAGAATTCAAAGTTAATCAAGCTGATATTGAAGATGATAATTTCGATCAAGATTTCGAAGCCTGGGATTTTCGACCCAATGAAAATGTGAAATTTGAAAAGTTCGATTTCGACGAGTTAACTGAAAAACAAAACACACATGCCCTTAGAATTCTTAATAATAATAAGCCTGTTTTCGATTTGACTTACGAAGACATCAAGCGTCCTATCCACAGAAGATAGACGCGATCAAAGCATGGTCAAGACCAGGAAAGGTTAAGGAGCTATTACAATTTTTGGGACTTTGTAACTACTACCGTAAGTTTATCAAGGATTTTTCAAAAATCGCAGCTCCACTACATAGGCTTAGCAAGAAAAAAGTTAAATGGAACTGGGAGGAAAAATGTGAGAATGCTTTTGACGAACTTAAAGAAAAATTAACGTCATACCCGATTTTACGTTTACCTGATTTTTTGCGCCATTCATTCTGCATACTGATGCTTCAGGACTAGCCGTAGGTGCCGTCCCTACTCAAATGGATGATAAAAGTAATAAATACGTATGTGCTTACGCATCAAAACTCTTAAAAGGAGCCGAACTGCATTACGGAATCACAGAAAAGGAATGTTTGGCAGTCCTTTCGGCAGTAAAACTATTCAGAGTTTATCTATATCTCAATAAATTCAAAATAGTGACGGATTATTCTGCTTTGCAGTGGCTCATGTCTATTAGGAATCCTACATGTAAATTAGCTAGATGGTATATATTATTACCAGCCTACGATTTCGACATCATACATAGACCTTGTAAAAAACACACAAAGGCTGACTGCTTAATTATGCCATGCAACACAGTAGACATTCTGTCCACTGAACTAGATGAAATTGAAAATTTTAAGAAAGTTCCTCAAAAGATATCGACTTTTGGGAAGACGAACCATTACTCCACTACTTGGAAACAGGAAAATTCAAACCTGGAGCGAGCCAAAAACAGTGTAAAAAGATTGTGGAAAAAAGCAAGAATCTAACCTTAAACGACGGTCATCTAATAAATCACGCAAATAAAAAAAAATAAGGTAAAGCCAAAGAAAACCAAAGCCTTGTTTTCGCCTGAACCTCATCAAAAGTGCTCACTTATTAGGACATTTTGGTAATGTAAAGACCTATAAGTACCTATGTGAAAACTACTGGTGGTAAGGAATATACCGAGATGTCTAAAATTTTGATAGAAATTGCCTGACAAACATTCGACATCGGAAAATACCGATATGGAATCACCCGGCTCTAACGTTGCCTATTAAAGCTGTTGGTGACCGAGTCTAAATCGATTTGGTATTTGGCCTTCCAGTAACAAAAAATGGGAATAAAGGAATTTGCGTGATTATTGAGTCGTGTGCAAAATTTCTCTATTTTAAAGCAATTAAGAGTAAAGAATCAGAAGAAATAGCTAGAAATTATTTCGGATACATTTCAATCTTTGGATCTTCGAAAGAACTCTTATCAGACCAAGGAAAAGAATTTTTAAACAAAATGATGGATAAACTGATCAAACTTTCGGGGACAGAAAGATTAGTTACTTCACCATATCAACCCAGAACCAATGGAGTAACTGAAAGAGCTAATCAAACGATTATAAATTGTTTACGCAAACATGCGGAAGACATCAGAAACAACTGGGATGAGTGGTTGGATTATGATTGCCTTATATACTTGTTGAGCATTGCCTTTACAGTAAGAGCCAGCATAGAAAATTTTTTCACCTTTCGGAATATTTGCATTCCTTAGATTAATATCTAAACTAAATAACCAACTTTCTACATCCTCAGAAAGTTTTCCTTCAATAATAGGTTGAGCTGAACTTACAGGATAACGTCTACCGTTTTCCCGTTCATCTCCTATCTCAGTTAATACATCATCTAAATCCTCAACGTAATCACCGAAATCTCTTAAATTTCCTTTTTCATTTTTCTTAAACTTAAAGAGCTGTGATTCTAGTTCCTTAATCTTTCTGTTTTGTTCCTCCATTAATTTTTTAGATTCCGCACTTAAATTTAATAATGCATCTAAAGTATTCGGACTACGATTTTCCTCACCTAAACTCATCTTATATAGACCACTTCTGAGACCGCTTATGCTTGACGTTTCACTTGAATTATCTTCATTAATTTTCGACATCTTTTGTTGATTCATTTTTTAATGTGGATCGATTATTTTACCAATATAGTAAACACCTGAGCTGCTACCAACTGTTAAGGAAAGAATATGATGTTTTATAAAATATTTATTGGAACTACATAAGAAATAGAAAAGGATCAACTATTTAATAATAACAAAATAGGTTACTCTAATATTAGTAAATTGGGTCATAAACTAGTTATTGGATACTATAATAGCTAATTAAAGAATGACCTCATGTTATATTTGACATATCGATTCAAAAAAGTGGAATAAAATTAAAGCTCTAAATATTTTTAAAGCTAAATCCTTAGCATACTCCTTTGATAAAGTAGTTGCAGCATACAGGGTTACTGTAGCGGAATTAAAGGAAATTGTGGTTAGCAATGATTCCACTGATACAAGAAAAATAAAATGCAGTGAATGCATTAGTAGTTTTGAAAGCAAAGTTAACAAAATAAAACAAATTAGACTCGACTCAACTGACGTGGACTGCCAAAAAGAAGACACATCTTTAGAAATTGACAAACTCCAAATGTCAAACGAAGAATTATTATTAAAAAATGAAAACTTAACAGAATATAATCTGGAAAAAGATAAAATAATTTATATGTTAAATTTTCAGTTAAGTCAAAAAGAAAAACAAATTTTAGAACTTCAAGATATGCGAAAAAAGAAAATTGTTCAGTTCAATAACGACCCTTTAAAAAATACAAGTTTCGAAAACAGTGATGAAAACGATAAAACTTTTATAATGAATAAAGACTATTACAAGTTAGACTATTCGACCATGATTAATCGTTCAATAATTTCGCAAAATGATGATACTTAATTCATTGAATCACAAACAGGTAATTTAAAGGATATTGATGCAAATCGTAATATGAAAACGTATCAATAAGTTCTTATAAATGAAGATGATGTTCAAAAAACACCAGTCTCTCATTCTAAGCCTTTCAATTTTGATAACAGTTATCAACAAAAAACACCAAAAATGTTCGATTTTTATTCAAATAGAATTATACCCGATAATAAACAAAATTTATCAGATCCAGTCGGTATGGATAATGTTTCATTTCCTTCTTCGATTGATCCAATTTATAATTTCTTACTCTACCAAAACATGGAAAATAAAGCTAAACATTTACATGTAAGTACACCAAAATTTTCTGGAAGTAATAAAGAAGATATAGAGGATTGGCTTTTTATGGTCAAACAAGGTTTTATGGCAGCAAAAATTCCTGATGAAGATAGGCTAAATGCAGTCGTTAATTTTGTATCTAATTTACCGCTGCTAATATTAAAAAGACATATTGAGTCAAGAAGTAACTGGTTTGAATTTGAAAAGGAACCTTAAAATACCTTTAGTCACTTAGATAAAGAAAATAAGATAAGAAGCGAACTCTCAAATTTAAAACATAAAGAATTAGATATTGAAAATTTTGTTAACCAATTTTTAACTTTAACAAATAAGTTAAGCATGGCGGAAGAGGAAAAATGTTTTATTTTAGAGAAGTTTTAAAGGAAGGTACGAAAAGAGAAACGAAATCGTCAAGTTGTCGGAGGCTATCCCTCTTGCGATTCAATTAGAGTCAGCGGTTAGCTGTTTTTCTAAAATTAACTTTGTTAAAACTAATCCTAAAAAGAAAAATAGTAAATTCATGTATAGAAAAGATGCCAAGCATGATTTTCAAAAACAGAATATTTTACCTTACAAATATACGAATCAGAAAAGTTCTAATAATATAACATGTCTAAGATGTAAAAAGAAAGGAAATTATGCAAATAAGTGCAGGGAAATATTAAAAAAGATAAATTCTTTAGAAGTTGTCTCTGATTCGGAGGATAAGATTTATATGGTTTCTTCTATTTCAAAAAATATTAATCGCATACCGTCAACTACGGGTTATGTAGGTGGTAGATTAATGAAAATAGGATCAGATTGCGGGGCTACCCATTCAATTATGAACCATATGACTGCAGTTCGATTTAATATAGAAATTATAAAAAGTAGTAACAAAATAAAATCTGCAACAGGCATAGTAACTCATGCTTCTTGTATAACTAAACCAATTGAAATAAAGTTAGGAAGCAGTACTTGTATGATTGACTTTATAGTCTTCGATCATGAAGACCATGATATTTTATTAGGGCTTGATTGGTTTCAGAAAACACACTCAGGGATCTTTCCATCCCAAGGAATTTTAAAATTTCCAGATTCAGATTTTAAATTAGATGACACAAAAAGTAGTATAGAAGATAATATTTTTGATGTTTTCCACGCGGATATTAATCCAGAAACATCTGATGACTATTTTTGGGAAAACAAATTACCCAAAATAAACCCGTCAAGTGTATTATCATGTAATCAGCAAAAAGCTTTTGATAATAACCTAAGTTAAGCGAGATGTCTATTTGCTATTTCTATAGAAGACTTAGGCAGCTGCGAGGTTTATAAACACTCCATTAGATTGATAGACGAGAATATAGCCCCTATTTTTACACGTTCATATAGAATGTCAGAATCCGAACGCCAATTTTTAAAAAGCGAAATAAATAAAATGATAGACGGAAAAATTATTCGACCATCAAAATCAGCCTGGTCCTCTCCAGTAATTGTGGTTCCAAAGAAAGATGGAACCAAACGAATCTGTATTGATTATAGAAAGTTAAACGAAAAAACTTTAACTGAAAGATAGCCATTGCCAAATATTACTGATGTAATTGATAGAATGAGAGATTCAAAATGGTTCACTGCATTTGATCTAAAGTCAGGATACTGGCAAGTAAAAATGGACGAAAATTCAATTCATAAAACTGCGTTTTCCACTCCTGATGGACATTTTGAATTTCTTAGACTTCCTTTTGGTCTTAAAAATGCACCAACAGACTTCTGCAGAATAATGCAAATGATACTGGGTGATCTGCCTTTTGTTGAAGTGTATATGGATGATATTACTATTCATTCAAAATCCTTTGATGAACGCATTTCTCATATTGGACAAGTTATTAAGACATTAAAGGAAGCTAATTTAAAAATTAACCCATCAAAATGTAGTTGGTTTGCAAATGAAATAAAGGTACTTGGTCATATTGTGTCTCATAATCAAGTTAAAATGGATCCAGAAAAAATTAAAGCAATTGTTGATAGAGCACGTCCGAATAATTTGAAAGAACTTCAGAGTTTTCTTGGACTCCCTAACTTTTATCGCCGATTTATTAAAGATAATTCAAAAATTGCTTTGTGTGCAAAAGATTCGGTTTTCGAATGGAGTAGTGAATGCGAAGAAGCTTTTAAGTTACTTAAAAAGAAATGTTCATCTTATCCAATATTAAGAATACCAAATCCAAATTCTAGATATAAACTTTATGTTGACTCTTCGGGATACGCACTTGGAGCAATCTTAACGCAAATAGACGAAAATGAAGATGAATATATGGTTGCTTCTGCGTCACGAACACTCTCAAAAACAGAAATTAAATATGGTATTTCAGAAAAGGAGTGTTTAGCGGTTATATTTGGTATTGCACAGTTCAGAAAATATCTATATGGTATCAAATTTACAGTCATAACAGATCACTCAGTCCTAGTTTGGCTAAAAAGCATAAAAAAAATGACTGGAAAACTAACTCGCTGGTCAATATTTCTTCAAGAAAACGATTTTGACGTTGTCTATAGGAAAGGTCCTGAACATGGAAATGTTGATGCAATCAGTAGACCGGTAATTGATTTTGTGATTAGTATATCTACAGCTCAAATAATCGAGGATAAAATAAAATAAGACGTGTGGGAAAATCCCAATTTACTACACTTCATACAATTTGGAAAGCTTGTTCCAGGTATTTCAAAAATATTAGGAACTAATATTCGAAATTTAGCCAAGAATTATTATATTAATTATTAGGTATTTACACGATTCAAACACTTTTAACATGAAAGCTAAAATCATTGAAACAAAAATGCAAATAAAAAATGGTTTAAAAATATTTTTTAACAAAACAATTGGAATTATTTCAATCATCAGTTCTTGTACCGTCATTTTAGTTCTTTTGTGTCTATTATGCAATTTATGCGTGAGATGTTTCCCTTACAGAAAATTAAATTCAAAAATAAAAAATCATGGGGAAAGAACCAATGAAGAAATAAAAATGGTATCAGTTTCAAAAGAAAAAACCTTCGAACCAAACATATTAAATGAGAATATTCGCGAAGATAGTTTGGACTCTATTACAAATGAACTGATTTTCTCAAACATTTAAAAATAAATTTTATTATTTTTCTACCCTAGATTAGTCAATTCTAGGACGAATGATTATTTTCAAGGGAGGGTAATGTTACGGTATGAAAATAACCGTTACAACGATTTAGATTAACCATAATACTATTTACAATTTATTTAGATTGTATCTTTATGAGTCATAAATCATAAGTCATAAATCTTTATGACCGATTTAATTCACAATTTATTTTGATTTAACTTCTTTATTATCATTGACCTAATTACTGTGTATAAATAAGAATTCTGATTCTTATTAACGGGAGCTTTTTCAACTTTGTATTTTTATCTATTTTACAACAAACTTTTTAAATAAACGTTTATACGAACAATCTCGATCTTTGTCTTCACTTATCTCCTCTGAAGTTAATCTAAGGAATCAGGCCAATTTCGTAGACTAACAAGTCAAAAAATCAGAAAATCACAAGTAAAGCCATCTTCGAAAGCTTTTGTCAGAATTGGATCCTGAACAACTTTCACTCAGATTTCAAACGGAGTTATTAACACTCAAAGGACCGGCTATTTTTGTCAAAAAATTTGTTTCAATGTTACATTAGTTCCATAAAAGTCTGTAACATGAAAAAGACTAAATTTAAAAGACGATTTTCAAAGCTTTAAAATAAATATTAAAACATGAATATATGATTGATAGTTAATTAAAAAATTAAATTTGAATTTTTGAAAAAGCGTCTAAATGACACCGCCGGTTGAGTGTTAAATTAACAGTAAGTACGACCTAACTGATCATGGAGACTTCATTGATATAGTTGGAACCTATATAATTAATAGCCAAAGATGTCTTGTTCAACTAGAATGATATTACAGGCAATGAAAATTCTGCAAAAAATTCGGTCATATCCATTCAAGATGCGAGCCATTCAAATAATTGTGCCAAACATTTTCGGCGAGAGGCCATGAAGAATTAGAATGTAATACAGCAAATTACTTAGCTTCTAAACTAATTGGAAAAAGAAATGAATGTGGTTAAGAAATAATTGAATTGGATGAAGTCCCTAAAGATGAAACTGCCTTAATTGATCAAGACGAAATAGGGAAACAAATGCTTCTAATGTGAACCTTACTGATAAGATACTAAATGAAGGATCACAAACAAATATCACTGTTGAAAGGATTAATGGAGCGACAATTACAAGTGGCGTGACTGCAAGAAAATCAAATGACTCAGTGCTACAAGAAAAACAAAATCCCTAAAACAAAAAACGCTAAACTAACTAATATGACAAACGATAAGACTAAAACGATCAAAGCTTAAAACAACCCTAAAAAAATAAGAAAATCGAATTTCTGATTGGAAGGCTATGAATAGAACTGTTTTGACGCCTCTGGGTTAAAAAGTAGTCAAAAAGGACACACGAGTAGCTTAAATCGTGATTCGCTTAAGCAAACTTATAAAGAAGTAGAAGAAGGCGAAATAAATGACTAATAATCATGGAAACAAACAAAGAAATGAAAACAATGAAAACAAAACAAAGAAACTTTTTAAATCAATCAACTTCTAAGAACAGGTTAGTTAGAACAGGACACACTGGAATTTTTTTCATTTACCCAGTATGATTCATCTTCTAGAAGAGTTTTTAGCTCAAAATTGTCCCGATTTTGTTCGACTTAACGAAATAAAAGTTAATCCGAGTGAAATAAACTTTTACTTTAATTTTAAAAATTATTCATCATCAGTTAAGGCTCGTAATAAGCATGGCGGGGAAATAGCTATTTTAGTAAAAGAAGGAATTGAATTTAAACAGAATTTTTCATTTGTATCATAATAAGCTTAGAAAATTACACATTTTTTTGTATTTAGTCTCTACAATCCCCCGATTATTCAACTCCCTTTCGAAATTTTCCTAGATATTTCAAGGAAATGTAGAAAATTTATAATGGGAGGTGATCTGAATTCGAAACTAAAAGTATAGAATGTTTTAGTGAAAATGGGAATGGCATTATTTTAGAAAAAATTATAAACAAGCTTAACCTCTCAGTATTAAATGATAAAACACCAATATAAAATAAATTTAAGACAGAATACTATGAAGTCTTGGATATTTTTTTAATACCATGTTCACTCTCAGATAGAGTTGTTAACTTTAATGTTCTGAAAGATGATGATATGTTGAGTGATCATTTTTCTTTTCAAAGACATATTTCATTTGATCATGCTATTACATTTAATTGTTCAAATTTAAAATTTGATTTTAAAAAAGCAAATTGGGGACTCTACCAAGATTTACTTAAGTTCTCTAGTTAGGATAAAAGTTATACTGAAAATATTGACGAGCTAATTGAACAAATTTCAAAAAAGATTATTCATGCTGCTCAAAAAAGTATACCCCTCCACTCATAAAAGTTTTTTAAATCTAGTTTAGCAAAAATTTTGTCACTTTAATTAAGGAACGAGGAAAAGGAAGAAGACCTTTCCGAAAATCCTGAAGGCCTTCTCTTAAGGTAGCTTATAATACTTATTGCTTATATTACATCTGAACTACGTCTCAGTCGAAAAAATTTTTTGAACAAAAACTCGAATTCATAAATAAAACAGGATAAAATCAATTGTCATGTATGCCTTTTTGGAAGAAAATAAATGAGTTCAGATCATAGAAATTTTCAAGACAAATTCCATCACTTTTTAAAAGATGATAAAGAATGTAGTAAGGATATGGAAAATTTGAAGTGGTGGAATTGTTGTGGAATTGTAAAATGCCAGTTCGTGGTTCGAATGGTCGATTTTGTCAGGTTTGGTGTCATTTTTAAGCCAGCTGTGGAGTTCCTCGATGTCAGCGTCGAGTAGCTGGTTATCGTTTTTGTTGGTTTCCTGGAAGATCGTTAGGTTAATTACTGTTCCCGGGTCTTCAGTTCCTGACTCGTCATCTGAGCGCTCTTACAGCCATCTTGATAAGGCGTCGGCATTTTCGTTCTCGTGTCCGGCTCTGTACTCTATGTCGAATTCATGGTTCCTTAATTCCAGGAGCCATCTGAAGAGTCTTGGGGAAGGTTCTTTCAGATTCTTTAGCCAGATAAGAGGTTTGTGATCTGTTATCACTGTAAATTTTCTGCCTGTCAGGTATTGTCGGAAGTGTCTGATAGCTAGGACTAGTGCAAGCAATTCTTTTTTCGATTAACTGTACCTTTGTTATTGTTCGGTGAATCTTTTACTCCAAAAGCAGATTGGTCTGTATGCTCCATTGAAAACTTGCGATAAAACTGCACCTGCGCTGTGTTGGCTCGCGTCTGTTTCCAATCTGAATGGTAGGTCAAAGTCTGGGATTACAAGTACTCCTGTTTTACCATCGCTGGGTTTGGTGAGGTAAGTCCTTAACTCGTCGAAGCTCTCTAAGCATTCAGTTAACCACTTGAATTTGATACCTTTTTCCGTGCATTTGTGCAGGGGTGCCGCGATTTTCGTGAAGTCCTTAATGAATCTTCGGTTGTAACTTGCTAAGCCTAGGAATGCTTGTAATTGATTGATCTTTTTTGGCCGTTTGTATTTGTTCAGTACTTATACTTTGCTGGGTGCTGGTCTTATTTTGCCGTTTTCAATGATGTATCCTAGATACTCAATGCTGGTGTTGAACCAATCACATTTCTCCCAATTGATTTTTAGCATGGCCATTCTGATTCTGTCGAGGACTGTCCTGACATGTACAAAATTGTAGAACTCGGGGACAGAGTTTATTTGCGAAGCTTGTATTTTCCCAAATATTTTCACCATTTGTTTCTCGAGTTCTGGTTGGGTCGTGTATCCTCTTTGCGCACCGAATTCGAATCGTTTTAAGCATTAATAGTCAAGGAAATTACTTTTCAGCGAAAAAGGTGAACCTTTTCCATCAGATCTGGTGTAGTGGTTCGTAGTGTGGGGTTTTAATCGTTTCTTGTTGGATTGTGTCCTCGTTAGTATCGTCGTTGAAGTTGTAGATATCATCTATGAATGGGTTCGTGTGGTGCAATGATGCTGATTGTCGTGATTTGGGGACGTTGTAGTCACGGAACGGGTTCACTGGTGTGATCAGTTTTCCCGTTCTGTCCCTTTCTGTTTTCTCTGGGCGGGAATTTAGTAGATCCTTCCACATTTCGTCTTCTTTGTATCATATATGTGGGCGGTTGTATCCCTTTCCATCGGGTCCTTGCTGCCTCGTTTCGAGTTTGTGACTCGCGGTGTTTTGTTCGGGATCAATAATCAATAATCAAAGAGTGGATCAATAATCAAAGCAGGGTAAAATAAATGTCTTAAAAAACTAAACTTTAACTGATGTTGCCAGATATAAAAGTCTTTTAAAAGAAAAAATATTTCTTATTTACGTTAATAGAAATGTTTCAATCCAGTTTTAAAATATTAAGATCTTGGTCAATTATGAAGCCCTACAAACAAATTACCTTAATAACAATTATATCAATATTGTCAAATTTATTCTTTTCCGGATAGAATGTTCTTAGAAAAAATCATGCAAAATGTTTTTGACCAGTTTTTGTCTAACTTATTAAAATTACACTAATTATTTAAGTAATTAATTGTAAAATTAAGGCTCCTTAAAACTGTTTCAAGATCTTTTAAATAAAAATGGTAAATCATTGACAAAAATGAGAAAATGCAAAGAACCTAATACTGGCCCTCGTGTTCAATTAATTCCACAAGCAATACAAAACGTTTGCCTGAAGGCCCAATGTATTTATGTCTGTAATTTGTGAAGTTTATTGTTATTAAAAATCAAAAATAAAACAAAAATAATAAAACCTATAGTTACTTATCCGTATACGAGTAAAGACTTATCACTTTCAAAACTACGCAAAGCATACATAATCTGTTTTAAAGGACTATTTTCTTGTCTTTTTACGATCTTTAAGGCAGACTCTTATGGTCTTCCTCTTTAAATTCCATATTTATTATTAAATTAATTTTTTGAAATTTTTATTTTAATTATTTTTTATTTTAATAAGAAATTTATTATTATTTACTTTAATTTTAAAAAGTTTCCGTATTTTTATGTGGTATTGTCGACTATCGAGATTTTTTGTTCAATTTTGATTAAATAAACTTTTTTTAATAACATTAACTATTTTTCTAAATAAAATTCTTCTAATTTGACCATAAATTGTTAGTTATTAAAAATCTTTAGTTGTCATTTTCATTTTGTCGCTCATTTTTTCGCTCAAAAAACATAAAATCCTAAATGAAATTCAAGCTCAATTTTAATAAAAAATTTAATTTTTATCAAAAACTTACAATTAAGAGCAGAGCTCCAATCAGAGTACCTGTTGAAGGAAAATTTAAAAAAATATTAACAAAAATATCTACTAATTTACCTTTTGCCTTTACGGACAAATCGATTGGGACTAAATCAAAAAATACATTTTCAAAACATTAAATTGATTTAAGGAAAAAAATTTTACATGATATGGAAAATCTGTCTGAAAGAGTTACCAATTCTTTTACAAAACCTGCATATTCTTTGGTAAGGCTTCCTATTTGAGTCATTCCATCGGCTGTTAATAATTTAAATTCATTATCACATGGACAACAAGCCCCATCCCAAATACAACATGGACCTTCTATCTTTAAAATAACATTTTCTGTTTCGTCAAGAATATCATAGCTGGCTTTCCAAAATGAACCCCTTTTTAAAATTCAAAAAATGAAATTTTTATCTATCAATTAAATTTTTATTTTTCACTTTTGTTTAATTGTGCCTATCAAATTTCCTGGTGGTGCCTCAACTCTAACTTCAAAAGCACAGCACATGCAACAGCCTGCACACCAACAACATCCTGCACAACACTTGAATTCTCTAGTTATCATCATCACTTCCTTATAAAAGCATATTTTATTAGAATTAAGGTGAATTAAAATCATGTATGTACTTGTTTAAGATTGTCCACAACATGGAACTTGAATCCACGTTGATTTCCACAGCAAATTCTCATGCAAGTATCGGTTTCTATAAGCAAAAAAATTATCAAAAATTAAAAATGTATGAGATAAAATTGCCTTCAAAAGCATAGAAAAATTGTTCATTGTATGAATTTCGAAGGGCATATTTATTGTTCCTTTCAAATCCAGTGAATGCCTCAATTAAGCTGACCAACTGCTCGACTTCAATTTTATCAAGTTGAGTCAAGTATTCCAAACCAGGAGGGCATCCAGGAATCGCCATGGGCCGGTTCATCCACTCATTAGCTGAATCAGGTTCTTGTGAGACTGGGTGAAAATTCATCCTGAAAATTATGAAAAATTTTCTTAAAAAATAAATTATGTGTTATTAATGAAATTATTTTAAAATAATTCTCTTGGTCTGAATATTAAGTGGAAACCTTAGGATGCATTGATCATCTTACAAATCATAAAATCTACATTATTTATTTGGAATTTATTTAAAACTTTCATATAAAAATTTCAAATCTTTTCAAATCTTTTTAGAATTCGTTTTTTGAAAATAAATATATTAAAATCCTTAATAATTTGGATAATTTTTATTTTATAAGGTAAATTTTAGGATTTAACTATTTTCTTTCATCTATTTCGAAATTTATCAATGAATATTTTACTATTTAGTCATTCTTTTCTTCTCTTCGACATATAAAATAATTTCAAAAAAATAGAAAAATAGCTCTTATATAATAAAATTAAAAGAACTGATTTTGCGATAATACTGATTCAAGTAAAGCTCGTGATTTAAACTTTTATAATTTTTATTATTATATTTTCGAAATCACGAACAATATAATTCACTTTTATTTTGATTAAATTTTTGTTGGTTAAAAATTAGTGCTTGAAGAAATTAAATTAATAGTAGAAAAACAAAAGCGATTTCAATAACAATTCTCTTTAATTTTATAATTCTCCAGGTATTAACAAAAATGTCAAAATTTGGTCAATTTAGTGACTTGAAATCAGATGAAAACAGGTAATTAAATATACTTTATTTAAAATTATTTTTTTTAATTAGAAAAAATTATGCAAATCCAAATAACTCTTATTAAACAAAGAAAAGAAATTATAATTTTGTCCCTTAAAAGCTAATAAAATAAAATATTGTTTAAAAAAATATAACGTTTTACATTTTAACCGAGAATTAAAGAAAAAATGAACAAATTATCATTATATTTTTGTGAAATGAAAAGTGTATTTAGCAAATAATAAAGTTTTTTGAAGTACAGTTCAAAAATTATTTTTTAAAGATTAATTTTGTTTGAGCACAATTTGATTAAATAAAAATAAGAATGGTTTATCAAAAAAGTTTCTTTAAAAATTGTTTATTTTGTCCCTTCCAAAATTAAGATATTTAAAATAACCGCAGTTTGAATTTAGTCGTACGAGAATCTAAAAAATTATATAAAATCTAAAATAAAATTTAAAACTTTTTATTTTACCGACAAATTATTTTAATAATTTTATTAATTTAAAAATTAAATTTTTTTTCTTGAAAGTGTTGATTGTGAATCTGATTAAAATAAAGAAACACTTTCATTTTAATTGAATATTGAAAATTTTGAACATTTCTTTTTAGTCTATCTTATAATATTACAGTGATTAAAAAAATTCTTTTATTAAAATTGTACAATTCTGTTGTAGAACTAGCCAAACCGAAAGTTTTTTTTGTATTTTTTTTAAATTAAGTTTTAAAATTTTCATAAAAATATAATGTTTATTTTTTTTGTATTTCCTTGAAAATTCAATTTATTTTTTATAAAGTTATTTTTCGGATATAATTTGCTACTGGAATAAATAAAATGGTATAAAACTTACCTAGAAACTCATTAATAGAAATCGTAGAACTTTTTAATTTATCTCTTAGAGAAGGTAAAGTCACGAAAGCGTGGAAAACTTAGAACATTACTATGATTCAAAAAAAGGCCTCTACTTTACAAGATCCTTTAAATTATAGACCAATTAGTATAACGAGTTGTTTAGGAAAGTTACTGGAACGAATAGTATATTCAAGATTATACAATTTTTTGGAACAAAATTCACTCCTTATTCAGGAGCAGTCTGGATTTAGGAAACACCGGCGAACATCAGATAATCTTTTCTTTTTAATTCAAAAAATTGTAGAATCATTTAATAGAAAAAAAAGAGTTTGCGGCCTGTTTTATGATATTTCTAAAGCCTTTGATAGAGTTTGGCATGAAGGTTTACTTTTTAAATTGATTAAAATGAATCCACCTCATTACTTGACTAACTGGATTAGATCTTTTTTAGACTCTAGGACATTTAAGGTAAATGTGAATGTTCACCTGAGCGAAGAATATCAAATAACTGCAGGTGTTCCTCAAGGCTCAGTAATTAGTCCTCTTTTATTTAGTATATATATTAATGACATCCCCAAAAGAAACAAAACAAATAATGAATACTCTCTCTGCTTTTCGCAGATGATCTAGTTACATTCTTCATTTATAACAAAAAGGGGAACCTTGAAAATAAGATAAACAAATACACCAACGAACTAGAACAATGGCTTATTAAATAAAAAATGAAAATATCAGTTGAAAAGTCGTGTTCTGTAATCTTTTCTAGGTACAAAAAAGAGAGTGAAAATCTAAACTTAAAAATTTATGGAAACAGAATAGTGAGCCCAAAAGAAATCAAGTTTCTTGGCATTAAATTTGATTCCAAGTTAAAATTTAATAAACTGGTAGACGAAATTAAAGAACGCTGCAATAAAAGGTTAAATATTATTAAGATTTTGTCAAATAAAAAATGGGGTCTTACTCAAAACACACTAGGAAATTTATATAAAACTTTAGTCGGATCAATTTTAGACTATTCTTTTCCCTGCTTAAATTCATTTTCTGAAAATAATATCAAAAAACTACAAGCAATTCAGAATACAGCAGTCAGATCTATCCTTAAGTTAAAATATGATACTCCCTCCAACATGTTGCATCATGGGGCTTTTAATAAACTTAAATTACTAACAGTCTCGAATCGGCTTTTTGAGTTGAGTGAGAGATATGTTGGAACAGGACTGAGTCATTCTATTCCATTAGTTGTCAGACTAGTGGATGAATACAAACAAGGCTTCGAATCAAGATATATTGAATACCCTACTCCATTGTGTAATTGCTACCTTACTATTTCCTCTTTTTTTTCATGAAGCTTCAACTATGTAAACTTCTGTCACATGTAACAATTTATTTCAATATATGTCTTTTAAACTTTCTTTAAATTTTTTTTTTTTTTTTTTGGCTGATTTACTTTATTTTTATTTTATTTTATTAACTATTTTTTTTTTATTATTATTTTTTTAAACTTTATTCTGAAGGAGCTCTAGCTCGGTACAGAAAACAAATAAATAAATAAATAATAACTTATGCACCAAGAGGCTTTCAATAAATTTAAACTACTAACAGTTTCAAATCGACTCTTTGAGTTGAGTGAGAGATATGTCAGAACAGGATTGAGTCATTCTGTTCCACTGGTCGTCAGACTGGTGGAAGAATATAGAGAAGGTTTCGAATCAAGATATATTGAATATCCTACTCCATTGTGTAATTGCTACATAATAATTTCTTCTTTTTTTCCTGAACTTCCAAATATTTAAACATGTCTAAGTTTTAAAAACGTAACTTTTACAATTTTTTATTTTTTTCTATATTTTTTAATTCTTATTTTATTTTTTTAACTTTTATTTTAATCATTTTATTTTGATTTAATTTTATTTTTATTTTTATTTTTTTTTTTTCTCTGAAGGAGCTAACGCTCGATACAGATTTACAAATAAATAAATAAAAAACTTATAAGTTGAAAAAAAATTATTACTTCATTTCTATTTCTTCCTTGCAATGTCCGATAGCATTAGGCTTCCGGCCATTAGGATACATCTAAAACCTAATGTCATCAATCAATATCAGAACCCTTACGCTCTTCAAAAGGAACTGTCAAGGTGTAAAAAGCTAGACCTTGCAAAAATCAAATTTGCTAGGATCAAAGCAGACGCAAATCTCCTCATTATTGCCACGGATGACCAACAAACTCACACAGAACTCTCCACTAAAAACAGAAACACAATCTATCAAAGCAACATCACACAATGTACCAGTAGACATTGCACTCACCGAGCCAGAAGTGACGGATGAGCTCGAATGACAGGGTGTCACCAATGCCTGTAGAAGATCGATTAAAGCCACAGGCATGCCGACAGAATATGTCACAATCTTCATCAAGTCAAAGGAAGCCATGGACACATTATTACAAGACAAACTAAAGCTTGCTCTTTGCAGGTTCCGAGTCACCGTAGAAGAGAAAATTATCCAATGCTTCAAGTTCCAAAAGATTGGCCACACAGCAACAAAATGCACAAATCAAATCACCTGTCTCAGATGTGGAGGTGATCATAGTCACAAAAACTGCATAGCAGAACTCAAATGTGTCAACTGCAAAGGTCCACATGCAGCCTGCGCACGCATGCCCGTCGCTTAAACCTACATAAAAACCCGAACAACCAACGAAGCAAACCAGTCAACCAAGCAGCATAACCCAAGACAAAAGTTGAAGTTCAATAGTAGCCAACACAAACAGTCTACCAACAACACTGGCTGCAGCAACAGTACAACGAAACAAAGATACTTGAAATCCGATACTTGAAATCCTCATTAAACTTACAACTGAAATGACCCTTCTTTTGTCGCATAGAGAAGTCTACTCACTCTCAAATGTTGCCAAACTCAAGACTGCGGCGCAACACATCAACAATTCAACAAACTGTAATATCAACCAAGAAACAATCAGTCCGAAGTCTCATCTTCGAAGCCATTCAAGCTGATCATGCAATCACACAAAACCATCAAAACTAACATTCAACTCCGCCGAATTTCTAACAAACAAAGAGAAAAAGTCGCTCACCATCTCCAATCTCTATTAGCAACCACATAAGCCCGAACCCAGACAACACAAATATGGATACCGAAAGCTCGGTTCTTCAAACGCCAAACAAAATTATCAACCTAGCGACAAGCAATCAAAGTGTCAAACCTAGCAACATTGGCGAAGATAATGCAACTAAAAGCAACAATAACCCAAAACATACAAGCAAACAAAAACGACAGTCGGCTTCGACACTAATCAACAAGACAGTGACGCAATCAAACAAAGTGACGTCCAAAAACCATGTCTAGACATCCAAATACGAAACTTCCAAATAACTCGTTATTTTTTAGCAGGTTAGTAATTACACATTGGAATTGTTTTCATTTACCTAGTAGGATATATTTATTAGAAGATTTTTTAGCTCAAAAATGTCCTGATATTGTGTTCCTAAATGAAATAAAGATAAATCACAGTGACATAAATTTTTACTTTAATTTCAAAAATTATATATCATTAGTTAAGGCTCGTAATAAGCATGGTGGGGGAAAAGCTATTTTAGAAAGAGAAGGAATTTAATTTAAACAAGACTTTTTATTTGATAAGTTTTCTGCGGAACTTCTTTGTATCAAAATTAGCTTAAAAAATTCACAATTATTTGTATTTAGTCTCTACAATCCACCAAATATTCAAGTCCCTTTCGAACTTTTCCTAGATATCTCAAGGAGTGTGGAAACTTTATAATGGGGGGTGATCTGAATTCGAAAACTAAAAGCTTAGGTTGTTCTAGTGAAAATGAGAATGGCATTATATTGGAGAAAATTATTAACAAGCTTAACCTCTCAGTGGTAAATTATAAAACACCAACATATAATAAATTTAAGACAGAATATTATGAAGTCTAGACATTTTTTTAATACCATCCTCACTAACAGATAGAGTTGTTGACTTTAAAGTTCTGATTGATGATGATATGTTGAGTGATCATTTTCCTATTCAAGCACATATTTCAGTTGAGCATGCTTTAACAGTTAATTGTTCTAATTTTAATTTTAATTTTAAAAAGGCAAATTGGGGACTCTACCAAGATTTACTTAAGTCTTCTAGTCAGCATAATAGTTAAACGGAAAATATTGATGAGCTGAATGAACAAATCTCTAAAAAGATTATTCATGCTGCTCAAAAAAGTATACCCCTCCATTCTTAAAAGTTTTTTAAATCTAGTTTACCAAAAAATATTGTAATATTAATCAAGGAACGAAGAAAAGTAGGAAGATCTTTCCAAAAATCTAGATGTCCTTCTCTTAAGGTAGATTTTAATAAGCTGATATCCGAGCTCCGTCTGTGTCTAAAAGAATTTTGGAACAATAACTGGCTCGATTTCATTAGCAAAACAGGAAAAAATCCATAGTCAAGTAGACCTTTTTGGAGGAAAATAAATAAGTTCAGATCAAAGAAATCTTCAAGACAAATTCCATCACTTTCTAAAGATGGTAAAGAAATTAATACGGATATAGATAATGGAAAAATCTTTGACGATCTATTAGCCACTTCTTTTAGTCCTCACATCGATTTTGTGGAATCGGAGGATAAGTGTGAAGTATCACAAGAAATAAAAGATTACTTAATTAAGGTACAAAATAACTTTAACGAGCCCATTACTCTCTTAGAAATTGGAGTAGGATATTCGACGAATCTCGATTCGAAACCTTCTCTATATTCTTCCACCAGTCTGACGACCAGTGGAACAGAATGACTCAATCCTGTCCTCACATATCTTTCACTCAACTCAAAGAGTCGATTAGAAACTGTTAGGTGTTTAAGTTTATTGAAGACCTCTTGGTGCATAATATTGGAGGGGGTATCATATTAAAATAGAAATTTTTCTTTCCATTTAAAAAGCCATTTTCAACTTCGTTTAGGTACTTATTGATCGATTTTTCAAGATTTCCTTACTTTTTGAAAGTTAAAAAAGTAGCCAAATCATCTGCAAAAAGAAGAGAGTATTGACAGTTTGTTTCGTTTTGGAATATCATTTATAAAAAAACTGAAAAGAAGTGGACTAATTACTGACCCTTGTGGAACTCCTGCTTTTATAGAGTATTGATCACTTAAATGACCATTTACATTTACTCTAAAAGATCTTAAATTTAGAAACGATCTTATGCAATAAATAAGATAAGAAGGTAGATTAGTTTTAATTAGCTTGTAAATTAGTCCTTGGTGCCAAATTTTATCAAAAGCTTTAGAAATGTCAAAATATCGACAACAGACTTTTTTCTTTCTATTAAAAGACTCTACCACTTTTTGAATAAGAAATTAAAGATTATCTGCAGTGCGCCTGTGATTTCTAAATCCTGATTGCTCATTTATAAGTAATTTTATTGTTCTCAAGAAAATTATATATTCTAGTGTAAATAATTCGTTCAATTTACTTTCCAAAACAACTTGTCATACTAAAAGGACGATAATTATTAAGGTCTTCACTATGAGAAGATTTCTTGGGGATCATGGTTATACTTGCTATTTTCCAGGATTTTGGGACTTGTCCTAGTTCCAAACTCGTGTTAAATAGTTGACTTATTTCAAATAAAGTCTCTATAGGTCATTTTTTTAGAATTTGAGTGTGGATCAGATCTAGACCAGACCCCGATAGTTCTTTGAGTTTTTTAAGGCATTTGTAATTTCTTAGAGAGTAATGGGCTCGTTAAAGTTATTTTGTACCTTATTTAAGTAATCTTTTATTTCTTGTGATACTTCACACTTATCCTCCGATTCTACAAAATCGATGTGAGGACTAAAAGATTTTTCCATTATCTATATCCGTATTAATTTCTTTACCATCTTTAGAAAGTGATGGAATTTGTCTTGAAGATTTCTTTGATCTGAACTTATTTAATAAACGTTTCGGATATAGAACAATGGCACCAAAATCGGAAGGAAGTTCCAGAAAATTATGACAAACCGTTTTGTCCAAGTTTCGAGAAAGGTGTAGATAACGATCAGCTAATGTCTTTCGAATTTTTTTCACCACCAAACGACTGATAGACAACAAGACAAGACGAAGCATTAAACAGTAGATGCTACATAAAAACTTATTTGGCAGGGTTTTACAGTATTAATGATTGGTACCACTGATCGCCAAAAGGATTTTCATCCGTTTGGTATTTGTATTTCAACCAACGAAACATAAGATGACTTCAGATTTCTTTGCGAATCACTCAAAAAAGTTGTTTTCAATGTGATGCAACTTTAGTTTTCGCCAAACATCGTTATCGCAGATGCTGCCGATGCAATCACCAATGGATTTCAAGAAGTATTCTCTGACATTTTTGAGTTGAGAGTAATGTGCTTCGCTCATGTTATACGTAAAGCCGACGCCCAATTGAATCGTTTCACCACTGACGCCCAGAAAGCCATCAAGAAGTTAATCAGACAAGATATCATGCAGCTTGAATTATGCGAATCTAAAGAAATTTTAACCTAACCAATAATGCTTTAGAATCCTAAAATCTCATCATCAAGCTAGAGTCAACTATGAGACAACGTTATAATTTTAGTTCATTCCTTACAATCTTAGAGAATGACAAATTTTTACACTGATTTTAATTGCGATCTTCAATTGTTTACTGCCGCTTTTCAATGGACCAGCAATATAAAAACTAAACATATTATCAAAATCTCTTCCTCTAATGGTCGAATTTTTTATAGCCATCAAGATCTTAATCTCAAGTTTACTCAAGAAACAGTTGACGACTATATTTCTAAAAAACAAGATTTATCTTTGTGTACATTTAGTGACTATTCTCAATTTTGTCAGATTCATGAGACCAATCTTTGCTCCGATGATTGGAAAGAGGTAAATGCAATTGTAGAGAATTTACTAAAAACTACATTTGCATTCATGTTCTTGGCCTTGCATACCGTTACAAGCTTTGCATTCTCCCAGAAGAAGCTAAAACTATTTCAATTGGTCAGAAACGTAAAAGAGGAAGACCAAAAAAGCAAAAAGCAGCCTTGTTTTACCAAAATGATTGTAACTTGAACAGTTCAGATAATGAATCCGAACTCGAGAAAGCAGGTGTCGAACAAGAGCCTACTATCGATTCAATAGTCGTTGAGAAAGCATATGTGGCTGAAGAAACAGTCGTTTTACCAAGAAAAGGAGGAAGGCCAAAGAAATCAACAACTCAGGTGAAAAAACCAAGAAATAATTAATCATTTTTTTTTAAATTTTTTTATTTTATCTTAATTAAATTTTTTTGTTATACAATTAATTCATTTTGTCATTTAAAAAAATATTTTTGTCACTAAAATTATATTATTTTGTCCATATAATAGGTTTTATTTTGTCAGTGCAAAATTATTAATTAGTCATCTCAACAAGTATATTGGTCAGCCGTTTAGTTTTTTTGTCAGAACAATTAGTTTTTTTTAAGTCAGCTAAATTATATTAAATTAGTCACCCCCAAAAAAAATAAGCCTTTAATTTTAAAATTTTGACAAAAAATTTTAAAATAAATTTTTTTAAGATCTGAAAATGAAGAAGAAAATAAGAATAATAGGGTAAAAACAGCACAACCAAGTAGTGCATCGTATCTTTATTGCGGGAATTCAGACCCAAGTAATTTTTTACCTTCTTAATGTTGTGATAATGTTTCACCATTTGACTCTAAGTTTTATTTTGTTGCTGTTTTTGTCAAGACAATCAAACAGATAATTGTGAATGTGGATTATGCCATTGTTGTTGCTGTTGAGGAGACTGTGACTGTGATGGATGCGATTTAGGAGGATGTGATTTGTGTGGATGCGATTGTTTGATTTTTTACAAATTAAAACTGAATACTCAAGTTTTTACCACTTCTATTACATTTAGTTTCTTTATATTTTTTTTTATTATTGAAAATGTACTAAATCATTATCAAAATGTACTAAGCCGTTGTCAAAGTTGATTAAAACTAATTCATTTAATTGATAAAATTTTTAATATTTAAAAATAATTAGGAGCCAATTTTTTTGAAAGAATAACGGATATAAATAGCTACGCCACCACCAACAATCTGTTCGCGATCTTTATTATAAAGTGTGTAATCTTTCAAATTTTTAACTGTATTAGAGTTGATGCAAGTTTCCGTCAGCATAATTAGATGTGGAAAGTTTTTAACAAGTATTAAAGAATTGAAACAGTCCCACTAGTGACTAATGAAGTTGAGTTAGTATAAATACATGTAAGGAACGATTTTCCATTTTCAGATGAAGTTGCCTTTTTTTGAGTTTTATTATTACTTTTTTTGCCGTTGTGTATTTTGTTTACTTTAAAATATGATTCTTCTAGTAAATCGGTCAATTTTCTGGATTTTTCCAGATAAGAGACCCCAAAAGAATTCGATATGTTTTTTTGGATCTTCGCTGCATTGTAACATACCGTATTTATGTCTCCCATCACTATGAGATGGTTTGTCATTTCTTTCGACGCATTCTTTCCTAGCCGCTCTGACCACTTCCATCTCATTCGGTGTTAGATCTCGGTTAATAAAAACATTTTTTTGTAGTGATCTGTGTTTTTGAGTTTTTTTGAAAGAATAAAACAATGATAAATTTATATTAAAAATTTTAATTTTTCTTCAAAGTCAATTTAAATTAAAACAAATTGATATTATTGTAAATTTTAAGCTTATATCTTGCATATTTTAGCATTGATCTCTTGATCACAAAACTATTTATCAATCTTGAATAAAAATTTCGGGAGATCGAAGTTTGGAGCATTTTTTTGGAGCAGAGCAATATGTTCAAATAAGACATTGATAACTTTTCAAAATGAATATTGTTATTAAATTTTTATTTTTAAGAATAATTTAAAAAATTTTTTCAAAATTTAAAATATTTAAAAATTTCGTTAAGTTATCATAATTTAATCGGAATTTAAACAATTTTAAATAAATTGTTTTGCTCAAGATAAAAATTGCTACCAATCTCCCAAAAAATCTAAATATTTTCCCCCATTATAATTTTTTCCATTAGTTCAATCAAGTTCCCACTATTTCTTACATTAAAGCTTAAATTTCTTGAGTAATTTTTCATCAGTCTTTTTTTTATAATTCTCATCGGACTTATGATAGAAAAGTGTTTGAGTTATTAAAATAATGATGAAGATTTTATAAATTTTACCAACATAACAGGCAAAAAAGAATACGAAACTTATTTATAACTACATAAATTATAAAATAAAAATATAAAGTCAGTTTGATGTTATTGAAGTGAATAGATTATGAACAACAAATCTTTTATAGTTCATTGATAAAGCAACTTATGAATATGATAAAGGAAAAATGTTGAAAATGTGTTTACTTACTTCTGAAAGGCTTTTGATAAAGTTCCTCATTGGAAATTGAAAACAAAACTTGAATCTAATGGAATAAATGGTCAACCTCTAAGATTGACTGAGTCGTTTTTGATTGGGATGATACAAAGAGTTATTTTGGGTAGTAATCCATAATGTTAAAACACAAGGAGTGAGTTATAAGCGGAATTCCACAATGATCCGTTCTTGCCCGAATCCTATTATTATTTTTTATCAAAGATCTCCCTGAGAGCTTCAACAGTTTCAGTCTAGATTACTCCGATAACTTGAAATTAATGCGAGTCTCCGAATTCACGAATATGTTTTTTAATTTAAAAGGAATTATTAAATTTTAAGTAAAATTTTAAGTAAATTTTAGATCAATAAACAAACTAAAACAAACCAGCTTATTGTCAATTAACTCTCCCCACCTTACAAGAAACCCTACAAACTAGCAATAAAACATCTGGCGACGAGGAAAAAGAACAAAAACCAATGTCTAGCCCAGACAGCACAATCCAATAAAACGAAGAGAAAGAAAAAGAAGACAACGAAGCAAGATATCATGACACGCTAACATAGCAACCAGACACGCACACGCAGCAACCAGACACGCACGCTAAACAAACAAGCGAACTCGAAAACTCGAAATCAAACACAGAAATCGCTGACAACGCGACATGTGGTAGTTTCCAATATCAAACCGGAGAGGATCTTACCACAGCAGGTTCGAGATGGAATATGTGGCTTGAGCGGTTCAAGCTATTCCTACTAGCCAAAAACCCTCCGCAAGACCGTGTTTTACCGACCTTCTTGCTCATGATCGGTCCTGAGTTCTACGAAATCTACAAGAGTCTAGCTGGTGGAAATGAAAACATAGACCAAGCATACAAGCTCCTCACAGATCACTTCACCCCTCAAAGGTCCGAGTTTGCTTTCACAATTCGTAGCAGGTTCGAATGCCAGCATTCCAGGAAAAATGTTGCCGAAAAAACAACCTCACCTTTGAAAATGCAATCGATAGCGCTCAAAGCTACGAAAGCTGTGTCCAGAATATGAACCTGCTCACCAACCCGACGTCAGAATCGTCCATCCTTTACGCAAAAAGAAAAAGAACACACTCAAGCTTTGATAATAAAAAGAAACGTGGCCAATGCAACTGGTGCGGGGGTCACTGCGAAAGCAGAGACACGTGCAGAGTAAAGGGCAAACAATGTCGCAACTGCGAAAAGCTAAACCGCTTCGCATCAGTCTGCCGAAGTGTCAAATCCAAATGTCATGAGCCCAAATCAAAGAAGCCAATTAGACTCATAGAGGGAGCAGAATCAGAATCGGATATGAGTCACACACTCGACACTAATGAATATTCCAACTACCTTAGATACAAACAAAGCCAATCATATGGTCTGTTCGCCGTATCTGATAGGCAAAAGCCCGCAAATGATGGTCCTAGAGTATCAATTTAAATAAACAGCACAAAACTGTCATTCTTAATTGACATTGGTGCTCCATTCAATGTCATCGACGAACCATAACGTACCATAACATCCACAACAGGCCGACACTTCAAAAATGCCGGACAGAATACTATGGATACAAATCTGGATCAGCACTTCCTATTGTAGGGCAGTTTGTAGTGGAAGCAAGTACAGCCAACCAAATGACAATAGCCGGTTTCATCGTCATAAGAGGTAAAGCTGAACTTCTCTTAGGCTAAAAGACAGCAGTGGCACTCGGCGTGGTCAAAATAATAAACACCGTGGTCACAGAAAGCAACACAAGAAGAGCAAATGATCCAGACACGGCGTTCAAAGGAAAGGTCAGAGAAATGTTCCCAAACCTTTTCTCGGAAACAATGGGTTGTATCACTGAGACTATAGTAAAGCTAGATATCGACCCAAATGCAAGGCCTATCCGATAAAAACTACAAGACCAGTAGCAATCCATCTCCAAGACCTAGTGAAGGAGGAGCTCGAAAAACAAGTAAAGGAAGGAATCCTGGAAAAAGTCGACTCATCGATGGGTCCAACCCCATGGATATCAAACCTGGTAGTTGTGCCGAAAGAAAAGAAATCAGATACAAACAAACAAGGAAACCAACTAGAAGTCAGACTCACATGTGACTCAAGACCAATAAACAAGGCGCTGCGACGCACCAGACACCCAACAAAGTCACTCGAGGACCTAATATACCTCGTAAGCGGATCAGTTAAGTTTTCAAAGCTGGACATCAGGAAGGCTTTTCAGCAGCTAAAGCTCTCTGAAGATTCCAGGCATTTGACCACAATAACGACCCACTGTGGCCTCTTCAGATACAAGAGACTCCACATGGGAATTTCAAGCGCATCCGAAGAGTTCACAGAGGCAATAAGGAAAATTCTAGAAGATATCCCAGGTCAAACGAACATGACCGACGATATACTCATTTTTGGGAAGACTGATGCCGAGCACGACGATAGTCTAATGAAAGCTTTAAAAAGACTAGAAAAAAGGGGAGTGACCCTAAACGTTGAAAAATGCGAGTTCAACTAACGCAAGCTCACATTTTTCGGAATGCAGATGTCATCTGATTGCATAAAGCCAACCGAAGACAAATGTCAAGCACTTCGCGACACCAGCCAACCGGCCAACGTGAAAGAGCTAAGGTCTCTGCTTGGCTTGGTTCAATCAAACAGCCGTTTCATACGAAACACCTGCTCAATTGCCGAGCCGCTATGGCAACTCACGAAGAAGCAATCTAAATGGGAATGGAAAAACGAGCACGACACAGCACTCAACATGTTGAAGCAGACCATAACGAACAAATACATGGCCTTCTTCAACAAAGTATGGAAAACCGAGCTCGTGGTCGACGCAAGCCCGGTCGGCTTGGGCGCTGTGCTACAGCAAAGAAATTCGAAAGATACCAACGATGTCAAAATTGTTTGTTTTACTTCCAGACTTCTAAGTGACACCGAGCGAAGATACAGCCAGTGCGAAAAAGAAGCACTATCTAAAACAGATCACAGGCAGAAACAAAGAAGAAGAATTACAGTGTTTTCTAAAAGCATACAGAGAAACACCTCATTCAACGACTAAGGTTCCACCTGCTAAACTCCTATTCCTTCACTCAGAACATCTGGTCTGCCAGAAATCGAGGAGCTGGACTTTGAGAAAATGAAATCGCTCCACGAGTCTGCAAGATCAAATGACGCCAAAGCAAAAGGAACAGATGAAAAGAGAGTACGATAGAAGAATGAGGGTACGTGAACCTCAAATCGAAGTTAGCGCGAAAGTCCTCCTGAAAGTAGAACAGACGAGCAAAGCCGACCCGAAATGGGACCCACAGCCTTATACCGTAATAGCCACAAAAGGCACCATGATCACTGCAAAAAGAGGCAACCATGAAACAACTCGAAACGTCAATCTCTTCAAACCGTACTACGCGTACAATACGGAATGGGTCATGAGCGAGCAATTATTGCCCAAACCACCAACCAACGCAATAAAGCCAGCAACAACACCAATTCAACCACAACTCACAGCAGCACCACCGCAAGCTGAACAAGAACCTAAACCAACTCAATCTAGTTCGCCTAGTACCAAGTCCAATCAGCTAACCAATCAGTTGGTCATCAAACCAAACGAAAGCGTGGGAGACCATCAAAAGAGAGAAGCAACCAAGTTGCCGAAACAACTCCACTCACGCAGCCGGACTCAAATCAACCCAGAAGGTCTGAAAGACTGAGAACCAAGCCTTAGGTTCAAAGCCGAGGGAAAGATGTGGTGTAGTAACCACAAGAGCAGATTTTGTTATGCTCGCTAAACATTATACAAAAATCTTATTTACACTATTTTCATATTTACACTACTTACATGACTTCAATAAAACACACAACACTAGCTATGTATACCAACTAATTTCCTAAGCTTACATTCTTTATATAAATAAAACCAACTAACGATAGAAACTCTATTCACAAACTATTTACATTTTTACTTAATTTTATCCAATTTCTATCTTTCTTCCAAACTCTAAACTGGCTTTAGAATGGCCGTTTTCATTATCATTTTTAGATCAATAAACAAACTAAAACAAACCAGCTTCTTGTCAATTAACTCTCCCCACCCTACAAGAAACCCTACAAACTAGCAATAAAACAAACGTATTTCCTCGATTTTAGTGACATGTCATTATAAGCGAAAAAATGGTTAAAATTGCATTTTCTACAAAAAATTGGACCACTTATGTCACTATATATTTATAAATTATTTTATCTTTGTTAAAATAAATCAGATTAAATTGAAAAAAAAACAACCAATTCTTAATTGGCGTGTAAGAGAAAAACTTTTTTTTTATTTATGATATTTCGAAAGTTATTATTTATTCTTATATATTTCGAAAGTTATGAATATTCTCTATGAATTAAAATCCTTTTTTAATAGTAAAAATTTATTGCATTCAAAATTAAGTAAAAATTTAATTTCAATTCGCACAATAAAATGACTGATTTGGTCTTAACCCTTTTGGCCACAATTTCCACAAACCCAGTTATTAAAATCCTGACATGATCCTCGCATGATCCATGCAATTAACAAAGCTTAGTGTTTAATTCAAGTTTGCAATAAGAACATTATTAACATTATCAAGATAACTTTTACTATAATTTTTATCTTCAATTAGATTATGAATTTGCATAATTTATTTTTTTCTTTAATTTTTACTTTTTCTAAGTGAGGAAGAGGAGAGGAAGAGGAAAATAAATCGATGAAGTTAGTTTTAAAACGTACTGTATCAGCGGAATGAAGGTTGAGGATATTTGATTTATGAGAGCACATGAACAGTTTAATTATAGGAGATTACTTTTGAAAACAAACTAGTAGTTTATATATTTACAAAATTATTGTCAATTGTTATTATTATTATTCTTCATTTCTAATAAAACATAACTTTTGCTTTCAAAATTTGTTTTAAATTTTTATTCTTAATTCAATTTTATTTAGTATAAACTCAAACCATTTTAATAACGACTCATGTTATTTTCTATTCACTTAACTATGATAAAAAATCAAAATCTCAAATCCGAAATAAAAATAAATTTTAACTATTTATTTTTTAACATTTAAGATATTTTTTGACTCACATAAAAAATATTCATGCAAATGAAGTATAAATTTATTTATATTTTATATATTTTTATATTTTTATTCTGAAGGAACATTACAGATTAATCAAAAAATGACCATATAAACATGATGCATGGCACCAAAATTTTATTCAAAGCATATCAAAAAAAATCATTTTATTTCAATATCTATATTTTTTTAAATATTTTTCTTGAAAATCCCTTGATTTTACAATTTAAAATTATTTTTTCTCATTGAAATTTCAATTTTTAGAATAAAAAATTAATCATTTGATATAAGAGGCAAATCTTTGAACATATTTATAATTTCTTCGATGATGCTTATTCACTAAGACATTTTTTTATAGAATTTAGATTAAAAGGATTATTTTTTTTTAGGATTTAATCAAATTTTAATTTGTAATTTAAAAAAAATTGATTTTTCGATCATTCTGATCTTTATTTTATTAAAATATTTGAAAAAAATGCTTTGAAATTTTTAAATATTTTCATTCAACGTAATCTTTTTGAGCTCAAAGAAAAAAGCTCCAAAATTTCTGTACTAAAATACACAAAACGATTTCTAAAAAAAATAAGAATAGTAAGAAGCACGCAGGTAAAAACTACAGCACTATCTGAATAACTCTTGTGCAAGAGTCAACAAAAAAAGTAATTTTCGCGGTTATATCACAAAATAATAAAGAAAAGATGTTAATTTATTAAATTTATTAATGACCACTTCTGGCTTATGCTGAAACACGGACCTCGGTCGGATGGTATTAGGAATTATCCAAAATCTTCCGACCACCGACCATTTTGTAGAGTATTTGATGTACTCTAACGCAAATGCTTAGGAAAAAAAAACTAACAACTGCCTCTTTGTTTATTGAGTTAAAAAAAAGCGTTTGATGTTATTGATATAGATTAATTACTTTTAAAACTCTTGCTTTACAAAATTAGATCTCAGATAATTAAAATTGGCAGTGAAATGTCTAAACCTATAAAATTAAAATTGGGTGTACCACGCAGGACTTTTAAAGATCCGTCTCTAAAATTTTGTGATAATTTTTAAAATAAAATCTTCTTGTATAAAGATAAATCTTTACATTTACTTTCTTTTTTTTTATAGTAATAAACATCACAGGGAAATTAATGTGCCACCAAAAAAATAAAACTAAATAGACAGCCAATTTAATGAAATAATAAATATCAAACTAAAGCAACTAGGAAATTTGACAGAGAAAACAATTTATTTTTTCAATTTAAGTCAAAAATGATAAATTGAATTCTCTAATATATAAAAATAAAAATATCTATTGAAAATCATCAATAAATTAGCATTTAAGTTTAAAAAACGTTTTTTGATAAAATATGATTATTGATAAGAGAAATAAATTTAATTGTACAATAATTATTATAAAAGAAAAGGAAAATAGTTTTTAAAGGTTAGTTAATATAGATGCTGGCTCGCGGGGTTAAATTATTGCGAAATTTTCGGATGATATGTGTCAATGGCAAACAGCAGACAGTACATGACTTATAGTATGATTTATAATAGTTAACTTATGTAAATTATGACAATGTAAATTTCGCATGTACTGTCTGTTGTTTGCCATTGACACATATCATCCGAAAATTTCGCAATAATTTAACCCCGCGAGCCAGCATCTATATTAACTAACCTTTAAAAACTATTTTCCTTTTCTTTTATAATAATTATTGTACAATTAAATTTATTTCTCTTATCAATAATCATATTTTATCAAAAAACGTTTTTTAAACTTAAATGCTAATTTATTGATGATTTTCAATAGATATTTTTATTTTTATATATTAGAGAATTCAATTTATCATTTTTGACTTAAATTGAAAAAATAAATTGTTTTCTCTGTCAAATTTCCTAGTTGCTTTAGTTTGATATTTATTATTTCATTAAATTGGCTGTCTATTTAGTTTTATTTTTTTGGTGGCACATTAATTTCCCTGTGATGTTTTTTACTATAAAAAAAAAGAAAGTAAATGTAAAGATTTATCTTTATACAAGAAGATTTTATTTTAAAAATTATCACAAAATTTTTAAATTCTTATTTTATTTTTTAACTTTTATTTTAATCATTTTATTTTGATTTATTTTTATTTTTATTTTTCTCTGAAGGAGCTAACGCTCGATACAGATTTACAAATAAATAAATAAATAAAATATCTGAAAATTATTTTTTTTATGAAAAAAAAACATCAAGTTTTATTAAAAATTAAAAATTCTATCAAAAGAGTCTTTGAATTTTTTGTTCAAATTACGGAATAGAACAATTGAATATGCGCTTGAGAGAACAAATAAAATTTCACTAAATTCCAAATAGTTTGAACAAACACGACTTAAATGAAAACAAACGTTTTCATAGCCCATGTTTGAGAAAAGTTTTTTAATAAAAACATAAAAAGAGACTGTGAAGTGTCCCATTTTGAGAAGAAAAAACAAAAATAAATTGACTCCAACGGTCCAATTGACCATCAATTCGGTTTCTTTTATTTCTTTTTCTTCTTTTTTTTTCAATTTTTTTGCCAGTTTTTTCTTTCTCTTAAAGCTTTTGTGCAAATAGTAAAGTATTGATGTGTCAATGACAAACAGCAGACAGTACATGACAAAATCATTTAGAAAAAAGCTAAGCAAAAAGAGAGAGAAGAAAAGTCGAGCCACATTTCCCTGGTAGAAAATGCTGTTTACTGAGTGATAGCCGACTTCTCGGTACGCTCTGATCATAAAAGTGTTCTTGTTCGGAAATTCTTCATAGTCCTTTTCATCCATGTCAAACAAGCGCTCATTTACGCGAACTACAAACAGTTTATCAACAGAAATCAACACACTAGTCAACAAAATACACATAGCTGATATTCTAAAGTTTTTATCTGTTTTAAATAAATTAATTCTATTAAAGAAATGATTTTTCTTTATAAGTAGAGTTAGCCTTAGCCATGAAATGGCCAATATGGACGCATTAGACCACAATTTCAAGACATTCTGTCCAAATTGCACAAATACAATGTCAAAAATTTGAGAATATTTTTCTTTTAGAATTGGCGAGCAAAATATTCCATTTAGATAAACACATTTGTTTATCAAATGAACGCTATAGATAAATGAATAAACAATGTTTATTGCGCTGTTAATAAGCATCAATTTAATCGAGGCTGATTTGTTTCTATTTTCAATGTTGAATAAAATTTTAAAATTTATTAAATTTGTTATTATTGTAATTAGGCTTAGGATTGGTGTTACAAATATTGTTGATAGATTGAGAATTTCCGAGTTATAGACCAAATCTTGATAAGTTAATTTTGATGGTCTGAGCACATTTATCAATTCGCAATCAAACAATTTATTTCTGATTTTACACGTTTCTATTTTGTTTGTTAAATTGAGACAAACTGAATCTATAAGGAAAGATGTTAGATTTCCGATTCGGTCAAGGCTTAAAAACAACAATGCAATTGTGCATGTACATTTGTCTACAGTGCCTAAAATATTTAATTGTATACTATTTATGTAGTAGAAACTTTTGAAATAGCAAAAATCATAGTCGGGAAATTTATATTCTTTATTCATGATGTTTAAAATTTTAAAATTATTTCCATGATTGACTAGATTTTTATTATTGAAAAAAAATTCTTCCAAATTGTTCACATTAATGGTAATTGAAATTAAATTTTTTAATTGTAAAATATTTATTTTTCCAATTTTTCCCTTTAGTTCAATTTGCACTGTCTTTTCGAACACATTTACATCCAGCAGAGACTCATCCAAGTCAATTTTGTAAGCGTTTATTAGCATTGATTGAATAGATGAGTTAATATTGCGCTTTGATGGTAAGAAGCCAAGTTTGTTTCTTTTCAAAAAAGTGTCTGACATGCCATTGAACTGGACTAAATCGACTTCACAATTTGAAAATATGAACGGACACGTTTTTCCAAAATAGCGCACTGTATAAGCAAATCCAAGCGATTCTAAACATTCAAAAAAATTTAAATATTCATTATCTACTTCAAGACATTTAGTTGACCCATTGGCAATAACATTAAAATCTGAGTAAAAAAAATTTAAGTTGCTAACAGAAATTTTTTTTTGTAAATCATATAAAATTTTTGATCTAAAATCAATGCCTTTAATGTTCAAAAAAAGAAGATCAATGGACTTGTTAGAGCTTTTATTTGATGTTAAAAATTCAATTGAGTCATCTAATGTTAACTTTTTGTTTGTAATCAAATTTAATTCGTATGCAAACAATTGTAAATCTAGTTGTGTCAAATTTATTTGATTTTTGTCCAAGTTAATTTTATTCACAACCAAAATGTCAAACGAAGACCTAGTTGTTTTGTTTCGGCACGATTGATCAAACCCATTCAAAATTCTAGCTGTAATCAACACTACAAACATGAAAAAATTCATTTTTCTCTCTAAATTTAAGAAAATAAAATTTAAATAAAAATTAAAGCATTTTTATTTTGATCAAGATGAATCAATGGTGTCACTTTAAAAATTTCCTCTATTTTAAAAATAAAATTTTTCATTTTTGACTTAAATTGAAAAAATAAATTGTTTTCTCTGTCAAATTTCCTAGTTGCTTTAGTTTGATATTTATTATTTCATTAAATTGGCTGTCTATTTAGTTTTATTTTTTTGTGGCACAGTAATTTCCCTGTGATGTTTATTACTATAAAAAATAAGAAAGTAAATGTAAAGATTTATCTTTATACAAGAAGATTTTATTTTAAAAATTATCACAAAATTTTAGAGACGGATCTTTAAAGATCCTGCGTGGTACACCCAATTTTAATTTTATAGGTTTAGACATTTCACTGTCAATTTTAATTATCTGAGATCTAATTTTGTAATGGAAGAGTTTTAAAAGTAATTAATTTATATCAATAACATCTAACGCTTTTTTTAAAGTCAATAAACAAAGAGGCAGTTGTTAGTTTATTCCCTAAGCATTTGCGTTAGAGTACATCAAATACTCTACAAAATGGTCGGTGGTCGGAAGATTTTGGATTATTCCTAATACCATCCGACCGAGGTCCGTGTTTTAGCATAAGCTAGAAGTGGCTATTAATAAATTTAATAAATTAACATCTTTTCTTTATTATTTTGTGATAAAACCGCGAACCACCAGATCCTAACAGATCCGGATTAATAAGTAAAAATTATAGGCTTATAAAAAACTATTAAAACTAGAAAAATTTAACGTCAAGTCAAATAACTTCAAAAAATTACTTTTTTTGTTGACTCTTGCACAAGAGTTATTCAGATAGTGCTGTACTTTTACCTGCGTGCTTCTTACTATTCTTATTTTTTTAGAAATCGTTTTGTGTATTTTAGTACAGAAATTTTGGAGCTTTTTTCTTTGAGCTCAAAAAGATTACGTTGAATGAAAATATTTAAAAATTTCAAAGCATTTTTTTCAAATATTTTAATAAAATAAAGATCAGAATGATCGAAAAATCAATTTTTTTTAAATTACAAATTAAAATTTGATTAAATCCTAAAAAAAAATAATCCTTTTAATCTAAATTCTATAAAAAAAATGTCAAAATGAATAAGGATCATCGAAGAAATTATAAATATGTTCAAAGATTTGCCTCTTATATCAAATGATTAATTTTTTATTCTAAAAATTTAAATTCAATGAGAAAAAATAAATTAAATTGTAAAATCAAGGGATTGTCAAGAAAAAAAAAAAAAAGATCTCAATTATTGAAACAAAATGGTTCTTTTTGATATGCTTTGAATAAAATTTTGGTGCCATGCATCATGCTCATTTTAAATGCTGACATATTTAACTTTTTAATTCCTCATTAAAGAATTTTTTCTCTTAGACTTCCTAAAAATACTTTTTCTGTTAACTTTTCAAACATTTTACAAGTGTGATGAAACACCCCCTGTCCCCCAGGTCCTGTCTTCCTCTCTTTTTGTTCATTGATCTGATTGCTTGTCTCTCGGTCTATAAAATACATATAGAGTCTTTATATTTATTGGTCTTTTGACAAATATTTTTAAAAATAAGATTAAAATATTCAAGAAAATGTAAAGTTTTTTTTGTCTAATTCATTTAAAAAATTTTTCTCAAATAAAAAAAATAGGAAATTACTAAGGAAAAATATTTTATGGTAGCATTTTCTAGTGACCAATAATAATCTGAAAGAAGAAAAATATTTAAAGATAAAATGTCTTTTTTGAATGTGTTAAGATACTTTGATATAATTGTGAATATTTGGCTCCTTTAATACTTTTCATGTCATTGAATAACTTCTAATTTAATGACAATTAATTTATTTATTTGATTAATCTGTAATGCTCCTTCAGAATAAAAATATAAAAATATATAAAAATAAAAATTTAATCTAAAAGTTAGATAAAATAAAATAAAAAGAAAGTTAAAAACGGTATGTTAAAAAAGAAAGACGAAAAAAAATTTCAATACAAGACAAAATCTAATTATAAATAGGCATAGTTTTTCGTTTGTAGATAATGTTTTTTTTAGGTAGATAATTTTATTTAAAAATGTAGATAAAATAAATAGTAGATAAATAATTTTTGTTTTAAGATGAAAATACTCATTTTAAATTAAAAAATAATTTTTAAATATTTAATTTTTCAATTTTAAAATAATGTATTTGCTCGATTTTAGTGACATGACACTATACGCAGGGATTCGCTTATAGTGACATGTCACTATAAATCGGATAGAGGAATAAAAGCCTTAAATGACATGTCATTATAAGCGAAAAAAGGTTAAAATAGCATTTTTTTCAAAATATTTGTACCCCTTGTAGAAACATGTCAATATGGGCGAAAAATATTGAAAAATATTTATAAATTCTTATCTCTTTAAAATAAAACAGATTTATTTGAAAAAAGAACTTAATTGGCGTGTAAGAGAAAAACTTTTATTTTATTTATGATGTTTTTTATTAAATATCGAATTTTAAACATAACACAAATGACCAAATTAACAAATTAAAAAACCTTAATTGTATTTTAAACCGATTTATAAATAAATTTATACTTCATTTGCATGAATATTTGTTATGTGAGTCAAAAAATATCTTAAATGTTAAAAATTAAATAGTTAAAATTTATTTTTATTTGGGATTTGAGATTTTGATTTTTTATCATAGTTAAGTGAATAGAAAATAACATGAGTCGTTATTAAAAAGGTTTGAGTTTATGCTAAACAAAATTGTAAATTAATTAAAATCAAAAATTTCTCTTTACAATTTGAACTATTTAATTTTTTGCAAAACTAATAATACCATTAGATTCTTTATTAAATATAATTCCTGAAAATGCCCATTTTAAATAAAAAAATAATTTTTAAATATTTTGTTTTTCAATTTAAAATTAAATAAAATTTATTCTTAAAAAAAGAAAAAATTTCCGCCGAAATTAACATTAAATTTACATAAAAGCAAGCAGTTTTTTTTCGAAATGAATACAAAATTTTGACTATGCCTTGTTTCGACAAACATATTTTGACAACTATTATTTTGACAGGTAATATTCGACAAATTAACATTCAACAATAAATTAATTAGACAAAATTTATTTAGACAAAAAAAATTAGAAATAAGTTTCGATAAAAATTAATTAGACTAAATATAGACAACATGCTTTTTTCTTTCTTTAAAAAGACTCTAAAACTTTACGAGTAAGAAAATAAAGATAATCTGCAGTGCAATATTTCTTAGGTATCATGGTTATACTTGTTATTTACCAGGATTTTCGATATTATGAGTTTTGAAAATCGTCGTTTAAGGGGAGACTTTTTCACCCATAAACTTTTTAACCCATAAATTGATTATACATCAATTTCGCTTGAAGTGCAAACAATCCAGGAAGACCACATGACAAAAAACTGCATTTCTAGACAGAAACGGTTAACGTTTTTTAAAAGTTATCAGAATTTAGGTTTATATTATATGGTTGTATGGTTGTTAGGTTTTTGAATTGTATGAGATTTTAAATATATCACTAAATCAAATCGACTGTTGAGTAGCATTTTTTAGCTCTTTAGCTAACTATCAAGAATTCTGCGATATCATAATGTTATTTCGATCCTGAGACATTGGGCTTCAAGTAAAACATACTTTTAAAAGTGTTTAACCGTGTCTGTTATTTTCCAAAGGAATGGAATTTTCAAAAATTATGAAACTTGGTGATCTAATGTATTCTTAGGTCTATTTTAATTCTGTTATATCTGTTTTGTTATTTCTTTTAAAAAAATTCAATTTTGTGATGGTTCATGTCCTTACAAACGATATTTTTAAATATTTGATAGATAGGAAAAAATAAAGAAATTGTTTGTAAGAAATTTCACAATGGAGTAGTATATTCGATGAATCGAAACCTTCTCTATATTCTTCCACCAGTTTGACGACCAGTGGAACAGAATGACTCAATCCTGTCCTGACATATCTCTCACTCAACTCAAAGAGTCGATTTAAAACTGTTAGTAGTTTAAGTTTATTGAAGGCCTCTTGGTGCATGATATTGAAGGGGGAATCATATTTCAGATTCAAAAATAAATCGAACTGCTGAATTTTGAATAACTTGGATTTTTTTGATGTAAGTTTCTGAGAATGAATTTAAACAAGGAAAAGAATAATCCAAGATTGATCCTATCAAAGATTTGTAAAGATTACTTAATTTTTTTGGTTTTAGATCCCATTTCCTATTTGAGAGATATTTTATTATATTAAGCCTTGAATTACAGCTATCTTTTTAAATAAAAAAAGAAGTAAAATCATCTGCAAAAAGAAGAGAGTATTGACAGTTTGTTTTAGTTCTTTTTGGTATGTCATTTATAAACTTGCTTAAAAGAAGTGGACTAATTACTGACACTTGTCGAACTCCTGCTTTAATATGGTATTGATCACTTAGATGAACATTTACATTTACTCTAAACGATTTTAAATTAAATTCTTGTAAATTCTTGTTAACTAGTCAATCAAAAGCTTTAGAGTTGTCTAAATATAGACAACATGCTTTTTTCTTTCTTTAGAAAGACTCTAAAACTTTACGAGTAAGAAAATAAAGATAATCTACAGTGCAATATTTCTTAGGTATCATGGTTATACTTGTTATTTACCAAGATTTTCGGACTTGGCCTAGTTCTAAGCTCATGTTAAAGAGTTTACTTATTTCAAATAAAGTCTCTATAGGTAAATTTTTAAACATTAGCTTGTGTATCCGATCTAGACCAGACCCAAAAGTTTAATGAGTTTTTTAAAAGCCTTTTGTAATTTTTATTAGAGTGATAGGCTCATTTAAGTTATTTTGTACCTTATTCAAGAAATCTCGTTTATTGTGATACTTTACACTGTTTGGGAGATTTCTATGATCTGAACTTATTTACTATCCTCCAAAAAATTCCACTTGACAGAGGATTTTTTACTGTTTTATTTATGAACTGGAGCCTTTTTGTGTTCAAAAATTATTTTAGACTGAGACGTAGTTCAGATGTAAGCTTATTATAAGCAACCTTAAGAGAAAGACATCAAGATTTTTTGAAAGATCTCCTTACTTTTCTTCGCTCCTTAAATAATTGTTTATATTTTATTTGTAAAAGATTAAGAAAAAATATTGTGAATTTTTTAGCTTATTTTGCCATATCATTTGAGGTTTAATTTTAAAAATTAAAGTGGAAGTTTATTTCACTCGGATTAACTTTTAATTCATTAAGGAGAACAATCATTAATTCATTAAGGCAAAATAAGCTAAAAAATTCACAATTTTTTGTTCTCAATTTTTTATTTATACTTAAATGCTAAGCCAAAATAAATTATCCTTAATTGATTAATAATTAAAAATAAATACTCTAGAATAAAAAAACCGTCTACTTTTTGTAAAATTTGTTAGAGATTTGACCTGTTGAGCTTCTTTGGATGATTTCGAATATAAATTAATGCTTAAATTATCTATTTTGGTTAAAAATTTTAAAAAATGAATTTTGAATATCTCGACCGGAGAAAACATCAGCTGTTTATAATCAGGTCCGATTTAAAGTCGGAACCCAAAATAAAGATAAAACAACTCTTTTGAAATGTTGCACATGCAACAAAGTGACATTTACATGTTTGAATGACAAAGTTATTCACGAACCTGCAAATTCCATAGATTCAACCAAATGTTTAGAACTTCTTCCGTCATATATCGAATCTGTTAAACTTTTTTTCATATTTTTCTTTTTTAATTTAATTCTAATTTTTTTGAATAAATTTTATTTGCTAATTCTTAAAAAATTATTAACCAGATAAAAATACAACCGATTTTTTTATACCATGATTTTTTTACAGACCAGATTTTTTTAGACCCGATTTTTACATCACATCCCTAAAATTTTACATTGATAACATTGAATTTTATCCGTTTTTTCATCTCAGACATTAGCAACTAATAAAATCCCTTTTTTGAGGCTTTAGCGCTCACATATGAGAAATTTTTGCATCCGTTTCAATTTTGAGCTTTTAATCGAACTCAAGAGCTTTATCTTATCTGACACTTAAGTTTTCTATAACTTTCATACTCTTTTAAGTTATTTTCTTAATTGGAAATTTATATTTGCTTTGATTCAGTCCAGTCATATAGTCTTTTCTCATTACGTCTCGAGTGTATTAAAGCACGCTCGTTTTCTTCTTTAACTTCATCTTCTACTTCGTCACACATAAAAAAACTGCCCTCTTTCTTATCTGAAAAATTATAATTGTATATACTTTTAGCAGGAAAATATTTGGCTATTTCAATGAAAGATTTTGAAAAGACTTCAGCAACCATTTGTCTCCCTAAAAATTCATCCAAAAATGATTTTAAATATCGTTCATATTTCCGCAATTTAATGAATCTTTAAAGATTTAAAAGGAAATTTCGTAATGATTGTTTAAAGATATTGGACTAAATTTTATTAAAGAATTATCAAAATAGTAATTATTAAATTAATCAATTAAAATAAATAAAAAATTTTTTTATGAAAATATTATTTTTTTACTATAATTCCATTTTCTAAAAATTTTTTTTTATGGAGCCTTGAATGATTTGATTGGTTCAAACTTAAGCCAAGCCAAGATCAAGGGTTGGATCTTTTACCTCGACAAAATCATATAAACAAAGATTTTAATTAAACATACAAATAAAAAAAAGATAATCACTATCAAATGTGACATTGATTTGATCTGAAAAATCTTTCCTGTTTTTCCCCACATTTATTTATTTCATTGTCAATTTCGATTTTTTTATCGCGATACCAATAATTGAGGAAATTCTTCACTAAACACTATTTTTGATTGAAATTGCTTTATTATGTAATAAAATTTTTTGACATTTTTGAATTAAAAGTGTACTATGAAAAATAAAGTTTAAAAAATTAAAAAAAAAATTTATGACTAAATGTTTTTTTCAGTAGTTTGATTGTTTCTTAAGCCTTTGATAATTTTATCTCCATATCATTAATAATTTGATCCTTCTCTTTAAAAATTCTGCCATGTCAATTAATTCTATTTGACTTTATCCAAACATTTTCAAAACTAAGTACATGATTATTTGAATATTTTCATTGATTCCAGTCTTTGAGGTATTATTAATAGAACATTAATCATCCTCTTCACACAATAAAGTTCGTAAAACTTTTTGAAATTTTTTTTTGAAACTAAATTAAATAAAATAAATCAATTCTCAATAAAAAGATGTTCATACCTATTATCTTGACACAGGCTTAATGCTTACTATTAGCAAATGAAGTTTCGTTATTTGTACCGACCTGAATAATTTTATCTCGATTAGTGTGAATTTGACAAGAGAAACTAAAGAAATATTTAGAGTTACAAAGTTTTATTACTTACAGTGGTGTTACGATATCTGTATTTTACTATTTTTTACTATATTTTACGTAAAATATCGTAAATTTACGAAAATTTACGTAAAATTACCAAAGTAAAATTTAGTAAATTTACGGTATTTTACGTAAATTTACTATATTTTTCGTAAAATATAGTAAAAAATAGTAAAATACAGATATCGTAACACCACTGTAAAAAAAGAAGGATAAAAAGTTTTGAAAATTGTCGTTTGGCTTATCAAATTTAAAAATCAAAATCAAAATTAAATTATTAGTGTCATCACGTGGTATAAAAAGACAGTTGTAAATTGTGTGTTGGCAAGGTCGCTCAACAATACAAAACACTTCTGATGGTGGATTTTTAAAAATTCGATCAAGCTAAATTTGAAGAGGTTGGACAAATAGATTAGTGATAAAGTCTTATTTAGTGCACTAGATATAGCCCTAAACAAAGTAGAAAATGATGCCACCACGTTCATCTACAATTTCTCTTCAAATAAGGTATGAATAATATAGTTTAATGATGATTTTAATGTTGACGAAATCTTCGATCTTAAAAACAATATTAATCGAAACGATCTCAATCTTGAAGATGCAAATGAAGTCCCGGATCCTAGAAGGTATTGTAATTTTTTTTCATTTTTTGCCCACTGATTTCGAGAAACATCGGCTTGAAACCCTTTTTAACGCTATTCTAATTGATGGACTTAAAATTGAACACATTACTAAAGAAAAATATAATGTCTTTAACACCTGGATATCAGCCAACTAATTTTGTAATGACATATAATATCCCAATTTAAAACCCCAGTTGTTACACAGTTTTAACACCTTCAAATTTTCGATCTAGGTATTTTTTAGCATTCTCTTAAGAGAGAAAACTACAAATAGGAAAATAACCTATTCCTTTTCCTCTAGTTTTTCTCTTAGAATTAAGCTCTTAAGAAATGTTAACAGGGATTTCTTCGATTAGAGACATTGTTTTTAATTACAACACTTTGAATTCTCGGATTATTATTTATTATTTATTATTTATTTGTAAATCTGTATCGAGCGTTAGCTCCTTCAGAGAAAAATAAAAATAAAATTAAATCAAAATAAAATGATTAAAATAAAAGTTAAAAAATAAAATAAGAATTTAAAAATATAGTGAAATAAATGAAATGTCAAAAGGAAATGAGAGAAAAAAAAAAAATAAATAAAAAAGAGACAAAAGTTATTTCGGTTTAGTTTTCAGAGAAAAAAGAGTCTATGACAAGGTAGCAATTACACAATGGAGTTGGATAGTTAACAAATCTTGATTCGAAACCTCGTCTGTATTCATTTACCAGTCTAAGAAGTAATGGGACAGAATTAGTAAGTCCAACCCTGACATATCTTTCGCTTAATTCAAAAAGCCGGTTCGTAATTGTATGAATTTTTAATTTTATTTTGGCCTCGTGGTATAAAATTCTTGATGGGGTGTCAAACCTTAGATTAAGAATGGATCGAACTGCTGAGTTTTGAATAGTTTGAAGTTTTTTAAAGTTGGTATCAGATAAAGAGTTTAAACAGGGAAAATTATAGTCTAAAATGGAACCAATAAGCGATTTATATAAATTTCCAAGTGTTTTGTGATGTAGGCGCCAGTTTTTATTAGATAAAATTTTAATTAAATTTAGCCTAGAGTTGCAACGCTCTTTTAATTCATCAATCAATGGACTAAAGGTTAGCCGCGAGTCAAATCTGATGCCTAGGAATTTAATTTCATCCTGTCGCTTTAAATTGTCCCCATATATTTTCAGATCAAGATTGAGCTCTTCTCTTGTTGATTTTGTGAATATCATATAACAAGATTTTTCAATTGAAATCTTCATTTTCCATTTTGTTAACCATGGTTCTAATTCTTTAAGGTAAGTATTGATCCTATGTTCAATGTTTCTTTTAGATTTATAGATAAAAAAAGTAAACTAAGTCATCAGCGAAAAGAAGAGAGTATTCATTATTTGTTTTATCCCTTTTTGGTATATCATTAATAAAAATACTAAATAAGAGGGGGCTAATTACTGAGCCTTGTGGTACTCCGGCTTTGATTGGGAAATCATTGCTATTTTGTCCATTCACATTTACACAAAACGATCTTGAGTTTAGAAAGGATCTGATCCAAGAAATTAAGTACTTAGGCAATTGCATTTTAATCATTTTGTACACAAGTCCTTCATGCCAGACTCTGTCAAATGCTTTTGATATATCAAAAAAAAGACAACATATTTTTTTTTTCCTGTTAAACGATTCAGTTATTTTTTGAATAAGAAAAAAGAGATTGTCCGCTGTACGTCTATGTTTTCGGAATCCTGATTGCTCTCGAATGAGTAAAAAATTTTTCTCAATGTAATTGTAAAGCCTTGTATAAATTATTCGTTCAAGTAATTTGCCTAGACAACTGGTCAAGCTAATAGGGCGATAGTTCGACGGATCCTGTGTTGGTGGAACCTTTTTTGGTATCATTGTAACTTGTGCTTTTTTCCAGTTATTTGATATTTGGCTAGTTGTTAAACTTAGATTGAAGAGTTTTAAAATGTCATAAAGAGTTGACTCAGGTAGATTTTTGAGCATTAAACTGTGAATTAAGTCAGGACCAGATGCTGAATTTTCTTTAATTTTATTAATTGCAAGTATTATTTCAGTGATGGTAATTGATTCAAAAAGATAATTCTTGTTTTTTTCAGAAAAAAAGTTTGAAATTTCATAGTCGACTTCGGATTCCGTGGTTAAATTTGTTAGGTCAGGATTTGGAGTAAACGTTGAAGCCAATAGCTCACCAAAAAGCTGTCCTTTTTCTTCATTTGATTTGAAAAAAATATTGTTTAAAACTAAAATTGGTATCATGTTTGAACTTTTTTTTGTTCGAAACTTATTGATTTTGCGCCAGAACGGCCTAGTAGATAAGGGATTCTTACCCATTTTTTCGATGAAATTGAGCCAATTTTGATTTCTATACTCGCATAGCTTTTTTCGTAGGTCACTTGTAAGTTGATTAAATTGTGTTTTTAAAAGTGGACATTGAGTTTTTTTAAATTTTCTTCTAACTTTCCTACGTAATTTTATAACACCGACAATGTCATGGGGTAGTGTTGATTTAAACGATTTGTTTGATTGTTTTGGGATGCTTTTTTCAGCTGCTTCAAGGATATTCTCAGTAATGAATTCATTTAGTTCATTAATATTTGAAGGTGGTTGCTTTTGATTAGAGCTCAAAATTGCTCTAAAGCTGTTCCAATCTGCTTTTTTAAAGTCAAGTTTGTCTTGTGCTTGTTTCTCAATTATAAGGTGCTCCACTGAGAGGCATGTCCGAATCGGATAGTGGTCACTTGTCATGTCATCGTTTTCAAGGACTTTGAAGTCTGTAATTTTGTCTAAGAGGGAAGAAGGTGCAAGAAAAAGGTCTATAATTTCAAAGTATTGTCTATTAAAAATATTGAAAGTTGGTGACTTATCATTGATTACTGAAACATTGAGCTCATTTAAAACTCTTTCAAGTACTTGACCATTTTCATTTTCTCCAATACATCCAATTTGTTTGGTTTTCGAATTCAGGTCTCCGCCAATTATAAATTTAGTGCAGTTTTTTGAAATTTTTGAGAAAAGTTCGAAAAGAAGAAGTTTATTAGGAGGGTTGTATAAGCTGAAAATGAAAAAAGGATAGTCTCTAAGCTTTATTTGAACACACAAGAGTTCAAGTGAAAAATTATCAAATGAGGAGTCTATGGAAAATTCAATACCATTCTTAATTAATATTGCAACCCCGCCACCTCTTTTATCACGAGGTTTAACAATCGATTGATAATTTTTGAAATCTAAGTAAAAATTGGACTGGGTCGAGTCAGTTTTTATTTCATTTAGCAAAAGTATGTCAGGGGATTCCTTGGATAAAAATTGTTTCAAAAGTTCAGTCTTACTGGGTAAATGATTACAGTTCCAATGAATAATTACTAACCTGTTTTTTGAAGTGGATTTTATTTTTTTGTTCATTTTTATAACGTTTTTAAAAAAAAGGAAAAGAAACTAATTCATGGATTTTCGTGTCGATTTTGGATCTGATTTTGATTCGAATTCGTAATTGATTCGTTAGAAAAAAAACTCTCAAATTCGTCCTCTTCTTCTTCGCGATTTGTCGACTGTTTTTTCGGTTTGCTTTTCGATTCGCTTTCTGATTGACGTTTTGGACGGTTTTTTGTAAAAACTGGAGTCAGATTTGTTTTCGAAATTGATTTGTTCTGACTAGTAACCTGAGACTGGTCATCACTCGGTTTTTGAAGAACAAAATTTTTTAGGACTGGGGTGTTAAGACTAGTGTCACTTGATGCTGAGGAATGGCTTGATTTTTGTTCCATATTCCAGTTTTCAGAAAACTCTGGAGTTTTTGGAGCTGCATTGTAGGACTCAATATTTGTTTTTGGTTCAGTTTCATCAGATTCATTGACATAAAGATCACTATAGTCAATTTTACTACGCTCGAGTGATTTTAACTTTTCAGCCAAAGAACATTTCTGGGTTAAGTGTCCTTTTTGTTGACATTTGCCACAAATTGACTGTTTGAGTGGGCACTTTGCAATATTATGTCCGTCTTCATTACAAAAGTAACACTTTGGCTTTTATTCGGCTATAGTAAAAACACATTTTAACCCATATATTACTGTTGGTCCAGGTAAACTTTGAATTATTGGATCGGCGTTCTTCGGAAAAGAGATTTTCACTCGTTTGGCTCCGTTTTTAATGGTGCTGTCTTTGTATGTTTCCTCCGAAATGTCTTCAATCTTGAGTCAATCAATTTTCAAAACGTTGAAAAAGTTGTGAAGTAGTTGCGTGTTGAAATTTGTGGGTAAAAAATGGATTCGAAATGTACAATATTTTCTGGGATCTACAACTTTATTGGCGTCTTCCAGTATGAATTCTTGATCGTTTAATTTAACAGGACATTCGAACAATTGGGTAAGTTTTAACGTGGAATTGAATTCGATTATCCAGAATTTGTTTGAAGCAAAATTGTAAATCGATGTGATTTGATTTTTTTGGAATTGACTTAAGACTTGGTCAAGTAATTCGAAGATAACTTGGTGGTTAACTGGTTTATCAAGCTTCTTGAGGTTCAGTTTCAACGAATTTTTAAAATTCCATCGTGGAATTTCCTCTTTGTTGGTCGAAATCGCACGCGACATAACCAACTCGAAATTTATGTTAATTTTATTTTTCAAAATTTCTTTTTTTCCAGTCATATAAAAAAATTATAAAGATCTCGGATAAGGTTACATTGGTTTATATAAATGTCCAATCGAAAGAGTTAATTTGATTAACGAAACAAGAAAGATAAAAAAAAATTCAAAGCGGCATTGTTTTTGGATATTATCAGATTAATTAATAATTAATTTTTTGTTATTTTTTGTAGTACAAAAGTTTCATTTCAATCAATTATATATTAATAAATTAGAAAAGTGATAAATTTAGATGTAATTGATATTTAATAAAAAAAAAAAATAAATGTTGTTACTTAGTTCCTAAATATGTTTTTTGTTTTTTATTTGCATATTATAATGTTCATTTTAAAAAATGAAAAATTGGAAAATTTGGATTTTTTTTAAAAACGATTATTTTTTAATTCAGCATAAAAAATTCAAACCATCAAACCTTTTTTTATTTGAAACAAAGAAATTTAGGTTGAGTATTAGTTTTTTTATTAAAAGCCTACTTAATGCATCATTTTTTTATTTGTGTCTAAATTCTTAACACCTCATGATTTTTACCTCCTAAATTCAAAATTTTCAAAGCCTAATTATTTGTTTAATTTTCAATTGTTGATTTTATATCGAAAAAACATACGAGAAATTTAATTTATGAATAGGCTTTCAATAATTTCCATTTATACTTTTAACCAAAGTATTAAAGGTTTTCTTTAAAAAAATTACAGCTGACGCCAAATTTACCTCTTATTTCATCAATTTGAATAAAAAAATTAAAAGAGACAAGTTTAACTTCGAAAATGCCAGTTGCTATGCTAATAACTAAGTTTTGAACAACGTTGCAATTTTTTTTTAAGAGCTACAGCAGAATGGAATCATTTACAAAATCAATTGATAGATTTTATTTAATTTGATTAATTCAAAAATAGACTAGATAAACTAAATTAGCTATGCTACTACGGTCTGTCTTAAAAGCCTGATCTAGGTTTTTAACACAAAATAGCTTTTCTTTTATTATTATTATCTCAGGAATTAATATTTAAGGACAACATTTTTAGAATCCACAATCCAAAACAGAAAATTTTGCAATTATCAAAGAAACATTATAAAATAACAAAAAAACGGTAAAAAAGTTTTAAAAATTGATTTCTCAAAAAATTTTAATATTTAAAAATTATTTTTTTCCAAATTTCTGTTTTTCTCTAATTGCTCAACAATTTGAATTTTTAAATTTGCTTGATTTCAAAATGTTTCCTTTTAACTATATTTAAATAATTTACTAAATACCTCGAATTTTTCTAGGTTTTATTTTTCAAAAGTATTTTTGGAAAGATTTTGCTAAAATGGTCTAAATTGTCATCAAATTTATAAATGAATAGAATTTACCAGATAAAATGTTTTTTCAATAAAATAAAAAAATAGTCTCACAAAAAAATGGCTATGCAATTTAGAAAATATAATAACAATTCAATAAAAAATTTAAATATATGAATAAAAAATTTAATTCTTTAAGTAGAATTTTTGAAAGTCTAAAACTAAAGAATCAACATTGAATGCTGAAAAAAGATGCTTCTTTATTAAATTTTAAAATTGAAAAAAAATTTAAAACTTATTCTGTAATTAATCAATTATTTTTAATAATAAGCATTAGAATTTGATCATTATCCCCAATGCCCATGTTAATTGTTGAATAAAAGATTTTAAATTTTAGTTCTTTTATTAATTAGATTCATAATTTTTAAAGCTTATTAATTTTTAATTTTTATTCGTTTATAAGAAGTTAGTTTTAATTTTCAATTGTTGATTTTGTTTAACATAAGAAGAACATAAGAGAAAATTATTTGGGGAAAAGGTTTTCAATAATTTCCATTTATACTTTTCATCAAAGTATTCAAAATTTCGCTTTTTAAAATTACAGCTGACGCAAAATTTACCTCTAATTACGTAAATTAAAATAACAAAAAAAATTCAAAAGCAGACAAGTTTAACTTTGAAAATGCCAGTTGCTATGCAAATAAATAAGTTCAATAAATATTAAAGATTTTTTGGCAACAAACAAAAAATCCTATTTTGGAACTGTGATATAAAAATTTAGTATAAATAAAGGAAAAAGAAAGTTTTTTAATAATAATTGTATCATTTAAAAAAATGATTAAATTAATGATTTTTACAATTGTCCTGCTCTGTTTGTTTTGTTTCGAACAAGCAAATGGATATAACTGTTATTCATGCACTTCATGTAATGCAGGAGCATTCAGCAGAACCAGAATCTATTGTCCTTTTGGGTGCTATGTTGCGCGAGCCTCAAGTACACCTTACACAATTAGATACAATCAGGGATGTTACGATCCACGATTTTCTAGTCAAAACAATTTGGCAAATTTTTACTCTTGCTTCACAAACCTCTGTAATACAATTAGTAAACTAAGAAGTGGTTCAAATCAAATTCAAGGTTATTCTTTTGCAATTACATTTTTAGGATTCATTTTGATTAATGGTTTATGAATTAAATAAAAATTTTGTCTCAAATTAAGTGTTGATTTTTTTATAAATTTATTTTAATAGAGAATAATAAAATAGTGTTAAAAATTTTTTTTTGCTGATAAATTTCTAAATTCTTTTTTTAAATATTTCTTTTAATAAAATAAATTACTTAAAGTCTATTTTTTGGTATCGATAAATTAATGATGGTAGACCTAAGTATGCCTCAGGTGATTGATAGCTGCTAAAACTTACGAAGAAAAAATTTGCAAAAATTTCAACTTAAAACTCTCATAAATATTTAAGCAAAAAAAATTAAACCTCAATGAAGTAAAAAGATTATTCTTTCAGCTCATTAAAAGTTTGTCGATTGAAAACATTTTGGCTAAATAGATGGCTTATCATTTTTAATCACATAGGCTTTTTTAAAGAAACTATCCATTAGTTTATAAGAACATTGAATGAATCTATGGAAGAAAAATTAACAATCATTGCTTTATTTGTTGACTAATCATAAGCTTTTGATATGATGGACTCAAATTTAGTATTTAAATAACTTTTTTATTATAGTTTTAATAATTCTTCTAGAATTTGTAAAGAAATATTGAAGTTTCAAAAAGATCTGCTTTAGATTCTTTGTTTTTCATTTATTTTGGTCAACCCATTTTTATTTTAAATTTCAAAAAGTTTGAAGATGAAAAAACAAAATGATGACTCAAAAATTCTAGTCTTTGTTAATCAAGTTTATGAAAAAAAAAGTTACAGAAAGATTCGGGTGGAATTTGTAATTCAATGGTCATGATTATGCTGTTTGGGTTTATGTTATAAAAAATGAGTGCAGCTAGGATAATTGAATAAGAGACATAAATATGGAGCTTATATCAAAAAATAAAAGTGTGACGGTCATTTAGGTATCATTTGTGTCGGTATCATTAGAAGTGGACTGCTCAATTAAAAGTGCATTTGCAAACAAGACACTTGGAATGCACAAGTGAAATCTTGTCAATAGAGAAAAAAACTTGAATGCATCATCTAGACTTGACCTAAACCCTAGAACGCCCGAGGGGTTTTTTAGACCCCTTTTTGAAAAATTGAAACTTAAATATTACCACATATAGATAAAATTTTTTAAAATTACTTTTACAATTTAAAAGCTTTAATTGTAATTTTTTAGAAAATGAATAAAATTTTAAAAAGAATCTTAAATTTATCTTAATAACTATATTTGTAATTTTTATGAGAAATCAGCCGGCCTTCTTAGTGTTAATTTATATTTTAATACTTTTAAATAGGATGCAATTTTGCAGAATTAGCACAGATGTTGTATACTTTCGCAATGAAAAAAAGATGTTTCACTTTGTTTGATCTACAGAACAAATTTTTAACTGTTAGAACAAGAACAGAAGTAATCAAAAAAATTTTCTTTCCTGTTTTTTTAGGTAAATTCACATAATTATCCTGATCAACTATTGTTGCTACGTCAGTATTTAATGATTTTCTTTCAGTTGGTAACTCTAACTCCATTGTGTAATTGCTACCTTACTATTTCCTCTTTTTTTCATGAAGCTTCAACTATGTAAACTTCTGTCACATGTAACAATTTATTTCAATATATGTCTTTTAAACTTTCTTTAAATTTTTTTTTTTTTTTTTTTTTTAGCTGATTTACTTTATTTTTATTTTATCTTATTTTATTAACTCTATTTTTATTATTTTTTTTTTTTTTTAAACTTTATTCTGAAGGAGCTCTAGCTCGGTACAGAAAACAAATAAATAAATAAATAAATAAATAATTGGTGATTCGTTTGCGGCTAGAAGATACTTTTGTTCGACAGCTGATAGCTCGTTTTCGAATTCATTTGTAGAACTATAATGAAGTTCGTTTTGGGAGAACAAAGCTGCCACTTACTTCTAAGGCCTTCCTTTTTTACGCTTTTGGCCGATTGGAATAGATAAAGCATCATCTGGAAACGTGCAAAGCTTATATCGATAAGCAAGGACAAGAACATGGATGTAGATATAATTTTTAGAAAATTCTCTTCAGTTGCATTTACTTTCTTCCCAATCATCTGAGCAGAGAGTGGTCTCGTTGATCTGACACTTTCTACCATAATCGCAAAATATTCCCCAAGAGAGATTCTTTTTGCTGTTAATATACTGGTCAACTGTTTGTTTAGTCAACTTGTAATTAAGATCTTTACGGCTACAAACTAGACGACCATTGGTACCAGAAATTTTAATGATATTGTCTGTGTTTACATTGCTCGTCCATTGAGACGCGGCAGTATACAATTGCAGATCGCATTTGAAGTCAGTGTGAAAGTTTGTATGATTTACGTTATTTGGATGCCTGTCTCTTGACAAGCGCCCAACAATGTCATTCGCTAATATTGCTAAGAATGCATAAATAATGTGAAGTTGTCTCATTGTTGACTCGAGCTTGATTATAAAATTCCAAGATTCTAAAGCATGTTTTGTATTTTTTGTAACGAACAAGACTATCCTTCTAATTCTTAAAAGAGGTCCATCACTAGTAACAGCAAGTTCTCCCATTTCCTTGTGATATACACCAAGCTTCTTACGATCTTCACTGTTAACAAAAGTTTTAGCCAGTGAAGCCTTTACAAACTGAATAACACAATCAATTTTAGTCTCTATAACCACCTGTTCTCTGGTAATTGACTGAGGTATAGAAGTGTTAACAATGAAGTTCACAAATTCTTCAGTAAGCGAATCGTCAAAGGAATAACCATCAGAGTCAGGATATCTGGACAAGTAATCTGCAATATTAGATGTACCAGGACGATGTTAAAATCAAAACACGATAGGCTTAGCCCCCAGCTCTCGATCCTTGCTTGTGATCTCCCACTTGAACCATTAAATATAAACTGCACCGCTTTGTTATCTGTGATGAGTTTGAACTTTTTACCAAACACAAAATATAACATCTTTCACGACCATTCACCAAAACGCAATCTACACCAACTGGACTAGCATCAACTATCAGCTCTGTATCCCAATTCGGATCAAAGTAAGCTATTGCTTTATTGAAAAATGATTGCTTAAAATTTTCAAGAGTCTTGTCTTGATCTTTACTGCATCCAATCTTATTTCCAACACTGCTACGAATAGCTGACGTAAAAGTTCAGTGATAGTGCTAAAATTTTGAATAAATTTGGCTGAGCATGTAGCCAAGCCTAACAGATTTTCTAGTTATTTTTTGTTTCTTGGAGGACCTAAGCTTCTTAAAGCTTTTACTTTCTCTATGCTTGGTGCAACACTCTTTTCGCTAAAGACTAGACCAAAGAATTCAATCGACCGTTTGCCAAATTCACATTTATCTGGTTTAGCAGTCAAACAACTCTCTTCTAGTCTTTGAAAAATTTGTGAATGTTCTTCATATTCTTCTTGTGTTGTTCCAAACACTTTAATATCGTCACTTACATTAACAACACCTTCTTACCCTCGAAGAACATCACTGATCAAAAACTGAAACATTTAGCTGCCGAAGAGTAACCTAAATTTATCCTTTTATCTCTAAAAAGACCATGTGTAACTAAAGGTAGTCATATGTCTACTTTTCACACATAACACTATTTGTCTATAACCATTATTAAATATAACGTTCCAAACCAAGATGCAACGTTCAACATTAGTATCAAATCGTCAATTGTTTGGCATATATGCCTTTCTCTCTTAATAGTTTTATTAATTTGCTAAGCATTTACCACAAATGAATTTTCCTATTTTTCTTTGGTACAACATGAATTGGAGATATCCATGTTGTAGGACCCTCAGCCCTTTCAATTAAATCCTGGTCTAAAAGTGAATTTAACTTCTCTTCATCTTTCTGTCCTAAATAAAAAGGGACACGGCAGTGAAAATGCTCTGTTGGCTTCAAGTTTTCATCAACATGAAAGTTCAATTCATAGTCCTTGAGTTTCCCAATCTTTGAGCTAAACAGATTCGGGTACTTAGATTTAAGACTCTCATACTCATCCAGTTTGTTAACAACAATTATCCCAAGCTCAATAGCTGTTTTAAAGCCAATTAAACAGTCAGCTTCTCCCTTAACAACTTTGAAGAACGTTTTTGAAGCAAAACTATTCCATGTTATTTCTGCTTCGAACTCTCCAAGCATAGGTAAAGGATTTACGGATTTATATGGATAGACTCGTCTACTACAGTTTCCCAATTGAACACACTTTCTTAACTTCTTAAAACACACCTCATCAACAATATTAACAGTAGAGCCTGTATCTATCATGTAACTGATGGAATTGCTATTAACCTTAACTACTTCCCTAGGTTAGCCATTATTACAACTAATTGCAAATATGTAGTCATCCTATTTATTCCTTTCCGTATTTTTTAACGTATTAACAACATCATTGAGTTTTTTATCCACTGAAAAATATTGACGGCACCTTTTTTCAAAATGACCAACTACTCCACATTTGTTATACTTTCTGTGTTTCGCAGGACATTCTACAATTTGTGGAAACTTGAGATCACAGCTGTAGCATTTTTTTGTAGACTCAGTGTTTGCGGCATAGAAAACCTTTTTCACTGTATAGCTTGACCCTGAGCCACTCGTTAATATTCAAAGTCTAAACTTGTTTAACAGTTTATTTGAAATCTCCGAATATATAAAACAACAACAAAACAAAACTTATCTTTTATTTTACCTCTGGTTATGGCTTAATTCTAACCTCAGATGACTCAGTTAAATTATTGCTTAGTCAACGCTTTTAAGGGTGCTGTATGCTAATATTGACGTGTCACTAAATATTCAAAAGTTATCGAAATTAAATTAACATCTTCTTAATGTGTTACTATTAGGATACCACAGTAAGCCACCTTCCTTGTTCTACCCCAGTCTAACAGTTCTTCTAACTTCATCTCATCATTTGACCTTGATATCTTTTTAATGATATCTTTGTTGTTAGAACCTTCGATTGTTTGGCTTATTATCTCGCTGTCTACATCTTGATACTCACAGTACTTTAATAAGTTTCTTAGCCTTGTGGCATAAGGAGCAATCGACTCATTATCCTCTTGTTAAGCATTTCTGAAAACATGCTTTTCATAACACCGGTTTTTTCTTGCATTGAAATGGTTAGCCAATTAATTCTTCATTACGTCATACGAGTCAATGCTGCTTTCTTTCTCTCATCATCAGTGATGTTAACCCATTTCAAATAATTATCCAAACCTTTAACCCATTCATTCCAATTGGGTCCAACAGCAGTATCCTCCATATCGCAATCAAAAATCTGGTAAAACCCATTTAAGCCAGTCATTTTAATTTTTCTCGTCTCCTGATCTTATATTCACTAAGAATAAAACAAATTTTCTCTTCTTTAACATTTTATTTCACATAGAATTATTTTCTCCCAAAAGACTAAAACAAAAATAATATATATAGCTTCATTTTAGTGCCAATCCTGCATCACTTGTTTGTATTTTATTCTAACAAACAAGATGATGCAACATCATCAACCAACATTTGTTGAATGCGTTTAAGCACGACATCACAAGCATACCCTCCAAACCAGTCTTTAATCTAAATACAATAATATATAATAAGTGTAAAAATTTATGGTTATCAATATTAATTTTTTCGTGATAAAAAAACGGTATGATTTTAATAATACTAAATAAAATAAACAACTTTTAATTAAAAAATGGTCTTCATTCGTTCCAAAAAATTTTTGATGATTAATTTTATTTTTAAATGTCTTTTTTTACAATAACTGACCCTCAAATTTAAAAGAAAAACTTTTCAAAAATGATTCAAGAAATTTTAATTATAATTTATGGAATATTAATAATCTGATTGAACTAATCATATAGAAAAGTGCAGAAAAAAACATCGATTATTTCAATTCAAGATAAATACTACTACTGCTTTGTAATCAAAAGATCAACTTGGAAGATTTTAACATTTAAGTTTTCAATTTTCAATTACTTCAATTTAATTTTCATAGATTTTGTTGCCAAATTTTTTGAATCAAAATTTAAATTAAATAACTTTTTATTAGATTTTTTCTATAAATTTTTTTAATCAAAAAATTAACATATATTTTAATTTATTTAATAAACTTCAGAAATTTTCTCAAAAAAAAAACAATCTTTTCAAATTTTTGAATTTACTGAATGCTGTTTTTTAAATAATTTTTTTCATTCATTTAGTGGAATTTTAAATTGACAATTGATATTTTTTAATTTGAAAAAAATTTTCTGATTACATTAAGGATTTTTAAAAAAATGAGATAACTTAAATTTAAGGGAATGCTTAAAGTTGAACATAAAAATCACCAAAAAACTCTATTATCTTTATGCAAAAGTTCTATTTTTTTATCTCCAAAAACATTTCTAAGGTTACGAGCATAAAAAAAAATTATAAAAATACAGACAATTAATAATTTCTCAAACATTTATGAAAAATTTCCCAAATTATTCCGAGAGCATATAAATAGTAAGATGCAACTTGATAAAAAACTAAATTTAATCAAAAGACAAAATATTTAAGCATTTAAAATGAATAAATTTTAACAATGAAACATATACCTCAAAGAAAAATTAAAAATTAATTCAAAATTGAGATAAAAATTACGGGAAAATCAAATGGATCAAGTTGGCACGCATTCTCTGTCCACGCCAAACGGCTATCCACCTTTTGACTCCAGTAAAATAGACCTGAAATACAAATGTCCTCAATGCTCAAAATTAATTGTCAACGCTCACCAAGCGGACGACTGCGGGTGCCAATACTGTCTGAATTGTCTAGCCCAAATTCTTGTGCCGGGACACGTTTGCAAAAATTGCGGAATCAAATTTCAATCTGAGCAAAAATTTCCCGATCGACGTCTCCAAAACGAAATTTCAAACCTCATCATCAACTGTTCATTCACTGACTGTAGCTGGTCTGGCAAACTCCGCGAGTACACTCACCATTACAAGATCCATTTCGAATTGGAAAACAAATGTCCAAATTGTTTGCTCAAATTCGAAAATAGGCAAGAATTAGATATGCATTTGGACTTGAAAACAGGCAACTGTGCCAAACAGTTGATCGAATGTGAATTTAAAAAAGTATGCCCATTTAAAACTCCGCTTTTGAGGCAAGATTACCAGGAGCATTTGAATGCATACCAGCACGAACATTTAAAACTAGTTTATGAATACATCGAAAAAGAGCTTAAACGTCTGAGAGAATTTGAGGAAGTGGGCAAACATTTTGTAGACAATAGAACACGGCATGGTGTTGGTAGTGGTGGCGATGAAATAAGTGAAATGTCTGATGTCCAAAATTTGGTCTCGCTAGGCTCTCTGAACAGCAAAATGGACATGATGTTTAACAATCTAAATAGTCTTATAAGTGACCTTACCAAAACGAATAGACTGCACGACAAGCTCAAACAAGAGAATGTTGTTTTGAGGCAAGGCTTGACTGACTACAAAATCCTAGTCCAGGATCTTCATAAAACACTGGCCCTGGCCCAGGTCAGTTTGCTGACACTGGAGGAGAGACTGGTCAACTTGGAAAAGACAAACTATGATGGAACATTGTTGTGGAAAATAAACAATGTGCAGGAGCGAATGCAGGAGGCTAAGTCAGGCAGACAGATTAGTTTTTATTCTCCGCCGTTTTACACTAGTCGATGTGGGTACAAAATGTGCGGCAGAGTTTATTTGAATGGAGACGGAAATGGACGCAACAGCCATCTGAGTCTTTTTTTTGTTATTCTCAGAGGCGAAAATGATGCTCTGCTTAGATGGCCCTTTAAGCAAAAGGTAACTTTTATTCTAATTGATCAATCGACTACAGAATCCAGGGAGAACTTGATAGACGCTTTCAGGCCCGATCCAAATTCGTCCTCATTTCGCCGGCCCACTTCGGATATGAACATAGCCAGTGGTCTACCTCTTTTTTGTCCTTTAGGTAAACTATTGTCGTCCGACCATGAATACATCAAAGACAACACTTTGTTCATTAAGATAATTGTTGATTGCAAAGAATTGACCGATTTGTGATTTAATTCAAAGAAATTAATTTTTTTTAAATTTTATTTAACAAATAAAAAATATTTTTAATCGAATTTTTTAGGGCAGTTTTACTTATTGAGCATTTTTATTCTTAAATCTTTTGAAATAAGATTTTTTTTGCAATTGAATTCTTTTAATTTTTTTATTTGTGTCTCAGTCAATTTATAAAATGTGTCATCTTGTAAAATGACTTGGCAAATGATAAAGTTTTCCTTTTTTATTTGACCAAGCATTTAAAAATTCTAAAAAAGTCAAAATAACTAATTTTTAATGTTTTACCAAAAGTTAATTAGCAAAGTTTGATTTTTAAAATGTCTCATTTTGTAAAATGACTTGGCTAATGATAAAATTCCAGATAAAATAAATGGTAATTGTAAATTGCATCATAGTGATGTCCAAGTGCTTTCTTTTGGGCATATTTAGAGATTCTCTTTTGCTGTCGAGTGTGCACTGTGAGATACTCTTTGCGAAAAGCTGAGTTCACGTATGGCTTGAAATTTCATGGGAAGATTTTGGAAGATCTTATTTTCGACAAGTTGATTTCGACAATTTTATTTTTGACATAATTAATTTTTCCAAGATTTTTTCGAAAAATTAAATTAATTTAGACAAAAATTTAGACAAAAAATTAAAATCTTGGCATGTATTTTTCTGAAACGCATTTTTGACAGAAAATTTTATTTTTGAATACTTAGCTAAGCATTTAAATGAACGATTTGGCTAATTTATTTGATAATCTCAATCTAAATCAGTCTAAGTTCTCAGTCTCAATCTAATTTCTTCTAGATCTAAGTTCAAGTTCAAGTTGGCTGCTTGTTGACGATCAATATTTTGAATATAAGTCTGGTTATGAGGAGAAAGATGGAAAAATAACTGTACGGTTCAACATCAGTGAACTTCCTAATTGTGTCGGAGCTGTTTTTACATTTGGACTAAAAAAATCAATTCACCACTTGAGAGAGCATGAACACAGTACATTAAATTATCTTGTGGTTGTGTAAACATACGTAAGACTGTCTATGTTTATTTAAGAGAACAGCTACAACAAAATATATTATTTATTTGTATTTCTGTACCGAGCTTAAGCTCCTTCAGATTAAAAAAAAAAGGAAAGAAAAAATCAAAATAAAGTTCAATAGAATAAAATAAAAATAAAAAAATAAAGTAAAAATAATATAAGTTAAAAAATAGAGAAATATTAAAATTAAAATTAGATAAATTAAGATAGAAGGTAACAGAATACATTTTTTATATATTTGATGGTTCAGGAAAAAAAAGAGGAAATAGCAAGGTAGCAAATTATATTATATGACTGAAAAAGTATTTGGTTTTCTAAAAAATTTGTGTAATCTAATTGAGTATAAAAATTAAAACAATAATTGACTTTTTTTTATTAAGTAATTGATATTCTAATTGTATTGACTTTTTTTATTGATAATTAATAAATTTTTTACTGTCTAAATAATTATGTCAAAATAAGGCACGTCAAATTAATTTATATCTAAATTAACCTGTACTAATTAATTCATGTCAAAATCTTTGTGTCCAAATTCTATTTGTCGAAATCAATTTGTCAAAAAATAGCATATTCGAAGATTTTTCAATTAAAAAATTTGATAAATTAAATTATTAATGAAGTTTTTTGTTTAATTTTTGTAAAATTTAAAATTTTTTTTTAATAAATGAAAATAAATTTTTGGAAAAAAATTAAAAATAACTTAATTCGACTTTTTTTAGAATTTTTAAATGCTTGGTACAAGAAAAAAGGAAAATTTAAGTCAAAGACTTTTAGGTTTGACTTATTATTTGCCAAGTCATTTTACAAAAATGACACATTTTTCAAATTGACAATGACATATTAATGTTTGAAAAGATATTATTTGCCTAATTTTTTCTTTAGATTTTTTTATTGTTCTATAAAGGTCGGTATTAAAGAACAATCTGTAAGTATACAGTATTGATCATTGGAATTACAATTTTTACTTAAATCTACGGAAAAAATTGTAAATTCAACATAAAAATTTTACATAAAAGAACGATTCTTGCAATTTAAAAATATTTTTTTTCCTTTCTTTTTTTCTTTAATATTAAAATGATTTTAAAATTTTTTTCTGAATTTTATCTAATTAAAGGCAAATTTTAGTAAATGTAAAAAAATTAAAAATTAAACCAAAAAGAATTTTATTGAAATAAAGATTGATCTAAAAAATTTAGAAAAAACCTTGACTTGTCAGAATTTTTCAAAATCTTGAATTACACATCACTCCATAGAACGCCAAAAATTCAAATATTAATTTTGACTTAAAAATGACTTGATTTGAGTCTAAGTCACTAAAATTAAAATCCAAGCCCGGATTAAATGAAAAAAGTGTGTTTTTTGAAAGAACTTTAAAAATTTACTTTTAATAGTTATTTAGGAAAAAAAAATTTTTAATTCTAAGCCCGATCGTTAAAACTCTGACCTTATCTTAGACCGCCCGTTTAAATTTAAATGGTTTTTAAACGGGCCAAAACGGCCCGTAAAAGTCTGTCCAGTTAATTCCGTCACTGTCACGGTTTTGGAAAATTTTGGCCCGTTTACTGTCCGCTTGCTCGGACACCAACACTAGTAAAAACTAAAAAAAATTATTTTTATTATCTATTATTTTAATAATTTTAAATAAGTTGCTCTGCTCCAGATAAAAATTGCTCCCAATTTAACTTTCCCTAGATAAATCAGAGTTTTTTAAAAGTCCGAGTCCGGACTTGAACTTTATTTTTGGTAAATTTGACTTAAAATAGCTACCGCCACAATAGCTACCTGAAACGGCAAAAAAATGGCTTTTATTTTTTGTAGAAGAAAAATTTTCTTATTTATTGAATATTTATTTTCAAAAAGTAGAAAAAATGTTTTAATTGTAGGGAAGCCAATGCTCTTTGTTAATTTCACTTACATGCATTGAATCACTCTAAATCATATATTAGTAGTAATAGTAGCTACTGCGGTATAGTGCTCTATAGCAGCGCACATTTGCCCTTAACCTTTTAGACTATTGCAGTCCTAATGAATTGTGCTTGAATATTTCTTTATCAAATATTGCCTTGAATATTTCTTTATCAAATATTGCCTTGAATCTATTTACTGTCCTTGCTGATATTGCTTCTTCAGGTAGCTTATTCTATGTTTGTTAGAAATTGGTTACGGTATTGTCCTTTTTTGCTAATCTCTCTTACAAGTCTATGATTATATATTGATATATATTGCTGTTCCAAGTTGATTTCATTTTCTGTGTCATCTTCATTGTTGGCTGCTGATCGTTGAATTATTGAAGTTGATGATTAGTGAGAGTCTTGAATCATTTTTTTTATAAAAATTGTGATAAATCAAATTCTAAACGCATTTTTCTAGTTAGTTAACGTTAAATTAATGTAATCAGTGATGTGATAATAAGTTATTTGTCAATTAGTATTGGGCTTTAGTTTTCTTAATCGATAATGATGAAAATAAAAATAATTAATTATTCTGTTAGGAAAAGAATTTTTTCTAAAGAAATAAAGTATTTTTTAATAAATCATTTTTTCTGTTCCATTAGTCGTCAAACTGGTTGAAGAATATAAAGCTGATTTCGAGTAAAGATATTTCGAATACCCGACTCCACTGTGTAATTGCTACCTAACTATTTATCTTTTTTTTTTCCTGAAAAATTAAACATTTAAAAATGTGTATCCTGGAACTCTCTTTTTCAATATATCTAATTTTAATTTTCTTCTATATTAACCTATTTTATTTTTTCTTTATTTTTTTTTAATCTGAAGGAGCATTAGCTAGGTACAGAAAACAAATAAAATAAAATACAAATACTGCAAAAAATATTTAAAAAATTCACGTAGCATGACTCCATGGAACGGTAAAAATTCAAATATTAATTTTGACTAAAAAATTAACTTTATTTTTTAGTCAAAGTCACTATAATTAAAGTCCCGACTTGGACTTTAATTTGGGACTTAAAAAAAACCCTGAGACAAAAAACCAAAAAACTCTTTAGATTAAATTCAACTATTAACAAATGAAACATGGCGTCTTTTATACTACTTCTACAGTATCTCTAAAATTAGTGTGAAATATCAGAACAAAGTAGGAGATATGATGGCAACAACTGAGGGTTTCAAACAAGGAGGTGTTCTATCTCCCTACTTATTTAACTTTTAACTTGTGTCTTTAGGGGGGAAAAAGAAGATTTTTACCTAGAGGGTCTTGAAGTTTGATAGTTTTTGAAAACAGTTGTTTAGGTTTTTGAAATTTTTGAGATGAGTTTTCATTCAAAAGTTACTATATCTATATATATTTTTTAAGAGCGCAAAATTCTCTATTAAATGATATATTTTTCAAGTATTTTAAGTGGAATTAAGTTGCACTTTAAACCAAAAAAACACATTTTTTTGTGCTTTTTTCCAGTTTTTTTGATTCTCGTCGGAGGATTGACCCAAGACCCTAACTTTTTTATTTAAATTATAAATCTAGTCAAAAATCTTTCAAGCAACTACATCTCGACATTGTCAATTACTCCTGGACATGTGTTCAAGGTTCGCTCAAAGCTGGAAAATAGATTTTAATCCGAGTAAATCTGCTGCGATTATCTTTCAAAAAGGCAATACTGTGAGTACAAATAGCTTTATCCTTAATGGTTTTAAGATACCACAGACTCAAAATATAGAATACTTAGGTCTCCCAATAGGTGATAGTAATTTTATGTGGAATTTTATTGAAAAAAAGTGGAAAAAAGTTGAAAGGAGTTTTTACTCTTTATATGGACTTGGCTGTAAACCAAAATCGGCATGTCCTAATTTAGTCAGTTTTTTCAATAAACAATTTTGTCAATCAATTTTTCGATATCATCTAGATTTGGTCTTTATTAGTGAAAATAAACTAAATGAACTTGACATAAGACAAAATTTATTAATTAAAAGAGCACTAAGAATCAAGAAATTTTCCAGAATTAGACCTTTGTTAACCTTACACTTAGAGATGATTGAACAACTATACACAAAAAATCTTCTTAAAGCAAGTAAAGAACAGCTCAGTATGCTGGAATATCTTGACTTTCTTTCGCGGAAATAATCAAAAGTTTGATCAGATAAATACCTCCTTTTGCAAACAGCTTAATAATGTGGAGAAAAAAAATCATATTGATGTTATGGATTATAGATCGAAGACTTCACTAGCAATAATTGATCATTTATTTATCGAAGAAAATCGTGGTCTAGTTGATTCAGTAAAGTTTATTGTTTCCCAAATCAAATTAAATATGGAATTAAGCCTAACCTACTATAACTTTTATTATTTATTAAATGATCTTCTAAAGATATATTTTTAGGTAAAATTGCGTCTATTACTTTAATACATCTTTCTACTTACTCTTTCTCTATGGTATAAACCTAAGGAGTTACGATAGATGTAAAAAGCAGAGTTGTTTTTAAGTCACAAGTCTTAAGTCAAGTCAAGTCAATGACTTAAATTTTTTTTTTTTTAAAGTCATAACTTTGACTTATATTTTTGTGACTTCGACTTAAAACTGTGACTTATAAACAAGTCTGATTTGAACAAGAGATATTTGGGCTTTGGGGGCCAAGGTCAAAAAGTCCAGTAGTACTGCTAAGTGCGAACCTTGCCTCAAAATTTTAATTATTTAATTAAATTTACCTTTTTTTTGGTGAAAAATTGGATTTTATTCTTAGACTTTAAAAAAAAAATTTTAAGCCAAGTGATAACTTTGACTTAAATTTTTGTGACTTATACTTAAAACTGTGACTTAAAAACAAGTCTGGTAAAAAGGGCATTTAATTGTAATTTTTCTTCTCTTTTTTTTTTATGTATCATACTTCAATTTGTCCATGGGACTTAAACTTAAATAAATAATAATAATATATTTCAACTCAACCAAAGAGACCAAAGGTCAAAACCCATAAAGGGATGATTGAGCCCATTTATTAATAAAAAAAAAGCATATAAAAATTTATAAAATTAACAAATATTAACAAAAAATTAGTTTTTTGAAATTAATATCAAAATTAGAAAAAATATTACAAAATTTTATGAAAATTAAATTAATATTATTGTTTATTCTTCTTTAAAAATAAGGCAGAATCTAACTGTAGATCATCAATTAGTAATTTATTAATGAATTTAGAATAAAAATAATCAAACGTTTTTTCACCATAATCATTGAACTTTCCTTTGGAAGGAACAAGATAGTCATTTGAATTTCTTATATTATAATCAATATTTTTCGAGCGGTTGCTTATTAAAACTTCGCTTTAGTCTACAGGCGATGTTTTTAAATTTATAATTTTATGAATAAAGTGAGCAAGACGTTTGATAATTCTATGCTGAAAGCAGTCGATGTTAAATATGTTCAACTCGATATTTAAAGTGTTAAAATAATCATTGCCATGTATATTTGGGCGAATATTTAATAATCTTTGAATACAATAGTAATAAGAATTAGCTAATTTTTGAATTGATCTTTTTGTAAAATATATTGATAATGAAAAACAATACTCAAAGAATGGCATGATAAATGATATGAAGAACTGAAGCTTGACTTTATGCGATAAGTAAAATAATCTCCATATAGCTTAAAGCCGTTTATTTATTGAGACCCTGGTCAAAAAGTCCAGTAGTACTGCTAAGTGCGAACCTTGCCTCAAAATTTTAATTATTTAATTAAATTTACCTTTTTTTTGGTGAAAAATTGGATTTTATTCTTAGACTTTAAAAAAAAAATTGTCATTGACTTGGCTTAAAAAAAAAATTTTAAGCCAAGTGATAACTTTGACTTAAATTTTTGTGACTTATACTTAAAACTGTGACTTAAAAACAAGTCTGGTAAAAAGGGCATTTAATTGTAATTTTTCTTCTCTTTTTTTTTTATGTATCATACTTCAATTTGTCCATGGGACTTAAACTTAAATAAATAATAAAAATAATAATTAACAATTAAATCATGTCATCCTAGCAAAACGATTTAATTTATTAATGTTGTCATAAAAAAAAAACAAAAAATCCGGTCTTCAATTAAATCCTAAACAAAAGTTTTTTTTTGAAAGTAAAAAAAAAAAACAACCAAAAAAACAAGAGAATATTTATTTAATTTAATTAAACAGAAACAATACTAAACAATATTTGAATGAATGAAAAAAAAAAGTAAAAATTCTAATAAACTCTATCATAGTGTTGTTGGTCAGTGTTTTGGTGCCGTGCAGCCTGTCTGAACTGATTGCGTCTGGCAGCCGTGTACTCAAAATTACTAGACGTAATAGCCTCGAGCTTTAGGTCGGAGGGCAACGGCTCGGTCCAAAAAAAGTCATGATCGAGCGCCTCGTCGCTGTCAATCCTCTTCTTTGGATCGAGCGTCAACAGCTTGTCAAGCAAGTCCAGCCCATTCGCATCCTTAATATAATTTCCAAGCCTTTCCTTCACTTTTCTCTTCTGGTCGGCTCGCTGAACTATTTTGTTGAACAGCTCGAGCTTGTCGACTTCGGGCCACACTTCAGTGGTGATCGGGCCGCACAAATTCTGAATCAACTCCAACTGGTGCTGCTCAGTGCTGCCTTTGAGAATGGGCTCTTTGGTCCACAGCTCGGCCATTATGCATCCAGCGCCCCACATGTCAATCGCCTTGTTGTAGCACTTTTCGCCCAGCAGCAGCTCCGGCGACCGGTACCACAGCGTCACCACCCGGTTGGTGTATTTGGCCGACGAGTTGGTCTGCGCCACGGCCCTGGCCAGCCCGAAGTCGGCCAGCTTCAGCTTGCCCTCTTTGGTCACCAGTATGTTGGCCGTTTTCATGTCCCTGTGGAGAATAAAATTCTTGTGAATGTAGTAGAGGCCGTTGAGCAGTTGTTGCATGACTTTTTTCTGCTCGCTCAGCGTGAATTTAACTTTGGCGTTGCTGAGCAGACCGGCCAGGTCGTGTTCACAAAACTCGAACACCAAATAGAACTCGCTCTTGAACTTGTTCTCGGCGCTGGCTTTGGTGGTGCAGATTTCGATGAGGCGCACAATGTTCTCGTGCTTGAGCACTTGGAGTATCTTGATCTCTCTTAGGGCCGTGATGGGAAACTAAAGGAATTAGGAGTAATTTAGATAAGTTTAAGCCGCCTTTAGCTGAAGCACCTACTCCTTCTTTTTCGTTTTCGGTGAGAACTTTTTTGAGAGCTACTATTTGGGCAGTGCCGCGTAGTTTGGCCTTGTGCACTTCGCCAAACGTGCCCTGGCCAATTTTGGCGATGTGCTCGTACTTGGAGTGGTCAGGACAAAATGGGTAGTGGGCGCTCTCGAGCACTTTGCAGTCGAAGTGGTCGGACAAGGGCTGCTCTTGCGCATGGCCGGCTCTGTTGGGCTGGGCGGGCCGTTGGCCGTGCGGCTGGTGATGGCCGTGGTGGTGAGGCGGTCCTGGCCGCTGCATATTACGCGATGAGTGTTGGTTGGGCTGATGCGGCCGGTTGGGATGCATTGGTGCGTTGTGCTGGCCTGGATTCATGCCCATGTTGGCCGGACTCGGGCCGGGTGGATAGTTCCGTGACATTTCTGGCTGTAGGTTTACCATTAAATACAAGAATACCTTTGCGAATGGCTCTTGTTTTCGATTGCTAAATTATAATTGAATTTATCAACAATTTTAGACATTCATTCATTTGCATTGGATCGGTGTTATTAAGTAAAAATGCATTATGCAAAATTTATTCGCATTTGCAAATTTTTTGTCTCATTTATACAGTATGTTTCAAAAATTTAGAAATTAATTATTTTAAGGTTTGCGCAGGTCAAAACTACAGCACTATCTGAATTTCAAGTTTTCGACCACAAAATATTAATATGCATAGTTGAAAACCTAAAAAATTCATTTTTTAGGGGGGGTAAAAAAAAAAATTTTTGACCACCCCTCCTCAAAGAATAAAAAAAAATCGAAAGCTTCATCTAATCAAGTCAAAATCATCTAATCTCAATTTTTAAAAAACTTAATTTATTGATTATGCACCAAATCTGAAAGCGCATAAACTCAGCTATACAACGGTATACTTATTAGATATATTTTTTAATATATCGGTCAAGTGTAGGGGTCAAAAATGAGAAAAATTGGTCATTTTTACATTATTTTTGTAACTCGTCCTCGGTTTACCCACTAACCCCTACTTTTTTTTGCAGAATCAGAAACTAGACAAAATTCTAAACAAATTGTTGAGCTAAATTTTTTTTATTTTTGACTTTTAAGTCTATAAATTTTGACCAAAAAGTGTCCATTTTAATAAAAAAATTAGAAATTTTCAATTTTCACTAATTTATTAAGAAAAAATAAGTCACGTGTTAGAATTCATTATTTTCTTACATAATTGATTTATTAGAAGTGAATTTTTTAATTTAAATTTGTTTTTTTTTTGAAAGAACACGAATTTGTAGATTTTTTTTCCTCTACAATTTGATAATGACACTCGGCATAAAATATAATTAACTTTTAAATATTTACAATCAAAAAACTTCTTATAAAAATTAAAAAATAAAAGTCAGTTCGAAAGTTTAGAAATTCGGATAATCCAAAAAATTGAACAATAATAACAATTTTTTTTCACACTTTTATGATTAATTCTTACATATCTTCTAATTTTGAGTAAATTGTGCTCTAAAGCTGCTTAATTTAAATACCTTCCAACCACTCATGTCCTTTCAAAATAATATTACCAGAAAATCTTTATTTTGGCAAAAATGGGTAAAAAATGTGTCTAGTCCAGTAAAATGGCGGATAGAGGGTCTGCTAAAAAGCAAAATGCGATGGCCAAGCTGTTAGGTGTATCTCCAAAATGTGTCTCTTCAACTAAAAAACGATTTGAAGAGACTGGTAGTGTGTCTGATCGAAGCCGTTCTGATAGACCTCGGAAACTAACTTTTAGGGATGAAAATTACATTTTTGGAGAGATTAGAAAAGATCAAGCCAATGATTTTGATTTTAACACTAGAAGCACCAACGAGTCAAATTGATTTTTGGTCTCTAAAAATCAAGTCAATTTTTTATAATTGCGCATGAATTTTTTTTTCAGCATAAAAATAAGAAAAAATTTTAAAATTAATTATATTCACTTTAAGAAAAATATGTCTTTATGCAAAAACAAGTAGATACTACTAAAAGCACTTAAACGAGTCAAAATGACTCGTTTCTTGTTATTATGTTAACCGGTTATAGTGTTATGTTAACCGGTTTGAATCTATAACCGGTTATCCTAACCGGTTTGAATTTATAACCGGTTATTTTAACCGGTTCGAAACTATAACCGGTTAATTTAACCGGTTTGAATCTATAACCGGTTATCCTAACCGGTTTGAATTTATAACCGGTTATTTTAACCGGTTCGAAACTATAACCGGTTATTCTAACTTATATTCGTTTTAAAAGTAAAATAGGATATCAAAATCGATTAGAATTTTTTTTGGATTTTAAAAAACCGACATCATCGGTCTCTTCTAATTTTTAAAAATTTATATTTTCAAAAAAAATTTAGGTAATGGAAATAACAAAAAAAAAAATTTTTCTTAAAAGTTTTTATTTTAATCAAACATTTAATTTATTTTTCAACTTATCCAGGATTTTAAACATAGTAGTTCTTGTACTGTATTTGAGTGCAATTGTGTTCTATTCTTATCTACTGTAAGTGTGCCAATCGAAAAGCATTTTTCGAAAGGAACACTGGTAGGCATTAATGATAAATAGTCTTTTGCAATCTGGGACATGATAGGAAGATCGTTGTAATTCTCTTTCCACCATTGTAAAATATCACATTCATTCGAATAAATAATTGGAGCCTGCTTTAAATAAGTTGAGAGTTCATCTTCATCATTTTCTCTTGTATTTGTAATCTTAGAAATCATACGCTCCATTAAAGTCAATGATCTTTCTTTTTTTCAATATGTGTTGACGTACTCGGTTGACTTGGACTAGAATCTATAGAAGTTTGATAAATATCTATTAATTGTTTTACTAAAAAAACAGATTTTTTTTTAATAATCTACAATCAATATAATGTGCTTTAAATCTTGGGTCCAAAACATGACAGATTAATGCTTTATCCAAAATTTTGATCCAGTATTCTTCAAATTTTGATTTCATAAATTTGATCGTATCATGAACAAAATCAAATTTTTTTTCAGATTCACACATCCTTAAATGATCTTTTATTTGTTTAAAGCATTGAAACAAATGAGATGAAGAAACTTTCTTAGAAAAAGAAAAATCAATAGTTCCTTCTAAAAATATTTAGATTAATATCTTTAAAAATTTAATTATTTTTACCCTGTCTAAATGGTTCCAATAAATCTAAAAGTTTTTCAGCATAATTCCAATCAGTTGTTTCAATTCTTGGAAAAACAGAATCTTTTTCATTCTCAAGATGGATTGAAGTGGCTGTAATTGATTTTTTTACTATTATTGCGACTTGTAGCATTTCATGTGTGGAATTCCATCTAGTCTGGACATAAAGTACAACTTGTAATTTTGGCTCATTATTTGAAACCGTTAGACTCTCAAAAAATTGAATTAATTTTGTTGATGAATGAATTTTTTTGCAGTAGTATCTAATCTTTTCTATTGTTTTTTTGAACAAATCATTTTCCAAACCAGTTTGCACTATTAGATTCAATATATGTGTTGCACATCGAACATGAAAAGCATTTTCTTGGTTGGAACAAATCATTTCCGCCGCTAAAACCATATTTGCAGCATTGTCACTCGTAAATGAGTGAAACTTATTAGATATTTGGAAATCATTCAGTATCTATATTGCAAAATAAAAAATTAATTTAAAATTTTAATTTGAAAAAATTCAACCTCTAAAACTGCATTGCTAATAAAACTTGCATCATGAGGATGTGGAAAATAAAGTAAAGTTTAGCTTCCAATCATTTGTAATAAAATGGCAAGTAACTGCAATATAAGGATCTTTACTCAATGACGTCCAAATATCACATGTCAAATTTATCTTCGATACACTAATTGCAAAGATATCCTTTAATTCATTTTTCTTTTTATCGTACTTTCTTTTAATCATTTCCCGAACAGTTTTTCTATCAGGAAGTAGAAAACGTGGATTTAACGAAAAGATAAACTTTCTAAACTTTGTATCATCTGCTATACTAAATGATTGGATATTCGATACAACAAAATCAATAAAGAGCTCAGAAATTTTGTTCTGATCACAAAAGTATTTTCTTGGACTCTTAGGACTTGTTGTTTCTCCAGAATTATCTTCAATCCATTTTCATGAATCTCATGAACGTTAGCTAAATGAACCGCCAGCGAGCTAGAACTAGTTTTGCAAGAGAATTCTGCCGAACAATTGACTCCTTGGCAAACAATTTTGTTCTCATATTTTCTCATATTTTTATTGCCATACAAAACTTTCGTTTCTTCTTTTCAAGACAGGAGAAACCATCTGAGGATTTGAGTCATTCAAATTACTAGACATCGTAACTTCAAATAAGTGAGATTATTTTATTTAATACAAAATGAGAATATTTTTTATTTTAGTTTGATTAAGATTTTAAATCTATTTATATTAAAGAAGTTTCATAAGCTTAGATATTATTTTTAATTTTATTGCTTGTAAAAGTGCTAGAATTTCGTGGTGCACGAATTTTTTATTTTTAATTCAAGAAAAATAAATTCAATAGAAAGCTTATTTTTTGAAATTATTTTTATGAGAAAAAAACGCATGTTCAACATTATATTGTTATTTTGAAATAGACTTTTTTAATGTAAAGTGAAAATTTTCATAATTTAATTTTTTTAGAAACAATTTATTTAGAAAAAAAAAATTTTAAATATAACAGCAGAAAATTCGGCTTAATTTGAAAGCCGGTTATACATCTTAACCGGTTTTGATAACCGGTTTTAATAACCGGTTATACATCTTAACCGGTTTTAATAACCGGTTATACATCTTAACCGGTTTTAATAACCGGTTATACATCTTAACCGGTTTTAATAACCGGTTATACATCTTAACCGGTTTTGATAACCGATTATACATCCTAACCGGTTTTGATAACCGATTATACATCCTAACCCGCTCAAAACTTAACCGGTTAAAAACCGGTTCCATATAACCGGTCGACCAACCCTAATCCTATACCGTCCTGGATTAGGATCTGATACAGAACAAGTCAAGAACTCTGATTTTTGCCATAATTATATAGCAACTATGTATTGTCTCAAAAACTTTTAAAATTTTTGTTATGTTCTATTGTACTAAATTTCACAAAACCAGGAGTTAGGATTATTAAGTAAACTGTAATGAGATTTCTCAAAAAAAAAGGTTAAGAGTCTCATACAGCGGTCAGAAAACCCCTTCTAAGCATAAAAGATAGACAAAAAAGATATAAGTGGTGTAAACAGAGACTTAATTGGACTGTTAGTGATTGGTCAAGAGTTATTTTCAGTGACGAGTCCAATTTTGAGGTCTTTAATCGTAAATCAAGAGTAATAGTAAAAAGGTTAAAAATGAAAAGTTTACAAAACGGTGGAGACTCAGCCAGTATTTAAGGATGCATTTTATACAAAGGCACTGGTAAATTTATCACTATACAGGACGAACCAATCAATTTGCCTCCATCAACAACTTGGAAAACAATCTTTTACCATCTGTTGAACTCCTACTTGAGCCTAATGATCCTTGGATTTTTCAACAAGATGGCGCTTCGGCACATACCGCTCACTCAGTAAGCGACTGGTTCAAACAACAGAACATTGAGGTTCTGCCATGGTGTGCCCGTTCACCAGATCTCAATCTAATCGAGAAATTATGGTCATACATGAATGCCAAAGTGGTAAACACTAAAGTTACCTCTATCGAGAATTAAAAAGAGGTTTTACACAAAGATTGGTTAAAGATTCCGACTAAGTATGTGAAAAAATTTATTGAATCTATGCCAAAAAGAGTTTTGGCTTGTTATAAGGCCAAAGGCGGTCATTTCAAATATTAAATTTTAAAAATTTCTAAACTTTTGAATTAGTTTCATTTTTTGACAATCTAAATTTTTTTTAAATTCAATTATATTTTAATTGTTAAATAATTTTAAATATTCTCTTAACTTTACTGTTCCTTAAATCCAATTTAACCATGAAAAGATTTGTTTGAATAAATAAAAACACAGTCTACCTCTGAGGAAAAAATATTCATAATTTTCTGAATTTTTATTAAGAAAATCTCATTAGTAAAATTAGGAAAAAAAAAGCATTAAAATAATGAGTAAGCAAAAAGAAAAAATTAAAAACAGTTAAGTTTTTGAAGAATTAAAAAAAATGTCGATGCAAGAAAACTCAAGTGAAATAAATATTTTTTACAATGATCTAAATCAACTTCAAAATGATTTGTACCAAGAAAAAAACCATCCTTAAGATCTTAAATGATTTTATTTATTTTAAATCTCATTTAAATAAAAAGATTTTTAACCAAGCATGTTAATAAATTTCTGACAAAGAGAGTTCTAATTCCATTTTGTGGAAAATCGCCTGAAATTGCTTGGTAATTTTATAGTTAATATTTAAAAATTAGATTTATTGTGGATTTAAAATTAAAAAAATTATGCTTTTTAAATAAAAGGTTTGCTTCAAAAGGCTTTGAAGTTGTGGGAATTGAAAATAGAGAAGAAAATTGTGAAAATTTTTTTAATCAACAAAATCTTGAATGCTTAAAAAGCGAAGTCAAAAATTTTAAATTATTTGCTGTATATTTATTATTTAAGTAATATTTTTTTTTTATTAAAAGTGATTAATTAAAGAGCAAGGATGGTAAAATAAAAATTTACAATGGGGATATATTTAATTTTACAAATGAATATGAGGCAGCGTTTGATTGCATTTGGGACAGAATGACTTTTTGGACTTTTGCAGAAGAAGAAAAGACAAGGTGAGAGAAAATTAAAATATATTTTTAAAAATAGTTTACAAATTTTTCATTAGATATGTGAAACATTTGAAAAAAATTATGAGTCCAGACATTAGATATTTATTGCATACTTTTGATTCAGAATTATTATCTTCGAAAGGTCCACCATTTGGCTGCAAATTGAACGATTTGCAAAATATTTTTGGTATACATTCAATCTTATGAATAAAATTAAATTTTTTTTTTAAGGTGATGACTATGCAATTCTATTGATTGAATCATCAAAACCAGTCAAAGTTGAATTTTTAAAAAAAGTCTGTCATTGTTCAAGAAAATTTTTATCTTGTAAAAAAGTTTATGAAAAATCGATGCAACTTTTATGCGTTTTAAAATTCAAATTTTACTAGAAATTTTTTTTATATTTTCTTGACCAAAATTAGAATTAATGAAATCTTATGACATTTTAATTTGATGATCAACGTTTAAATCCATATGTTAGGGATGAGATACTTAGAATTTACGAAAATGAAACTAAGTCAACTGCTCTTATTCTAGATAAACTAGACAATAAGGGTATGGTCGCTTCTGTCTACCAAATATACAATTTGATTCATCGTTATAAAGTAAAAAATTATGGTTCTCGTAACATGACGTTGAATGAACTTAAACTATGGTGTTCTCAAAATCAAGATATACCCGAAAGTTTTGATAAAGTTTTTGTTGGAAATACATATTTTGAAGCTGGTTTAGACGAAGTAAAAGCAATGCGTATATATTTTACTACAAAGCGTTTAATGTCTCTGGTTAAAAAAACTAATCATATATGTATTGATGCAACATATAAATTGCTATGGCAGGGTTTTCCAGTGATAATAATCGGAACAACTGACAGAAATAAATCATTTCATCCTTTTGGATTAGTTTTATCAAAAGACGAAAAAACGGAAGACTATGCATTTGCTATTTCATCTGTTAAACAGTTAACAAAACAGTTATTTGACTTGGATTTTTATCCAAATGCATTAGTAGCAGATGCTGCACAAGCAATTACAAATGCATTTAAATCAGTTTATGGTAAAAATAATCAATATGAATGAATTTACTGCTCATGTAATAAGACGAATTGACGATCGTTTGAAGACAAAAATTAAATTATCTTTAAGAAATGATATTTTAAATCTACAAGCTCAACTTGAAAAACATAATTTTAAAAGTGTGACCAAGTCATTTATTGAAAAATGGAAGATACACAATGACGATGCAATCTATGCTTTTTTAGAATATTTTGAATATGAATGGGTACAATCAAATAGTGGATGGTACGAAACATATTGTCCAAGAATACCCAGTACAAACAATGCATTGGAATCAAACAATATTCTAATTAAAAACAATGGTACTTTTCGCAAGCGTTTACCAGTTGCCGACTTTTTGAATTTGGTTTCAGAACGGTTAGTTAAAAGATGGTCAAGAGAGCGAGCTGATGATTTTCCAGATAAAACGGAGTTTAACGAAAAAGTCAATCCTACATTAGAAACATGGACTAATGCATGGCATTGGGAATTAAAAAACTCGAAGATAAACATAGCAAAAAAAAACTTGATAATTCTACTATTTATTACATAGCTTCCAAAACCAATTCCAATAAACAATTAAATAAAGAATCAATCATCGAATACAAAAACAATTTTAACTAAATTGTAGTGAACGATTTTGACAAATGGTATAATTTGACAACATCTATTTGGACAGTTGAAATATCATCAGATTGGAGACAAAGTACGTGTACATGTCCGTTTTATAGGAAAAATTATGTTTGTAAGCATATAATAGCTTTATCTTGCAAAGAAAAAAAACTCGAATGGCATCCAAATGCACATGATGTTCCATTAGGTCAAAAAAGAAAAAAGGGTAACCCTGGAAAAACAAAAAAAGCATTAGAAATTCTACCAACTGAATGTCGACAGCAACAGTTTCAACAACAAGCTACTCCTTTGGAAAATTCTTTTCAAGAGTATTACATTTTATCCAATGTTATAAATAGTGAAAAGTTATCGAATCCTTTACAATTAAATGAACCGAATGATTTAAATATTGATCAAAATTATCAAGCTGATGCACAAAAATCTTCAAATGGTCCAAAACGTCGTGGCAGACCTCGTGGTTCTACAACTAAAAAAAGAAATACAGAAAATAGTTCTGTCAGAAAATCAAAAAGACAGCGAAAAAACTAAAATTAATATTTCCATATGAAATTTTTATATTTTTTGTCGGTACTTAGCTTAATTTCTTTATTATTCTTTTCTAACTTAATATGAATAAAAATATTTTTTGTTATTTTATTAAACTTTTATTTTTGCTATCAAAAGAAAAAATATTGCTATCATACACATAATTTTACAAGCAGGTGAAAAAAACTTGCTAGCAGAAGAAAATAATTACTATCATTATTTTAGCTATCATAAAAATTTACTAGCAAGAAAAAAAAAATTACTAGCAGAAGAAATAACGTCCTAAATAAATTAGCACTAAATCCAGCAAATGAAAATGTAAAAATTTTTCATAAAATTTTGACAAAAAAACAAAAAAATATTTTGTCATTAATATTAGAATAAAAAAAATTCGATTTTAAAGATTTAATTACCGAATGTGATTTAATTGTAAACCCGGAAGATTTGCCTATTGGTGCAAAAAATTAAAATCGCCAATAGTAAAAATTAATTGCTGAGCATTTTTTTGATTTTTTTTAAATTGCTCCTTAAATAAATTAATAAATTACTAAAAATGATAAAAATATTACCAAATATCTATTAATTCAAGGAGAAATTTGAAAAAAAAATGAAGAATTCTCCCAAATCTATAAAAAAATCTGAACAATCGAATTTTACTATTGGCGATTTTAATTTTTACGTAAATACATGTAATTTTACAAAAATTTATAAAGGCAAATTAACTAGAATATACGTAAAATTTGGTAAATTTACGTAGAAAACAGTTATCGTAACACCATCGTTCATATTGAGGTGATAAAATAATTTTTGAGGCAGCATTATTACAAAGGATGATCTTTTAGAAGTTCATTCATGGAACAAGTGTGGTAATTCTATACAACATCTCGGTGAATATCATATGGTTAGAAGTGGCGATTACAAAAAAGTCTAGACTTATGTAGAGAAAACAATTTTTACAATTTTTACAAAAAAATCGTAGACAAATTTCGATGAAATGATTTCTGATATATTCAGTATTAGGCTAATCAAGGTAAACTGTGAAAATTGGGAAAATAGTACGTGTACATGTGTATTCTGGTTGAAACACTACAAATATTCACATACAATTGCAGTTGCATATCGTCTCAAAACAGTCAATTTCAATAATATCTTCATGGATTTACCTATAAGCAACAAAAGAAAGAAAGGTGCTTCAAAAAAAAATTTAAAGAGTATACAACGTTAACCTTCTGATTTAGTATAACCTGAAGAAGAGAATGGTATCGAAGAAAAAGATTCGTTCTCTAAGATTTTGATCTGATATTCCAACTACCAGCTCAGCTAAAATAGATAATGTTGATGTCGACAACATCAAGAAATGTAAAAATTAGAAAAAAAGAAAATATTTTTAATGCGTTAATAAATTTAAAAAATAATTTTTTTTTATTAATTTTGTTATTTTTTTCACTAATATTTGGTACTTTTATATACAGTATGGTAATTTTAATCGAAATATGGTTAAAATAAAAAAATTGCTTTGTACATTCTTTTTATTTTTGTAACAATAAAAAAATGTTGGTATTAATTTTAAAAATATGCTTTTTCTATTAAATTTGTGGCATAGTTTACTATTTTTATGCTGTAATAATATTATAGCTTTTATATTTTTTTGAAAAAATTTGTTTTCTCTTTTTTAATTTTTCTCTTTTATGCAAGTCCACTGTGGACACTCGTTACTAGTGTACAGTGTGTTGCAAAAGTTTAGAAATTTTTACAATTTAATTTTTGAAATGACCGCCTTTGGAGTTAAAACAAGCCTGAACTCTTTTTGATCATAAAATTTACAATAAAAATTTTGTCATAAAAAACATAATCTTAAATTCATAAAATTAAAGTTAATAAAAGTTTCCTAATTTTTTTTAATTTAGACCCCATTTTTGTTTCACAAAATTTTTATAAAATTTAACCTTGAATTAAAAGGTTATTTTATTTCATTAATCATTGAATTAAAATTTAATTTAGAACCGAAGTTTATTCCAAGAAACTTGGCTTCTTTCTGTCAAATGATTTTATTTCGATAGATTCTAAGGTTTAGATCAACTTTTGTAACTTTTTTATAATTGGACTTTTTAAGATTAAAGATAAAGTAGAACCAAATTAATATTTAAAATTTTTTTCGGAAAGAACAGCCGAAAATGTCATAAGATTTCATTAATTCTAATTTTGGTCAAGAAAATATAAAAAAAATTTCTAGTAAAATTTGAATTTTAAAACGCATAAAAGTTGCATCGATTTTTCATAAACTTTTTTACAAGATAAAAATTTTCTTGAACAATGACAGACTTTTTTAAAAATTCAACTTTGACTGGTTTTGATGATTCAATCAATAGAATTGCATAGTCATCACCTTAAAAAAAAAATTTAATTTCATTCATAAGATTGAATGTATACCAAAAATATTTTGCAAATCGTTCAATTTGCAGCCAAATGGTGGATCTTTCGAAGATAATAATTCTGAATCAAAAGTATGCAATAAATATCTAATGTCTGGACTCATAATTTTTTTCAAATGTTCCACATATCTAATGAAAAATTTGTAAACTATTTATAAAAATATATTTTAATTTTCGCTCACCTTGTCTTTTCTTCTTCTGCAAAAGTCCAAAAAGTCATTCTGTCCCAAATGCAATCAAACGCTGCCTCATATTCATTTGTAAAATTAAATATATCCCCATTGTATATTTTTATTTTACCATCCTTGCTCTTTAATTAATCACTTTTAATAAAAAAAAAATATTACTTAAATAATAAATATACAGCAAATAATTTAAAATTTTTGACTTCGCTTTTTAAGCATTCAAGATTTTGTTGATTAAAAAAATTTTCACAATTTTCTTCTCTATTTTCAATTCCCACAACTTCAAAGCCTTTTGAAGCAAACCTTTTATTTAAAAAGCATAATTTTTTTAATTTTAAATCCACAATAAATCTAATTTTTAAATATTAACTATAAAATTACCAAGCAATTTCAGGCGATTTTCCACAAAATGGAATTAGAACTCTCTTTGTCAGAAATTTATTAACATGCTTGGTTAAAAATCTTTTTATTTAAATGAGATTTAAAATAAATAAAATCATTTAAGATCTTACGGATGGTTTTTTTCTTGGTACAAATCATTTTGAAGTTGATTTAGATCATTGTAAAAAATATTTATTTCACTTGAGTTTTCTTGCATCGACATTTTTTTTAATTCTTCAAAAACTTAACTGTTTTTAATTTTTTCTTTTTGCTTACTCATTATTTTAATGCTTTTTTTTTCCTAATTTTACTAATGAGATTTTCTTAATAAAAATTCAGAAAATTATGAATATTTTTTCCTCAGAGGTAGACTGTGTTTTTATTTATTCAAACAAATCTTTTCATGGTTAAATTGGATTTAAGGAACAGTAAAGTTAAGAGAATATTTAAAATTATTTAACAATTAAAATATAATTGAATTTAAAAAAAATTTAGATTGTCAAAAAATGAAACTAATTCAAAAGTTTAGAAATTTTTAAAATTTAATATTTGAAATGACCGCCTTTGGCCTTATAACAAGCCAAAACTCTTTTTGGCATAGATTCAATACATTTTTTCACATACTTAGTCGGAATCTTTAACCAATCTTTGTGTAAAACCTCTTTTTAATTCTCGATAGAGGTAACTTTAGTGTTTACCACTTTGACATTCATGTATGACCATAATTTCTCGATTAGATTGAGATCTGGTGAACGGGCACACCATGGCAGAACCTCAATGTTCTGTTGTTTGAACCAGTCGCTTACTGAGTGAGCGGTATGTGCCGAAGCGCCATCTTGTTGAAAAATCCAAGGATCATTAGGCTCAAGTAGGAGTTCAACAGATGGTAAAAGATTGTTTTCCAAGTTGTTGATGGAGGCAAATTGATTGGTTCGTCCTGTATAGTGATAAATTTACCAGTGCCTTTGTATAAAATGCATCCTTAAATACTGGCTGAGTCTCCACCGTTTTGTAAACTTTTCATTTTTAACCTTTTTACTATTACTCTTGATTTACGATTAAAGACCTCAAAATTGGACTCGTCACTGAAAATAACTCTTGACCAATCACTAACTGTCCAATTAAGTCTCTGTTTACACCACTTATATCTTTTTTGTCTATCTTTTATGCTTAGAAGGGGTTTTCTGACCGCTGTATGAGACTCTTAACCTTTTTTTTTGAGAAATCTCATTACAGTTTACTTAATAATCCTAACCCCTTGAGTCTTAGAATTAAAATCAGTGGCGAGTTTTTGATAGCTAGATGTAGGATCTTTTCTAATCTCTCTAAAAATGTAATTTTCATCCCTAAAAGTTAGCTTTCGAGATCTACCAGAACGGTTTCGATCAGAGACAGAACCAGTCTCTTCATATCGTTTTATAGTTGAAGAGACACATTTTGGAGATACGCCTAACAACTTGGCTATTTCGTTTTGCTTTTTATCTCCACTTTTTAGCAGACCCACGATCTGCCATTTTTGTGGGCTAAACACATTTTACCCATTTTTTGCCAAATTGTTGTAATGTTATTTTGAGACCAAATTATTATTTATTTATTTATTTGTTTTCTGTACCGAGCTAGAGCTCCTTTAGAATAAAGTATAAAAAAAAAAAAATAGAGTTAATAAAGTAAGATAAAATAAAAACAAAGTAAATCAGCTAAAAAAAAAAAGTTTAAAAAGAGTTTAAAGAAAGTCTAAAAGACATATATTGAAATAGACTGTTACATGTGACAGAAGTTTACATAGTTGAAGCTTCATGAAAAAAAGAGGAAATAGTAAGGTAGCAATTACACAATGGAGTAGGGTATTCAATATATCTTGTTTCGAAGCCTTGTTTGTATTCATCCACTAGTCTGACAACTAATGGAATAGAATGACTCAGTCCTGTTCCAACATATCTCTCACTCAACTCAAAAAGCCGATTCGAGACTGTTAGTAATTTAAGTTTATTAAAAGCCTCATGATGCAACATGTTGGAGGGAGTATCATATTTTAACTTAAGGATAGATCTGACTGCTGTATTCTGAATTGCTTGTATTTTTTTGATATTATTTTCTGAAAATGAATTCAAGCAAGGAAAAGAATAGTCTAAAATTGATCCGACTAAAGTTTTATATAAATTTCCTAGTGTGTTTTGAGTAAGACCCCATTTTTTATTTGACAAAATCTTAATAATATTTAACATTTTATTGCAGCGTTCTTTAATTTCGTCTACCAGTTTATTAAATTTTAACTTGGAATCAAATTTAATGCCAAGAAACTTGATTTCTTTTTGGCTCACTATTCTGTTTCCATAAATTTTTAAGCTTAGATTTTCACTCTCTTTTTTGTACCTAGAAAAGATTACAGAACACGACTTTTAAACTGATATCTTCATTTTCCATTTAATAAGCCATTGTTCTAGTTGGTATCGGGTAGTAATATTGGGTGGTATTTAATCGAGCTCTAGAATTACTTAAATGATCTCCAAAATAAATCTCTATAATTTATTATCCTTATTCATTTTTTTTCTCTAAAATTAATTATTTTTACTCATTAATTAATAGAACGATCTCTTATTTTTAATTAATTGTTCTCCAACATAAATATAAACATAAAATTCGCTTTAAAATATTTAATAAATTAAAAAATTAAAAAAATAAATTAAAAAATTTATTAAGAAAAATATCAATTCCTTAAGTGATGAATTCCAGTTTATTGGACTTGCAATAAGGTTTTAAATGAAGAATGTAACTAGATCATCTGCGAAAAGCATAGAATATTCATTATTTGTTTTGTTTCTTTTGGGGATGTCATTTATATAAATACTAAATAAAAGAGGACTAATTACTTAGCCTTAAGGAACACCTGCAGTTATAAAGACCAAATGAGGAGTAGTGTTGGCAATCGATTATCAATAATCGATTTATTATTCGACTAACTTTTAATCGATTAACTTTAAGTCGTTTATTAAATCGATTAATTTTTTTTAGTCGATTATTAAATCGATTAATTTATTCTAGTTGATTATTAAATCGACCAATTTTTTTTAGTCGAATATTAACAAAATGATGGTAGTATCAGAAAATTTTTAGAATATTCATTTATAATATGGTATATTTATTTTAATTCGTTTTAAATTGATCATTTTAAATTTTTTTAAATTTTTTGATTATTTTTTTAAAATGATAAATTAAATAATTTCAAATAAATCGTTAAATTGTAAATTTAGTCAATATTGAAAATATATTTAAAGACTTAATTGATAAAAAAGAATTTTTTTTAGGTCGATTATTAAATCGATTAATTAATTTTAGTCGATTATTAAATCGATTAATTAATTTTAGTCGATCATTAAATCGACTAAAAAAAATAAATAAAGATAAAGAATAAAGAACAAGCTGATAAAGATAAATATACCTGCCTATTAAATATATTGGATTAAATCATTTCTAAACTGTAGAACATTTAAAGTAAATATAATTGATCACATTAGTGATGAATTTAAAATATCTGCTGGCGTTCCTCAAGGATCAGTTATTAGTCCTTTATTGTTTAGTATATTTATTAATGATATTCCTAAAAGAAATAAATCTAATAATGAATATTCACTTCTCTTTGCAGACGATCTGGTCACTTTTTTTATTTCTAAAAAAAATGGAAATATAGAAAGTAAGATGAATTAGTACTTAGTTGGATTAGAACAGTGGCTTTTCAAGTGGAAAATGAAGATTTCGGTTGAAAAGTCTTGCTCAATGAATTTTACAAAAAACAACAAAGAAAGTTCTATGTTTAATTTAAGGATTTATGGGAATAAAATCGAAACCCTAAAAGAAATAAAGTTCCTAGGTATTAAATTCGATTCTAAATTAACCTTTTCTTCAATGATAGATGAAATTAAAGAACGTTGCTATTCAAGATTAAACTAAATCAAAATCTTGTCAAATAAAAAATGGGCCTTGACTTTAGGACTTTAGGAAACCTTTATAAGTCTTTGATTGGATCTATTCTAGATTATTCTTTCCCTTGTCTTAACTCTCTTTCAGAAACTAATATAAAAAGATTAGAAGTAATCCAAAATTCAGCGGTTCGTTCTATCCTAAAACTAAGATATGATACTCCCTCCAACATATTACATCATGAGGCATATAATAAACTTAAACTACTGACAGTCTCAATTGACTTTTTGAGTTGAGTGAGAGATATGTTAGGGCAGGGCTGAGCCACTCTGTTCCACTAGTTATCAAATTGGTGGAAGAATATAACAAAGGTTTCGAATCAAGAAATATCGAGTACCCAACTCCATTGTGTAATTGCTACCTTACTATTTCCTCTTTTTTTCCTGAATCATCAAATATATAAAAAATCTATTCTGTTACCCTCAATCTTAATTTATCTAACTTTGATTTTAGTATTTCTCTATTTTTTAACTTATATTATTTTTACTTTATTTTTTTTCTTATTTTTTATTTTATTTTATTCTATTTAACTTTATTTTGATTTTTTATTTTATTTTTTTTTTAATCTGATGGAGCTTAAGCTCTATACAGAATTACAAATAATTATAATAATAATAAAATAATTAATTTCTAAACTTTTGCAACATACTGTAGTCCGATAGAAAAAAAATAGAAAAATTTTCATTTTTATCTTTTCTATTTTACACAGCTCAAGAAGACAACGTTGGGTTGAGATATAGCTTACTATTGAAGATAGGACATTTGAATAAAAATTTAAAAAATAAAATTTTTAAAAAGAAACTAGTCGATAGTGTTATCAGGTGATAACATAATGTGTTATCAACGGGTACCATACCATTCGCATATAAAACCCTTTTGTCTAACTTCATTCGATATATTAATATGGCAACTTTTTTTTTCTCTTCTACATTTTTTTGAAGTAATTGCCTAATTAAAATTTGTAATTTTAAATGCAAAAGTATGTTAAAAAATTTAACATAGCAAATAAATTAGTTCAAAAATGTAAAAGAGAAAAAAAAATTGCCATATAAAAAAGTTTCGAAATATTAAATTTTGATAATTAATTCAAGCAAAAGAGAAAAAAAAAACAAAATCTAAAATGTCGAACCAATCCACTAGATCCAGAAGAAACCAAAAAGAAGTTGTTAGCGATGCTTCTCCTGGTTATCAAGCCAACCAAGTTTTTACTCGGGGTAGTAGGTGACAAAAAGACCAAAATAATCGAAATGACTATGAACAACGCAAGAAAACCAAGCGATTGAACAACAACATGACAACGAAAATGCTATTGTGAGTTCATGGCGTATAAATACATTGACTGAGCAAGTAACAACAGTTGAAAGTTTTAACTTTAAATTTAATTTTTCTTAAACTCTATTTAAAAGTCGCCAAATTTTGAGAAAATTTTAATTTTACTTACATTTATATTTCTTTTAAAAATTTAACTAATTTTTCAAAAAATTTAGACGTTTTGGTAATCATTCTTTTGGGCTTTGTGAGTTTCCATACAAAATTACAAAACAAAAAAGAATGCAAACATAACTTATTCAATTTTTAAATCAATTTTTCTTTTTTTTTTTGTATTTTTTTATGGAAATACATTAAGCCCAAAAGAATGATTATGAATATTTGAAATAATTTAAAAAATTAGATTAATTTTTAGGGAAAATATAGACTGTAGTACTTTAAATTAAAAAAAAAATTTGGTTATTATTCTTAAAGTTAATTTATTAAAAATAAATCAGAGTTTAACAAATAAGACAAATATTAAATTATATTGTCCTATATTAAATTTTTAATCATTTGTTTAAAAAACTAGTATTTTAATTTTTTTTAAGATCAACAAACGATCGATAAATTGATAAGTGAAAGCTTAAGAAAAATCTTTAAGTGAAAAATCGTTTCAATAGGCAATTTTCAATCTGAATACCCAGCCCCTTTAAATTTTTTCGAGTTTCAAACCGATTTCGCCTTTAAACCAACTGAGCCAATTAAGTTTACTTGCATTATCTGTAACAAAATTTAAACAGAAAGGCTGGGTGCAACTTCCAATCTTAACAAGCACCTTGAAGACCATCAAGTTTTAGAAAACTGGATAGAGTCTATTATATATCTTAGTCTATATCTTAGAAAATTTCTAGGTATAATTGATTTTTCAGCGGTTGGTAAGCTTCCTTTCCAGGAAAATAAATAGGAATTTTTATAAATAATATCTTGTTAGTAGTTGAAGCATACTATCCATTAAAGGAAATTAAGACAAAAAATTTGATTTGAGCCCATGGTTTAACTCAGAATTGAGGTCGTTAAGAATTTTAAATATAGGATCTTTTGTTCCGTAACTACGAGACTTATAAGAGTAAAACGAATCTACATGAATATAGGGAGTCAAGAAGAGATTTTGAAAAACTTAATCTTAAAAAGATTAAATCTAATGTTTAGTCAAAGTCCTTAAAGAAGTTAAAAAATTCTGGAGATTTTATAAATCTTGTGTAAAAACTAGAGGAGATTCTGATTTTGACAGCTTTCCAGAAGAACTAGTTTGGGCTGATAAAAAGTCCAATAATATCGTTGATCAAGTGGATATGTTTAATAGCTGCTTCGAATCTATTGAGTCTTCTTCTTTGTCCTGTGAAAATGACTCAGTTATATAAATATATTTTAAATGGTTCTAAGGAATTAAAACATAATAATTCTTTTAAAACATCAAGTTTTTCATTCCATGAGTTCACTTTTGCAGATATTAAAAAGGCTCTGGATGAATTACCCTCTTATAGCTCACCTGGTTTATTTTTATTCGCTCTAAAATTTAAAAAGTCTTCCTTAAATATTTATTCCTATTCTGAAATTACTCTTAAATGATTGTTTGAAATTAAAAAGTGTTCCAGATGACGGGAAATTAGCAATTGTTAACCCATTATTTAAGAATAATTAAAGAGCTATATTAGTTCTATCTACGATAGCTAAAATTTTTGATACATTTTTTTAAAGCTTTTATTTTAGCCTACTTTGACTCCTGCTCTTATGTGTTATTTTTCAATAAAGGCAATAATTAAACTAGTTAAGGGTTATTATTTTTCGATATTCATATTGTTTAAGCTTAAATTTGAAGTTAAAAACTTTAATGACGCAACTTTCTAGAAAAATAAGGCTTGTTTGCATTCCAGCAAAGATCAGACATAATGTTATCGTTTTATTTTAAGTCAATATACTATCATAACTCGCCAGAAAATTAAAGATGCCCATTCAATTTTTTTGTAGTAGTCAGATCAAAATATGGAGCATTTTTTAGCTGTTGCTACGTGCCTGGTGTACAAAAAATTTTCAAGAAAATAAGAGTTATTGGTATGCGAAAATTGCCAAGGCATGCTACTGCTGAGACAATCAAAGATAACTTATAGCACGTCATTAATCAATTTGAGTTCGATTAAACTAAAATTACTGGTATTGTTTGTGATCAAGGTTCTTCACCTGTGAGATTATTTAAACAGAACCAAAATGTGATGTATGATGATGCAATTTAATAAATAAATTTAAATACGAACGGATTTAAAGAAGTTGAAGTTGAAGATCTTGAGCACGATCTAACTAATTAGCTGGATGACCAAAACGATCCAAATGAGCTACATCTGATAGAAAATTCTAGCTCTATTGATATGCAGTTTTGAAGATGTAGACATTGAGATTGATCGTTTTGTAGAAGAACCAGTCCCTTTTTTCGATGAGCCTTTAATCAATAAACGAACAGAAGACGAACAGATACAAGATGTTGATGATGACGAAAATGATTATTTGGATCCAGTTTCTAATTTGAATTAAAAAATCGGATCAGATACAGTACCAAGATACTTATGCTCGTCTCATAAAATCAATTTAAGTGTTCGATCAGCCATTTAAAAAATGCAACCTTTATAGTAACTAGAATTTTGGTAAGTTTATCAAGTTATGCTGGTAATGTTAGATCATCGAATGTTCTTTCGTATGATTTTTCGTATAAAAAACCATACGCTATTGAAATCACGGAAAAAGCTTTTAGATCTTTTTTGCGAAGCTACTTTTTTTCTGTTAAGCGAAAAGAATCGTTCAAACTAGGTTCTTAGTACAAAAAATCAATTTCAAAGATCAAATCCTGCTTTTAATTGTGCCGAAAATAGTGTTTAGAGTAGTCTAATTAAGTCAAGAGCATATGAAAGGCCAATTGATACGCAAAGATTTTGGATTTTAGAGAAAATTTCTAGAGAAAAAGATATTATCTGCGATTCAATCCGTGATGAGAATAATATTCGTTAGTCTACAAAAGCCTTTTGGAATGAGAATTGCTATTAGTTCCCAATTTTCAGTGTAGTAGCAAAAAAATTTCAATTTTTCGAGTGCTTATATTTTTTAACATTTGTGATATTGCCAGCAGTATAGATCAAAGAACATCACTCCAGAGAATTTTATGAATAAAGAATTGCCAAGAGAAAATGTCGATCTTTTGAAGACAAACGTTTAAAATTTAAATAATAATTATTTTATTTTATTTTTTATAAATTACAATATTTTTACATAGAATATTACACTTTTGACTCTTAAGCTAAAAAAATATAAATATTTACTAAAGATTTTTTGGGTCTTCCCTGTTTTGTGACCAGTTGGTCACCAAAAATGTGACCAAGTACTTGACTCCCGGTTTTGTGACCAGCCTGGTCACAGTCATCGGTGACCAGGAATTTGGTGACCAGAAAATAGGTAAAAATTCTACTGTGACCAGGAAATTTACCTTGTGACAATAAAAATCATACTGTAATTTTTTCGTGACCAGTAAAATTTTATTAAATATTTAGTATTAATTTCAAAAAATAATCAATTTCTTAATTAAAAATTTAAATCAAACTTATTTGTGATATCTAATTTTATATAACTTTAACCCTTTGACACCTTCATAAAAACCTCCACAAACATCACACTCAACTGGAATTTTTTCCCACTCAAAACTTTTTTAACTTCATATTAAAATAAAATTTTTAGCGAATTTAAATATTGCTTAACTTTTAAAAAAAGCAAATGACTAAAAGTTTCATCTAAACACAGAAATTTTCACGAAACATTATCTTTTAAGAAAATGATAAAATGATCCTCCTTAGTAATACTGAAAGCCCTTTAATTTTCATTAGTTTTTTATTATGTGAAAGATTCTAGTGTTTTTATATTATTGATCATAACTATAAAAAAGAAAGAGCTAAGGTCGTGAAAAATTGATTCTTCAATTGCATTGGAATTAAATAATTATATTAATGTCAAATCCTTAGTAATGGGATCCTTAACTTGGTAAATTAAAAATAAAAACAATGATTTAAAGAAAGTCGAAAACTTAAAAAATCAAATTGCGAATAATATACAAAAATGGTTCTAAAATAGCAGCAATAATAAGCAGCTAAAAAAGGCGCAATTAGTCTAAGGTAATGCAATCTGAATATATACTAATATAACTGTTTTATCACATTTCTGAAGCAATAAAATAAATGATGATATAATTTTTATCAAATGATAAATTTAAATCATTCATATAAAATGTGACTTCTATTAGTGATAAGTAGAATTTAAAAGCTTTTTATCATCATGATAAGCTTTGAAGAAAATTTAATCATTAATGTGTTTCCACGGAAACTAATTATTTTTAGCGTCTTTAAAAAGAGTATAAATATTATTAAAAAACTTTTAAAAACTTAAACCTAAAATTTTTATTTAAAAAAAATGGAGGAAATTACCTTGAGACTAGAAAAATGCGAAAAATGGACAAAATATAGAAATTTGATGAATAAAACAGGAGATTTCCTTTGTCCAGAATGTATAAAAAAGCATACTGTCAATATCGAACAAACATTACAAATGTCCGTTAATCAAGAAAAGATTAAAAGAAAAAAAATAGAGATCACCTTAGACAATTTCTCAAAAGAGAATTTACATATAAAAATAGATGAACATTTTGACAACTTGAAAAACAAAATTGATCTTCACGTGGAAGAATTAATTAAAATGATTAATGACATAAGGATTAATATGGTCGCAAAAATTGTTCAAAAAAGGAATGAATTTATTGAAGATATAAATATTGTTGAATTTCAGCAATTGAATAAAGAAACATTTACAAAAGAAATAGAAAAAATAAGTGATATACTTGATAAATTGGAAAGAGAAGATAATTACATGAAAAATATTGTAAAAATGGAATCGCAGATGAAAAAAATTAAGGATCAGCTTGATAAAAACAAATTTGAAAGAAATATTATTCCAAACGAAATAGAGCAATTTGTTGGAAACTTGAAGCTAACAGATCAAAAAATTTATGAAGATATCAATGAAATCAGTAAGTATTTACAAGAAGATAAAAGTTCCGACATTCAAACTTTTTTTCCCTGCGGGGCTCTTTTTTAGTGACAAGGGATTTTAAAAATATTCATAGTATCAGCACTCTCAATGGTCATTCTTACCCTGTTTTGAGTCTTCAATTAATTGATCAGTTTACTCTGGCAAGTGGCAGTTGGGATAAAACAATCAAGATTTGGGATTTACGAAGCAACCATTGTATCAGCACTCTCAATGGTCATTCTAACTCTGTTAACTCTCTTCAATTAATTGATCAGTTTACTCTGGCAAGTGGTAGTTCGGATAACACGATCAAGATTTGGGATTTACGAAGCAACCATTGTATCAGCACTCTCAATGGTCATTCTAACTCTGTTTTAAGTCTTCAATTAATTGATCAGTTTACTCTGGCAAGTGGTAGTTGCGATTACACAATCAAGATTTGGGATTTACGAAGCTCTCAATGTATCAGCACTCTCAATGGTCATACTGACAATGTTAAATCTCTTCAATTAATTGATCAGTTTACTCTGGCAAGTGGTAGTCGAGATAAAACAATCAAGATTTGGGATTTACGAAGCAACCATTGTATCAGCACTCTCAATGGTCATACTGACTATGTTAACTCTCTTCAATTAATTGATCAGTTTACTCTGGCAAGTGGTAGTTCGGATAACACGATCAAGATTTGGGATTCACGAAGCTCTCAATGTATCAGCACTCTCAATGGTCTAATATGACTACTCTGTTTTGAGGTCTTCATTCAATTAATTGATCAGTTACTCTGGCAAGTGGGTAGTTGCGATTACACAATCAAGATTTGGGATTTACGAAGCTCTCAATGTATCAGCACTCTCAATGGTCATACTGACAATGTTAAATCTCTTCAATTAATTGATCAGTTTACTCTGGCAAGTGGCAGTTCGGATGACACAATCAAGATTTGGGATTTGATATAGCATATTTAAATTTATTTAACATCAATTTATTTGCCTTATGGATAGCATTTAAACATTGAAACAAATTCTTGTATTTTAAATAAGAAACGAAATACTACGATTCCTTAGTTCAGTTTATGGATACTTTAACACCTTTAAAAAATTTAAATACTTAATAAATTTTTTTTTTAATTTAAATTAGTTTATTTTTTGTTAGTTAATTGAACTCAAATTGATCCTATTTTTGATTTCTATTATTTTTTGACTTTTGCTTCAAACAAATTTATTAATTTTATTTAGTTAAGCGTAATCATATAAAATTAGTATAAGCACTCTCAATGGTCATTCTAACTAAGTTTACTCTCTTCAATTAATTGATCAGTTTACTCTGGCAAGTGGGTAGTTCTATATACACAATCAAGATTTGGGATTCCGAAGCAACCACTTGTATCAGCACTCTCTATGGTCATTACGGACTCTGTTAACTCTCTTCAATTAATTGAATCAGTTTACTCTGGCAAGTGTTAGTTCGATGATAAACACAATCAAGATTTGGGATTTACGAAGCTATCAATTGTATCAGAACTCTCATAGGTCATAACTGACAATGTTAAAGTCTTCAATTAATTGATCAGTTTACTCTGGCAAGTAGTAGTCGAGATATAACAGTCAAGATTTGGGATTTACGAAGCAACCATTGTATCAGCACTCTCAATGGTCATACTGATTGTGTTTTCCGAACTACCACTAATTGATCAGTTTTAATTGATGACTCAAAACAAAGAAAAAATGAAATCAAGATTTGGGATAGACTGAAAACAGAGTAAGAATGACCATTGTCATTCTTTCTGTTTTGAGTCATCAATTAATTGATCATGTTACTCTGGCAAGTGGAAGTCGCGATAAAACAATCAAGATTTGGGATTTACGAAGCAACCATTGTAGCACTCTAATTAATTGAAGAGAGTAAACAGAGTTATAATTGATCAGTTTTTGAAGAGAGTAAACAGTGTAAGTATGACCATTGAGAGTACTGATTCATTGGTAGCTTCATCAAGATTTGTGAGAGTGTTAATACATTGGAAGCTTCGTAATTGATCAGAGTTAGAATGACCATTGAGAGTGCTGATATCAGCACTCTCAATGGTCATTCTTACTCTGTTTTGAGTCTTCAATTAATTGATCAGTTTATGAGAGTGCTAATACATTGGGAGCTTCGTAAATTTGGGTAATTGAATACTCAAAACAAAGTTAGAATAATCAAGATTTGGACCACTTGCCAAAATAAACTGATCCTCTCGCCAAAGTAAACTGATCAATTAATTAAAGAGAGTTAACAAAATCAGTATGATTCAGTTTACTCTCAAAACAAAGAAAGAATGACCATATCAAGATTTTGGGATTACGTCAAAACAGAGTAAGAATGACCATTGTGATCAGTTTTACATTAATTGATGACTCAAAACAAAGAAAAAATGACCATTGAGAGTTCTGATACAGCTAATCACTTCCACTTGCCAGAGTTAAACTGATCAATTTAATTGATCAGTTTTACTCTGGCAAGTGGCAGTTTGGGATAAAACAATCTGATCAATTAATTGATGACTCAAAACAAAGAAAAAAAGACCTCAGCACTCTGATTGTGTATTAATCACTTCCACTTCTGGCAAGTGGCAGTTGGGATAAACACAATCAAGATTTGGGATGAAAAGAGTTAACATAGTCAGTATACTCTCAATGGTCATTCTTACTCTGTTTTGAGTCTTCAATTAATTGATCAGTTTACTCTGGCAAGTGGTAGTGCGATAACACAATCAAGATTTGGGATTTACGAAGCAACCATTGTATCAGCCTCTCAATGGTACTGATCAATAAATTGAAGAGAGTAAACAGTGTAAGTATGACCATTGAGAGTCAGATTTGGGATTTACGAAGCAACCAATTCTTGATTGTTTTTATCCCAACTACCACTCAGTTTACTCTGGCAAGTGGCAGTTGGGATAAAACAATCAAGATTTGGGATTTACGAAGCAACCATAAATCTTGATTGTGTTATCGCCACTACCACTTGCCCAATCAAGATTTGGGATTTACGAAGCAACCATTGTATCAGCACTCGATTGTGTATTCGTCACTTCCACTTGCCATCTTCAATTAATTGATCAGTTTACTCTGGCAAGTGGCAGTTGGGATAAACAATCAGATTTGGGATTTTGATTGTGTTATTCGTCACTTCCACTTGCCGATCTTGATTGTTTAATCCGAACTGCCAATTGCCAGAGAATCAAGATTTGGTGATTGTGTATTAATCACTTCCACTTGCCAATTTGGGATAATTGATGACTCAAAACAAAGAAAGAATGACCTGGTTGCCAGAGTAAAAGCTGATCAATTAATTGATGACTCAAAACAAAGTTAGAATGACCTTACTTGATTGTTTTATCCCAACTGCCACTTGCCAAGATTTGTGATGACTCAAAACAAAGAAAGAATGACCGCACTCTCAATGGTCATTCTTACTCTGTTTTGAGTCTTCAAATTGTTTAATCCGAACTGCAAATTTGCCAGAGACAATCAAGATTTGGGATTTACGAAGCAACCAATGTATTAGCACTCTCAATGTAATTGAAGAGAGTAAACAGAGTTAGTATGACCAATCAAGATTTGGGATGATTGTGTTATCGCCACTACCACTAGTCTTCATTAATTGATTTGATTGTGTTATCCGAACTACCACTTGCCAGAGTAAAGATCAGTTTACTTATTAATTGATGACTCAAAACAAAGAAAGAATATCAAGATTTGGGATAATCTTGATTGTGTATTCGTCACTTCCACTTGCCAATCAGTTTTACTTTGGCAGTGGCAGTTGGCGATAAAACAATCAAGATTTGGGATTTACGAAGCAACCATTGTATCAGTGTTTTATCGCCACTACCACTTGCCAAAGTAAACTGCTTCAATTAATTGAATTAAAGAGAGTTAACAAAATCAGTATAATCAAGATTTGGGATTTACGAAGCAACCATTGTATCAGCACTCTCAATGGTCATACTTAACTCTGTTTACTCTTCAATTAATTGATCAGTTTACTCTGGCAATTAATTGATGACTCAAAACAAAGAAGAATGACCTCAGTTTACTCTGGCAACAATTAATTGAAGACTCAAAACAGTGTAATCAAGACAATTAATTGATGACTCAAAACAAAGAAAGAATGACCGATCAGTTTACTCTGGCAAGTGTAGTGGCGATAACACAATCAAGATTTGGAATCTTGATTGTTTTATCGCCACTACCACTTGCCAGAGTAAACTGATCAATTAATTAAAGAGAGTTAACAAAATCAGTATGACCATTAATTGATCAGTTTACTTTTGGCAAGTGGTAGTTGGCGATAACACAATCAGAATTTGCGATTTACGAAGCTACCAATGTGTATCAAGCCTCTTCCACTTGGTCCAGAGTAAACTGACTAGGTTTAACTCTTTTCATATCGATCAGTTTACTCTGGCAAGTGGTAGTTGCGATTACATACACAATTGCAAGAGTTTTGGGATTTACGAAGCAACCATTGTATCAGCACTCTAAAATGGTCATTCTAACTCTGTTTTTGAGTCTTCAATTATTTGATCAGTTTACTTTCGCAAGTGTAGTGGCGATAACAAAATCAGTATAATCAAGATTTGGGATTTACGAAGCTACCAATGTATTATCCTCTTCAACTGGTCAACTACTCTGTTTACTCTTCTCTCACTTAATTGACAGTTTACTCATGGCAAGTGGTAGTTGCTTTAACAAACCAATCAAGATTTGGGATTTACGACGCTACCAATGTATCAGTATTCTCAATGGTCATACTTACTCTGTTTACTCTCTTCATTTAATTGATCATTGTTACCTTATGGCAAGTGGTAGTGGCGATAAACAATCAGATTTGGGATTTACGAAGCAACATTTATCAGCATGCTCTCAAGACTGGTCATTCTTACTCTGTTTTGATCAGTTTATGCTTCAATTAATTGATCAGTTACTTGGCAAGTGGTAGCGGCGATAACACAATCAAGATTTGGGATTTACGAAGCAACCATTTGTATTAGCACTCTCATGGTCATACTAACTCTGTTTACTCTCTTCAATTAATTGATCAGTTAACTCTGGCAAGTGGAAGTTGGGATACACACAATCACGGAGGAGAATTTTGGGATTTACGAAAGCAACCATTGTATCACGCCACTCTCAAATGGTCATTCCTTTCTTTGTTTTGAGTATTCAAGTTAATTGATCAGTTTACTCTGGCAATTGGCAGTTCGGATAAAAACAATCAAGATTTTGGGATTTACGAACAACCAATGTATCAGAACTCTCAATGGGTCATTTTTTCTTTGTTAACTTGAGTCATCAATTAATTTGGGATCAGTTTTACTCTGGCTAAGTGGCTAGTTGGGATAAAAACAATCAAGATTTGGGATTTTACTAAGCAACCATTTGTATCAGCACTCTCAATGGTCCATTCTTATACTCTCTGTTTTCAGTCTTCAAATTAATTGGATCAGTTTAACTCTGGCGAGTGGCAGTTGGGATAAAAACAATCAAGATTTGGGATTTACGAAGCAACACCTTGTATCAGGCACTCTCAATGGTCGTTCTCACTCTGTTTTTGAGTTCTTCAATTAATTGATCAGTTTTAACTTTGGGCAAGTGGTAGTGGGCGATTAACACAATCAGATTTTGGGATTTTTAACGAAGCAAACCATTGTATTAGCACTCTCAATGGAATACTAACTCTGTTTTACTCTCTTCAATTTAATTGATCAGTTACTCTGGGCAAGTGGAAAGTGCGATTATACACAATCAAGATTTGGGATTTACGAAGCAAACCATTGTATCAGCACTCTCAATGGTCATTTCTTACTTTTGTTTTTGAGTATTCAATTAATTGATCAGTTTTACCCTCTGGCAATGTGGCAGTTCGGATTAAAACACTCAAGATTTGGGATTTACGAAGCTAGCACCATTGTATCAGAACTTCTCCATGGTCATTTTTCTTTTGTTTTGAGTCATCAATTAATTGATCAGTTTACTCTGGCAAGTGGCAGTGTGGGATAAAAACAATCAGATTTTTGGGATTTACGAAGCAACCATTGTATCAGCACTCATCAATGGTCATTCTGACTCTGTTTTTCAGTCTTCAATTAATTGATCAGTTTACTCTGGCAAGTGGCAGTTTGGGATAAAACAATCAAGAATTTGGGATTTTACGAAGCTAACCCATTGTATCAGCACTCTCAATGGTCATATCCCTCACTCTGTTTTGAGTCTTCAATTAATTGATCAGTTTTACTTGGTGCAGTTGGTAGTTTGGCCGGATAAACACACATCAATATTTGGTGATTTTACGAAAGCAACCATTGTATTAGCCACTCTCAATGGGCATTCTTCCTCCGGTTTACCTCCTCTTCAATTTAATTGATCAGTTAACTCTGGGCAAGTTGAAGTGATTAATACACAATTCAAGATTTGGGATTTAACGAAAGCAACCATTGTATCAGCAACTCTCAATGGTCATACTGATTTTGTTAACTCTCTTTAATTAATTGATCAGTTTACTTTGGCAAGTGGTAGTGGCGATTAAAAACAATGCAAGATTTGGGATTTACGAAGCAAACCATTGTAATCAGCACTCTCAATGGTCTATTCTTTACTCTGTTTTTGAGTCCTTCAATTAATTGATCAGTTTTTTTTACTTTGGTTAGTGGTAGTGGCGATAACACAATCAAGATTTGGGATTTAACGAAACGACCATTGTATAAGCACTCTCAAATGGGTCCATACTAACTCTGTTTACTCTCTTTCAATTAATTGCATCAGTTTACTCTGGCAAGTGGTAGTTTCGATAAATCTATGAAGATTTGGGATTTACGAAGCAACCATTGTATCAGCACTCGTCAATGGTCCATTCTTACTTCTGTTTTTGAGTCTTCATTAATTGATTAGTTTACTTTGGCAGTGGTAGTGGCGATAACACAATCAAGATTTGGGATTTTACGAAAAGCAACCATTGTATTAGCACTCTCAATGTCATACTAACTCTGTTTACTCTCTTCAATGTAAATTGATCAGTTTACTCTGGCAATTTGGCAGTTCGGATTAAACAATCAAGATTTGGGATTTACGAAGCAAACCATTGTAATCAGAACTCTCAATGGTCACTTCTTTTTCTTTGTTGTTTGGGGGGGGGAGTATTCAATTTAATTGATCAGTTTACTCTGGCAATTGGCAGTTCGGATTTACACAATCAAGATTTGGGATTTACGAAGCAACCCATTGTATCAGAACTCTCAATGGTCATTCTTTCTTTGTTTTGAGTCATCAATTAATTGATGCAGTTTACTCTGGCCAAGTGGAAGTGACGAATACACAATCCAAGATTTGGGATTTAACGAAGCAACCATTGTATCAGCACTCTCAATGGTCATACAGATTTTGTTAACTCCTCTTTAATTAAATTGATCAGTTTAACTTTGGCAAGTGGTAGTGGCGATAAAAACAATCAAGATTTGGGATTTAACGAAGCAAACCATTGTGTATCAGCACTCTTATGGTCATTCTAACTCTGTTTTTGAGTCCTTCAATTAATTTGATCAGTTTTATTTTGGCAAGTGGTAGCGGCGATAACACAATCAAGATTTGGGATTTACCGAAGCAACCATTTGTATTAGCACTCTCAATGTAAATACTAACTCTGTTTTACTCTCTTTCAATTAATTGATCAGTTTTACTCTGGAAGTGGAAGTTCGGATAACACAATCAAGATTTGGGATTTACGAAGCAACCATTGTATCAGCACTCTCAATGGTCCAATTCTACACTTTGTTTTTGAGTATTCAATTTAATTTTGATCAGATTTACTCTGGCAAGTGGTAGTGGCGAAAACCACAATCAAGATTTGGGATTTACGAAGCTCCCAATGTATTAGCACTCTCAATGGTCCAGAACTAACTCTGTTTACTCCTCTTCAATTAATTGATCAGTTTGACTCCTGGCAAGTGGGCAGTTGGGATAAAACTATGAAGATTTGGGATTTACGACGCAACCATTGTATCAGCACTCTTAATGGGTCATTCTAACTCTGTTTTTGGAGTCTTCAATTAATTGATCAGTTTTACTACTTTTGGCAAGTGGTAGTGGCGATAACACAATCAAGATTTTGGGATTTACGAAGCTTCCAATTGTATTAACACTCTCAATGGTCAATACTAACTCTGTTTTACTCTCTTCAATTAATTGGATCAGTTTACCTCTGGCAAGTGTGTGGTGGCGATAACACAATCAAAGATTTGGGATTTACGAAGCTACCAATGAATCATACTCTCATGGTCCATACTTACACTGTTTACTCTCTTCAATTATTGATCAGTTCTACGTTTGGCAAGTGGTAGTTGGCGATAACACAATCAAGATTTGGGATTTACGAAGCTAGACCAATGTAATTAGCACTTCTCAATGGTCATACTAACTCTGTTTTACTCTCTCTTCAATTAAATTGATCAGTTTACTCTGGGCAAGTGGTAGTTTGCTATAACACAATCAAGATTTTGGGGGATTGTACGAAGCTACCAATGTATCAGTACTCTCAATGGTCATACTTACGCTGTTTACTCTCTTCAATTAATTGATCAGTTTACTTTGGCAAGTGGTAGTTACGATAACAACAATCAGATTTGGGATTTACGAAGCAACCATTGTATCAGCACTTCTCAATGGTCATATCTACTCTGTTTTCCTTCAGTCCTTCAATTAATTGATCAGTTTACTTTGGCAAGTGGTAGCGTCGATAACTACAATCAAGATTTGGGATTTACGAAGCACCATTGTATTAGCACTCTCAATGGTAATACTAACTCTGTTTCTTACTCTCTTTCAATTAAATTGATCAGTTTACTCTGGATAGTGGTAGCTTCGCGATAACACAATCAAGATTTGGGATTTTACGAAGCAACCATTGGTATCAGCACTCTGCAATGGTCACTCTTACTTTGTTTTGAGTATTCCAATTAATTGAATCAGTTTTACTCTGGCAATTGGCAGTTTCGGAGTTACACAATCAAGATTTGGGATTTACGAAGTCAACCATTGTATCAGAACTCTCAATGTTCAATTTTTTTCTTTTTTTGAGTCTCTCAATTAATTTGATCAGTTTTTACTCTGGCAAGTGGTAGTGGCGATAAAACAATCAAGATTTTGGGATTTACGAAGCAACCATTGTATCAGAACTCTCAATGGTCCTTCTACTCTGTTTGTCAAGTCTTCAATTAATTGATCAGTTATACCTTCTGGCAGGTGGCAGTTTGGGATAAAATACAATCAAGATTTTTTGTGATTTACGAAAGCAACCATTGTATCATCACTACATTCAATGGTCATTCCTCACTCTGTTTTTTGAGTTCCTTCAATTAATTGATCAGTTTACTTTGGCAAGTGGTAGTGGCGATAAACGACAATCAAGATTTGGGATTTACGAAAGGCAACCATTGTATTAGCACTCTCAATGGTCATACTAAACTCTCTGTTTACTCTCTTCAATTAATTGGATCAGTTTACTCTGGAAGTGGTAGTTTCGGAAAACACAATCAAGATTTTGGGATTTACGAAGCAAACCATTGTATCAGCACTCGTTAATGGTACATTCTAAACTCTGTTTTTGAGTCTTCAATTAATTGATCAGTTTCATTTTGGCAAGTGGTAGCGGCGATAACAACAATTTCAGATTTGGGATTTACGAAGCAACCCATTGTATGAAGCACTCTCAATGGGGTAATACTAGACTCTGTTACTTCGTCTCTCAATTAATTGATCAGTTTACTTTGGCAAGTGGTAGTTCGGATAACCACAATTCAAGAATTTGGGATTTACGAAGCAAACCCATTGTATCAGCACTCTCAATGGTCATTTCTTACTTTGTTTTGAAAAAGTATTCCAATTAAATTGATCAGTTTTTTACTCTGTCAATTGCAGTCCCGTATTAAACAATCAAGATTTGGGATTTTACGAAGCAACCATTGTATCATAACTCTCAATGGTCCATTCCTTACTTTGTTTTTGAGTATTCAATTAATTGATCAGTTTTACTCTGGCAAGTGGCAGTGTTGGGATAAAACGAATCAAGATTTGGGATTTACGAAGCAACCATTGTATCAGCACTCTCAATGGTCATTCTTTACTCTGTATTTCAGTCTTCAATTAATTGATCAGTTTACTCTGGCAAGTGGCAAGTTGGATAAAAACAATCAAGAATTTGGGTTACGAAGGCAACCATTGGATCAGCACTCTCAATGGTCATTCTTACTCCTGTTTTTGAGTCTTCAATTAATTGATCAGTTTACTTTGGCAAGTGGTAGTGGGCGATAAAACAATCAAGATTTTGGGATTTACGAAGCTTCCAATGTATTAGCACATCTCAATGGTCATACTAACTCTGTTTACTCTCCTCTTCAATTAATTGATCAGTTTTACTCTGGCAAGTATTAGTTGTGGGCGATAAAACACAATCAAAGATTTGGGATTTACGAAGCTACCAATGTTATCAGTACTCCCCCTCAATGGTTCATACTTACTCTTGTTTACTCTCTTCAATTTAATTTGATCAGTTTACTTTTGGCAAGTGTAGTGGCGATAACACACAATCAAGATTTGAGATTTACGAAGCCTACCAAATGTATTAGCCAACTCAATGGTCCATACTAACTCTGTTTAACTCTCTTCCAATTAATTTGATCAGTTTTACTTTGGCAAGTGGTAGTGGCGATTAAAACACCAAATCAAGATTTGGGATTAAAGAAGCCAACCAATTGTTATCAGCACTCTTAATGGTCATTGCTAACTCTGTTTTGAGTCTTCAATTAATTTGATCGGTTTTACTTTGGCAAGTGGTTAGTGGCGATAACACAATCAAGATTTGGGATTTACGAGCTACCAATGTTATTTAGCACTCTCAATGGTCATACTGAACTCTGTTTTACTCCTCTTCAATTAATTGATCAGTTTTTACTTGTGGCAAGTGGTAGTAGGCCGATAAACAGAATCAAGATTTGGGATTTACGAACTGCTACCAAGTGTATCAGCACTCTCAATGGTCATACTGACTATGTTTTAACCCCCTCCCCCTTTTTCAATTAATTCGATCATTTTTACTCTGGCAAGTGGTAGTTGCGATTTCGCCACAATGCAAGATTTGGGATTTACGAGCAACCATTTGTATCAGCACCTCTTAATGGTCCATTCTAAACTCTGTTTTGAGTCTTCAATTTAATTGATCAGTTTACTTTGGCAAGTGGTAGTGGCGATAACACAATCAAGATTTGGGATTTAGGGAGCAACCATTGTATCAGCACTCTTAATGGTCATTCTAACACTCTGTTTTTTGATCTTCAATTAATTGAATCAGTTTGACTTTGGCCAAGTGGTAGTGGCGATAACACAATCAAGATTTGGGACTTTACGAAGCTACCATTGGTATAAGCACTCTCAATGGTCATATCTAACCTCTGTTTACTCTCTTCAATTAATTGATCAGTTTACTTTGGCAAGTGGTAGTGGCGATAACAGAATCAAGATTTGGGATTTACGAAGCTACCAATGTAATCAAGCACTCTCAATGGGTCATACTGACTCTGGTAACTCTTTTCAATTATCGAATCATTTAACTCTGGCAAGTGGTAGTTGGCGATTTCACAATCAAGATTTGGGATTTACGAAGCTAAACCATTTGTATCAGCACTCTTAATGGGTCATTCTAACTCTGTTTTGAGTCTTCAATTAATTGATCAGTTTAACTTTGGCAAGTGGTAGTGGCGATAAACAGAATCAAGATTTTGGGATTTACGAAGCTACCAATGTATTAGCCACTCTCAATGGTCATACTAACTCTGTTTTACTCTCTTCACTTAATTGATCAGTTTACTCTGGCAAGTGGTAGTGGCGAATAACACAATCAAGATTTGGTATTTTACGAAGCTACCAATTGTAATCAGTACTCTCAATGGTCTACTTACTCTGTTTTACTCTTCTTCAATTTATTGATCAGTTTTACTTTGGCAAGATGGTAGTGGCGATAACACAAATCAAGATTTGAGATTTACGAAGCTACCAATGTCATCAGCAGCTCTCAATGGGTCATGACCGTGACTATGTTAACTCTTCTTCAATATAATCGATCTGTTTACTCTGGCAAGAGTGTAGTTGCGATTTCACAATCAAGATTTGGGATTTACGAAGCAACCATTGTTATCAGCACTCTTAATGGTTCATTCTAACTCCTGTTTTTGAGGTCCTTCAATTAATTGATCAGTTTACTTTGGCAAGTGGTATGGCGATCACAACAGAATCAAGATTTGGGATTTACGAAGCTACCAATGTATTAGCACTCTCAAGGGTCATACTAAACTCTGTTACTCACTCTCTTCAATTTAATTGATCAGTTTACTCTGGCTTGGCAAGTGGTAGTGTGCGATTACACAATCAAGATTTGGGATTTAAGAAGCAACCATTGTAATCAGCACTTCCTTAATGGTCATTCTAACTACTGTTTTTTTGAGTCTTCAATTAATTGATCAGTTTTTAACTTTGGCAAGTGGGTTGAGTGGCGATAACACAATCAACAATTTGGGATTTACGGAAGCTAACTCAATGTATTAGTTACACTCCTCAATGGTCATACTAACTCCTGTTTATAACGTCTCATTCACTTAATTGATCAGCCAGTTTAACTTTGGCAATGTGGTAGTGGCGATAAAACAATCAAGATTTGGGGATTTACGAAAGCAACCATTGTATCCGGCAAGACCACTCTCAATGGTCATTCTGACTCTGTTTTCCAGTCTTCAATTAATTGATCAGTTTTACTCTGTGCAAGTGCAGTTGGGATAAAACAATCAAGATTTGGGATTTACGAAGCAACCATTGTATTAGCACTCCTCAATGGTCATAACTAACTCTGTTTACTCTCTTCAATTAATGTGGATCCGTTTTACCCTGGAAGTGTAGTTCGGATAACACAATCAATTTTTGGGATTTACGAAGCAACCATTGTATCACACAGCACTCTCAATGGTCATACTAACTCTGTTTACTCTCTTCAATTAATTGATACAGTTTCCCCTGGAAGTGGTAGTTCGGATAACAACAATCAAGTTTTGGGATTTACGAAGCAACGCATTTGTATCAGCACTCTCAATGTCATATCTTACTTTGTTTTGAGGTATTCATTTCTTCAATTAATTGGATCAGTTTACTCTGGCAATTTGGCAGTTCGGCATAAAACAATCAAGATTTTGGGATTTACGAAGCAACCATTGTATCAGAACTCTCAATGGTCATTCTTACTTTGTTTTGAGTATTCAATTAATTAATCAAGTTTACCTCTGGCAAGTGGCAGTTGGGATACACAAACCATCAAGGATTTGGGATTTACGAAGCAACCATTGTATTAGCAATCTCAATGGTCATACTAACTCTGTTTACTCTCTTCAATTAATTTGATCAGTTTTACCCTGGAATTGGTAGTTCGGATAACAGAGGATCAAGTTTTTGGGATTTACGCGAAGCAACCATTGTATCACACTCCCCCCCCCCTCCCCCAAAAAAAAAAATTTGGGGGTCATTCTTTACTTTTTTTTTTTTTTTGGTTTTGAGTATTCAATTAATTTTGATCAGTTTTACTCCTGGCATTTTGGCAAGTTCGGATTAAACAATCAAGATTTGGGATTTACGAAGCAACCCATTGTATCAGAACTCTCAATGGTCATTCTTTACTTTGTTTGAGTATTTCAATTAATAAATCAGTTTACTCTTGGCAAGTGGCAGTTGGGATAAAGAACAATCAATAATTTGGGATTTACGAAGCAACCATTGTATCAGCACTCCTCAATGGTCATTTCTACTCTGTTTTCAGTCTTCAATTAATTGATCAGTTTACTCTGGCAAGTGGCAGTTGGGATGAAAACAATCAAGATTTGGGATTTTACGAAGCAACCATTGTATCAGCAACTCCTCCAATGGTCATTCTTACTCTGTTTTGAGTCTTCAATTAATTGAATTAGTTTACTTTGGCAAGTGGTAGTGGCGATAACACTAATCAAGATTTGGGATTTACGAAGCAAACCATTGTATTAGCACTCTGCAATAGGTCATTACTAACTCTGTCTTACCTCTCTTCAATTAATTGATCAGTTTTACCCTGGAAGTGGTAGTTCGGATATCACAATCAAGTTTTGGGATTTACGAAGCAAACCATGTGTATCAGCACTCTCATGGTCCATTCTTACTTTGTTTTGAGTATTCAATTTAATTGATCAGTTTTACTCTGGCAATTGGCAGTTCGGATTAAACAATCAAGATTTGTGATTTAACGAAGTCAACCATTGGGGGGGGGTATCAGAACTCTCAATGGTCATTCTTACTTTGGTTTTGAGTATTCAATTACATTGATCAGTTTACCTCTGGCAAGTGGCAGTTGAGGATAAAACAATCAAGATTTGGGATTTAACGAAGCAACCATTCATTGTCATCAGCACTCTCAATGGTCATTCTTACTCTGTGTTTCAGTCCTTCAATTAATTGATCAGTTTACTCTTGGCAAAGTGGCAGTTTGGGATAAAACAATCAAGATTTTTGGGATTTACGAAGCAACCATTGTTAATTAGCACTCTCAATGGTCATACTAACTCTGTTTACTCTCATTTCAATTAATTGATCAGGTTTTACTCTGGAATTGGTAGTTCGGATAACACAATCAATTTTTGGGATAAACTAAGCAACAATTGTATAAGCACTCTCAATGGTCCATTCTTACTTTGTTTTGAGTATTCCAATTAATTGATCAGTTTTACTCTGGCAATTGGCAGTTCGGATTAAACAATCAAGATTTGGGATTTAGCGAAGCAACGCATTGTAATCAAACTCTCAATGGTCATTCTTACTTTGTTTTGAGTATCTTCAATTAATTGATCAGTTTACTCTGGCAAGTGGCAGTTGGGATAGAAACAATCAAGATTTGGGATTTACGAAGCAAAGCCATTGTATCAGCACTCTCAATGGTCATTCTTACTCTGTTTTCATTGTGCTTCAATTTAATTGATCAGTTTTACTCTGGGGGGCAATGTGGTGGTGGCAGTTCCGGATAAAAACAATCAAGATTTGGATTTACGAAGCAACCATTGTATTAGCACTCTCAATGGTCCATACTAACTCTGTTTTACTCTCTTCAATTAATTTGATCAGTTAAACCCTGGAAGTGGTAGTTCTGATAATAACACAATCCAAGTTTGTTGGGATTGTTACGAATGCAACCATTTGTATCAGCACTCTCAATGGTCCATTCTTACTTTGTTTTGAGTATTCAATTAATTTATCAATTAACTCTGGCAATTGGCAGTTGTGATAAAACAATCAAGATTTGGGATTTACGAAGGCACACCGATTGTCATCAGCACTCCTCAATGGTCATTCTTACTTTGTTGGGGTGAGTATTCAATTAATTGATCAGTTTACTCTGGCAATTGGGCAGTTCGGATTAACAACAATCAAGATTTGGGATTTAACGAAGCAAACCCCCCAAAATTGTTATCATAACTCTCAATGGTCATTCTTACTTCTGTTTTGAGTATTCAATTAATTGATCAAGTTTTACTCTGGCGAGTGGCAGTTGGGGATAAAACAATCAAGATTTGGGGATTTACAGGGGGGGGGGAAAAGCAAACCATTGTATCAGCACGTCTCAATGGTCATTCTTACTTCTGTTTTCAGTCTTCAATTAATTGATCAGTTTTACTCTGGCAAGTGGCCATTTGGGATAAAACAATCAAAGATTTGGGATTTACGATGCAACGATTGTATCAGCACTCTCAATGGTTCATTCTTAGCTCTGTTTTGAGTCTTCAATTACTCTGTTTTGGAGTCTCAATTAATTGATTAGTTTAATTTTGGCAAGTGGTAGTGGGCGGATAACACAATCAAGATTTGGGATTTACGAAGCAACCATTGTAATTAGCACTCCTCAATGGTCCCATACTAACTCTCGGTTTACTCTCTTCAATTAATTGAATCAGTTTACTCTGGCAAGTGGTAGTTTCGTTTTAGTTCGATATCACAGATCAAGTTTTGGAGTTTACGGAAGCAACCATTGTATCAGCACTCTCAATGGTCATTTTAACTTTGTTTTTTGGTATTCATTAATTGATCAGTTTACTCTGGCAATTTGGCAGTTCTGGATTAAACAATCAAGATTTGGGATTTACGAAAGCCAACCATTGTATTCCAATCAGAACTCTCAATGGTCATTCTTACTTTGTTTTGAGTAATTCATTTAATTGATTCAGTTTTACTCTGGCAAGTGGCATTGTTGGGATAAAACAATCAAGATTTGGGATTTACGAAGCAACCATTGTAATCAGCACTCTCAATGGTCATTCTTACTCTGTTTTCAGTCTTCAATTAATTGATCAGTTTTACTTTGGCAAGTGGGTAGTGGCCGATTACACAATCAAGATTTGGGATTTACGAAGCACGCATTGTATTAGCACTCTCAATGGTCCTATACTAACTCTGTTTACTCTCTTTCAATTAATTTGATTCAGTTTTGAACCCTGGAAGTGTTAGTTCCGGATATCACAATCACGTTTGGGGATTTACGAAGCAGACCATTGTATCAGCACTCTCAATGGTCATTCTTACTTTGGTTTTGAGTATTCAATTAATTAGATCATTTTACGTCTGGCAAGTGGTGCCACTTGCCGAGATTAAACTGATCAATTAATTGAATACTCACAACAAAGTAAGAATGACCGATTGAGAGTGCTGAAATACAAATGGTTTGCCTTCGTAAATCCAAAACTTGCTTGTGATATCCGACTACCACTTCCAGGGTAAACTGATCAATTAATTGAAGAGGAGTAAACAGAGGTTAGTATGACCATTGAGAGTGCTAATACAATGGTTGCTTCGTAAATCCCATAATCTTTGATTGTGTTATCGCCACTACCACTTGCCAAAGTAAACTGATCAATTAATTGAAGACTGAAAACAGAGTAAGAATGACCATTGAGAGTGCTGATACAATGGTTGCTTCGTAAATCCCAAATCTTGATTGTTTTATCCCAACTGCCACTTGCCAGAGTAAACTGATCAATTAATTGAATACTCAAAACAAAGTAAGAATGACCATTGAGAGTTCTGATACAATGGTTGCTTCGTAAATCCCAAATCTTGATTGTTTAATCCGAACTGCCAATTGCCAGAGTAAACTGATCAATTAATTGAATACTCAAAACAAAGTAAGAATGACCATTGAGAGTGCTGATACAATGGTTGCTTCGTAAATCCCAAAACTTGATTGTGATATCCGAACTACCACTTCCAGGGTAAACTGATCAATTAATTGAAGAGAGTAAACAGAGTTAGTATGACCATTGAGAGTGCTAATACAATGGTTGCTTCGTAAATCCCAAATCTTGATTGTGTTATCGCCACTACCACTTGCCAAAGTAAACTAATCAATTAATTGAAGACTCAAAACAGAGTAAGAATGACCATTGAGAGTGCTGATACAATGGTTGCTTCGTAAATCCCAAATCTTGATTGTTTTATCCCAAATGCCACTTGCCAGAGTAAACTGATCAATTAATTGAAGACTGAAAACAGAGTAAGAATGACCATTGAGAGTGCTGATACAATGGTTGCTTCGTAAATCCCAAATCTTGATTGTTTTATCCCAACTGCCACTTGCCAGAGTAAACTGATCAATTAATTGAATACTCAAAACAAAGTAAGAATGACCATTGAGAGTGCTGATACAATGGTTGCTTCGTAAATCCCAAATCTTGATTGTTTAATCCGAACTGCCAATTGCCAGAGTAAACTGATCAATTAATTGAATACTCAAAACAAAGTAAGAATGACCATTGAGAGTGCTGATACAATGGTTGCTTCGTAAATCCCAAATCTTGATTGTTTAATCCGAACTGCCAATTGCCAGAGTAAACTGATCAATTAATTGAATACTCAAAACAAAGTAAGAATGACCATTGAGAGTGCTGATACAATGGTTGCTTCGTAAATCCCAAAACTTGATTGTGTTATCCGAACTACCACTTCCAGGGTAAACTGATCAATTAATTGAAGAGAGTAAACAGAGTTAGTATGACCATTGAGAGTGCTAATACAATGGTTGCTTCGTAAATCCCAAATCTTGATTGTTTTATCCGAACTGCCAATTGCCAGAGTAAACTGATCAATTAATTGAAGACTGAAAACAGAGTAAGAATGACCATTGAGAGTGCTGATACAATGGTTGCTTCGTAAATCCCAAATCTTGATTGTTTTATCCCAACTGCCACTTGCCAGAGTAAACTGATCAATTAATTGAATACTCAAAACAAAGTAAGAATGACCATTGAGAGTTCTGATACAATGGTTGCTTCGTAAATCCCAAATCTTGATTGTTTTATCCGAACTGCCAATTGCCAGAGTAAACTGATCAATTAATTGAATACTCAAAACAAAGTAAGAATGACCATTGAGAGTGCTGATACAATGGTTGCTTCGTAAATCCCAAAACTTGATTGTGTTATCCGAACTACCACTTCCAGGGTAAACTGATCAATTAATTGAAGAGAGTAAACAGAGTTAGTATGACCATTGAGAGTGCTAATACAATGGTTGCTTCGTAAATCCCAAATCTTGATTGTTTTATCCCAACTGCCACTTGCCAGAGTAAACTGATCAATTAATTGAAGACTGAAAACAGAGTAAGAATGACCATTGAGAGTGCTGATACAATGGTTGCTTCGTAAATCCCAAATCTTGATTGTTTTATCCCAACTGCCACTTGCCAGAGTAAACTGATCAATTAATTGAATACTCAAAACAAAGTAAGAATGACCATTGAGAGTTCTGATACAATGGTTGCTTCGTAAATCCCAAATCTTGATTGTTTAATCCGAACTGCCAATTGCCAGAGTAAACTGATCAATTAATTGAATACTCAAAACAAAGTAAGAATGACCATTGAGAGTGCTGATACAATGGTTGCTTCGTAAATCCCAAAACTTGATTGTGATATCCGAACTACCACTTCCAGGGTAAACTGATCAATTAATTGAAGAGAGTAAACAGAGTTAGTATGACCATTGAGAGTGCTAATACAATGGTTGCTTCGTAAATCCCAAATCTTGATTGTGTTATCGCCACTACCACTTGCCAAAGTAAACTAATCAATTAATTGAAGACTCAAAACAGAGTAAGAATGACCATTGAGAGTGCTGATACAATGGTTGCTTCGTAAATCCCAAATCTTGATTGTTTTATCCCAACTGCCACTTGCCAGAGTAAACTGATCAATTAATTGAAGACTGAAAACAGAGTAAGAATGACCATTGAGAGTGCTGATACAATGGTTGCTTCGTAAATCCCAAATCTTGATTGTTTTATCCCAACTGCCACTTGCCAGAGTAAACTGATTAATTAATTGAATACTCAAAACAAAGTAAGAATGACCATTGAGAGTTCTGATACAATGGTTGCTTCGTAAATCCCAAATCTTGATTGTTTAATCCGAACTGCCAATTGCCAGAGTAAACTGATCAATTAATTGAATACTCAAAACAAAGTAAGAATGACCATTGAGAGTGCTGATACAATGGTTGCTTCGTAAATCCCAAAACTTGATCTTGTTATCCGAACTACCACTTCCAGGGTAAACTGATCAATTAATTGAAGAGAGTAAACAGAGTTAGTATGACCATTGAGATTGCTAATACAATGGTTGCTTCGTAAATCCCAAATCTTGATTGTGTTATCCCAACTGCCACTTGCCAGAGTAAACTGATTAATTAATTGAATACTCAAACAAAGTAAGAATGAAGACCATTGAGATTTCTGATACAATGGTTGCTTCGTAAATCCCAAATCTTGATTGTTTAATCCGAACTGCCAATTGCCAGAGTAAACTGATCAATTAATTGAATACTCAAAACAAAGTAAGAATGACCATTGAGAGTGCTGATACAATGGTTGCTTCGTAAATCCCAAAACTTGATTGTGTTATCCGAACTACCACTTCCAGGGTAAACTGATCAATTAATTGAAGAGAGTAAACAGAGTTAGTATGACCATTGAGAGTGCTGATACAATGGTTGCTTCGTAAATCCCAAAACTTGATTGTGTTATCCGAACTACCACTTCCAGGGTAAACTGATCAATTAATTGAAGAGAGTAAACAGAGTTAGTATGACCATTGAGAGTGCTAATACAATGGTTGCTTCGTAAATCCCAAATCTTGATTGTTTTATCCCAACTGCCACTTGCCAGAGTAAACTGATCAATTAATTGAAGACTGAAAACAGAGTAAGAATGACCATTGAGAGTGCTGATACAATGGTTGCTTCGTAAATCCCAAATCTTGATTGTTTTATCGCCACTACCACTTGCCAAAGTAAACTGATCAATTAATTGAAGAGAGTAAACAGAGTTAGTATGACCATTGAGAGTGCTAATACATTGGTAGCTTCGTAAATCCCAAATCTTGATTGTGTTATCGCCACTACCACTTGCCAAAGTAAACTGATCAATTAATTGAAGACTCAAAACAGAGTTAGAATGACCATTAAGAGTGCTGATACAATGGTTGCTTCTTAAATCCCAAATCTTGATTGTGTAATCGCAACTACCACTTGCCAGAGTAAACTGATCAATTAATTGAAGAGAGTAAACAGAGTTAGTATGACCATTGAGAGTGCTAATACATTGGTAGCTTCGTAAATCCCAAATCTTGATTCTGTTATCGCCACTACCACTTGCCAAAGTAAACTGATCAATTAATTGAAGACTCAAAACAGAGTTAGAATGACCATTAAGAGTGCTGATACAATGGTTGCTTCGTAAATCCCAAATCTTGATTGTGAAATCGCAACTACCACTTGCCAGAGTAAACTGATCGATTAATTGAAAAGAGTTAACATAGTCAGTATGACCATTGAGAGTGCTGATACATTGGTAGCTTCGTAAATCTCAAATCTTGATTGTGTTATCGCCACTACCACTTGCCAAAGTAAACTGATCAATAAATTGAAGAGAGTAAACAGAGTAAGTATGACCATTGAGAGTACTGATACATTGGTAGCTTCGTAAATCCCAAATCTTGATTGTGTTATCGCCACTACCACTTGCCAGAGTAAACTGATCAATTAATTGAAGAGAGTAAACAGAGTTAGTATGACCATTGAGAGTGCTAATACATTGGTAGCTTCGTAAATCCCAAATCTTGATTCTGTTATCGCCACTACCACTTGCCAAAGTAAACTGATCAATTAATTGAAGACTCAAAACAGAGTTAGAATGACCATTAAGAGTGCTGATACAATGGTTGCTTCGTAAATCCCAAATCTTGATTGTGAAATCGGCAACTAACCACTTGCCAGAGTAAAATGATCGATTAATTGAAAAGAAGTTAACATAGTCAGTATTGACCATTGAGAGTGCTGATACAATTGGTAGCTTTCGTAAATCCCAAATCTTGATTGTCCTTTCGCCACTACCACTTGCCAAAGTAAACTGATCAATTAATTGAAGAGAGTAAACAGAGTTAGTATGACCATTGAGAGTGCTAATACATTGGTAGCTTCGTAAATCCCAAATCTTGATTGTGTTATCGCCACTACCACTTGCCAAAGTAAACTGATCAATTAATTGAAGACTCAAAACAGAGTTAGAATGACCATTAAGAGTGCTGATACAATGGTTGCTTCTTAAATCCCAAATCTTGATTGTGTTATCGCCACTACCACTTGCCAAAGTAAACTGATCAATTAATTGAAGACTCAAAACAGAGTTAGAATGACCATTAAGAGTGCTGATACAATGGTTGCTTCGTAAATCCCAAATCTTGATTGTGAAATCGCAACTACCACTTGCCAGAGTAAAATGATCGATTAATTGAAAAGAGTTAACATAGTCAGTATGACCATTGAGAGTGCTGATACATTGGTAGCTTCGTAAATCCCAAATCTTGATTCTGTTATCGCCACTACCACTTGCCAAAGTAAACTGATCAATTAATTGAAGAGAGTAAACAGAGTTAGTATGACCATTGAGAGTGCTAATACATTGGTAGCTTCGTAAATCCCAAATCTTGATTGTGTTATCGCCACTACCACTTGCCAAAGTAAACTGATCAATTAATTGAAGACTCAAAACAGAGTTAGAATGACCATTAAGAGTGCTGATACAATGGTTGCTTCTTAAATCCCAAATCTTGATTGTTTTATCGCCACTACCACTTGCCAAAGTAAACTGATCAATTAATTGAAGAGAGTAAACAGAGTTAGTATGACCATTGAGAGTGCTAATACATTGGTAGCTTCGTAAATCCCAAATCTTGATTGTGTTATCGCCACTACCACTTGCCAAAGTAAACTGATCAATTAATTGAAGAGAGTAAACAGAGTAAGTATGACCATTGAGAGTACTGATACATTGGTAGCTTCGTAAATCCCAAATCTTGATTGTGTTATCGCCACTAATACTTGCCAGAGTAAACTGATCAATTAATTGAAGAGAGTAAACAGAGTTAGTATGACCATTGAGAGTGCTAATACATTGGAAGCTTCGTAAATCCCAAATCTTGATTGTGTTATCGCCACTACCACTTGCCAAAGTAAACTGATCAATTAATTGAAGACTCAAAACAGAGTAAGAATGACCATTGAGAGTGCTGATACAATGGTTGCTTCGTAAATCCCAAATCTTGATTGTTTTATCCCAACTGCCACTTGCCAGAGTAAACTGATCAATTAATTGAAGACTGAAAACAGAGTAAGAATGACCATTGAGAGTGCTGATACAATGGTTGCTTCGTAAATCCCAAATCTTGATTGTTTTATCCCAACTGCCACTTGCCAGAGTAAACTGATCAATTAATTGAATACTCAAAACAAAGTAAGAATGACCATTGAGAGTTCTGATACAATGGTTGCTTCGTAAATCCCAAATCTTGATTGTTTAATCCGGACTGCCAATTGCCAGAGTAAACTGATCAATTAATTGAATACTCAAAACAAAGTAAGAATGACCATTGAGAGTGCTGATACAATGGTTGCTTCGTAAATCCCAAATCTTGATTGTGTTATCCGAACTACCACTTCCAAAGTAAACTGATCAATTAATTGAAGAGAGTAAACAGAGTTAGTATTACCATTGAGAGTGCTAATACAATGGTTGCTTCGTAAATCCCAAATCTTGATTGTGTTATCGCCGCTACCACTTGCCAAAATAAACTGATCAATTAATTGAAGACTCAAAACAGAGTTAGAATGACCATTAAGAGTGCTGATACAATGGTTGCTTCGTAAATCCCAAATCTTGATTGTGTTTTCCGAACTACCACTTCCAGAGTAAACTGATCAATTAATTGAAGAGAGTAAACAGAGTTAGTATGACCATTGAGAGTGCTAATACAATGGTTGCTTCGTAAATCCCAAATCTTGATTGTGTTATCGCCACTACCACTTGCCAAAGTAAACTGATCAATTAATTGAAGACTCAAAACAGAGTGAGAATGACCATTGAGAGTGCTGATACAATGGTTGCTTCGTAAATCACAAATCTTGATTGTTTTATCCCAACTGCCACTTGCCAGAGTAAACTGATCAATTAATTGAAGACTGAAAACAGAGTAAGAATGACCATTGAGAGTTCTGATACAATGGTTGCTTCGTAAATCCCAAATCTTGATTGTTTTATCGCCACTACCACTTGCCAGAGTAAACTGATCAATTAATTGATGACTCAAAACAAAGAAAAAATGAACATTGAGAGTTCTGATACAATGGTTGCTTCGTAAATCCCAAATCTTGATTGTTTAATCCGAACTGCCAATTGCCAGAGTAAACTGATCAATTAATTGAATACTCAAAACAAAGTAAGAGTGACCATTGAGAGTGCTGATACAATGGTTGCTTCGTAAATCCCAAATCTTGATTGTGTTATCCGAACTACCACTTCCAGAGTAAACTGATCAATTAATTGAAGAGAGTAAACAGAGTTAGTATTACCATTGAGAGTGCTAATACAATGGTTGCTTCGTAAATCCCAAATCTTGATTGTGTTATCGACGCTACCACTTGCCAAAGTAAACTGATCAATTAATTGAAGACTGAAAACAGAGTAAGAATGACCATTGAGAGTGCTGATACAATGGTTGCTTCGTAAATCCCAAATCTTGATTGTTTTATCGCCACTACCACTTGCCAAAGTAAACTGATCAATTAATTGAAGAGAGTAAACAGCGTAAGTATGACCATTGAGAGTACTGATACATTGGTAGCTTCGTAAATCCCAAATCTTGATTGTGTTATAGCAACTACCACTTGCCAGAGTAAACTGATCAATTAATTGAAGAGAGTAAACAGAGTTAGTATGACCATTGAGAGTGCTAATACATTGGTAGCTTCGTAAATCCCAAATCTTGATTGTGTTATCGCCACTACCACTTGCCAAAGTAAACTGATCAATAAATTGAAGAGAGTAAACAGTGTAAGTATGACCATTGAGAGTACTGATTCATTGGTAGCTTCGTAAATCCCAAATCTTGATTGTGTTATCGCCACTACCACTTGCCAGAGTAAACTGATCAATTAATTGAAGAGAGTAAACAGAGTTAGTATGACCATTGAGAGTGTTAATACATTGGAAGCTTCGTAAATCCCAAATCTTGATTGTGTTATCGCCACTACCACTTGCCAAAGTAAACTGATCAATTAATTGAAGACTCAAAACAGAGTTAGAATGACCATTAAGAGTGCTGATACAATGGTTGCTTCGTAAATCCCAAATCTTCATTGTTTTATCCCAACTGCCACTTGCCAGAGTAAACTGATCAATTAATTGAAGAGAGTAAACAGAGTTAGTATGACCATTGAGAGTGCTAATACATTGGGAGCTTCGTAAATCCCAAATCTTGATTGTGTTTTCGCCACTACCACTTGCCAGAGTAAACTGATCAATTAATTGAATACTCAAAACAAAGTTAGAATGACCATTGAGAGTGCTGATACAATGGTTGCTTCGTAAATCCCAAATCTTGATTGTGTTATCCGAACTACCACTTCCAGAGTAAACTGATCAATTAATTGAAGAGAGTAAACAGAGTTAGTATTACCATTGAGAGTGCTAATACAATGGTTGCTTCGTAAATCCCAAATCTTGATTGTGTTATCGCCGCTACCACTTGCCAAAATAAACTGATCAATTAATTGAAGACTCAAAACAGAGTTAGAATGACCATTAAGAGTGCTGATACAATGGTTGCTTCGTAAATCCCAAATCTTGATTGTTTTATCGCCACTACCACTTGCCAAAGTAAACTGATCAATTAATTAAAGAGAGTTAACAAAATCAGTATGACCATTGAGAGTGCTGATACAATGGTTGCTTCGTAAATCCCAAATCTTGATTGTGTATTCGTCACTTCCACTTGCCAGAGTAAACTGATCAATTAATTGATGACTCAAAACAAAGAAAGAATGACCATTGAGAGTTCTGATACAATGGTTGCTTCGCAAATCCCAAATCTTGATTGTTTAATCCGAACTGCCAATTGCCAGAGTAAACTGATCAATTAATTGAATACTCAAAACAAAGAAAGAATGACCATTGAGAGTTCTGATACAATGGTTGCTTCGTAAATCCCAAATCTTGATTGTTTAATCCGAACTGCCAATTGCCAGAGTAAACTGATCAATTAATTGAAGAGAGTAAACAGAGTTAGTATGACCATTGAGAGTGCTAATACAATGGTTGCTTCGTAAATCCCAAATCTTGATTGTGTTATCGCCACTACCACTTGCCAAAGTAAACTAATCAATTAATTGAAGACTCAAAACAGAGTAAGAATGACCATTGAGAGTGCTGATACAATGGTTGCTTCGTAAATCCCAAATCTTCATAGATTTATCCGAACTACCACTTGCCAGAGTAAACTGATCAATTAATTGAAGAGAGTAAACAGAGTTAGTATGACCATTGAGAGTGCTTATACAATGGTTGTTTCGTAAATCCCAAATCTTGATTGTGTTATCGCCACTACCACTAACCAAAGTAAACTGATCAATTAATTGAAGACTCAAAACAGAGTAAGAATGACCATTGAGAGTGCTGATACAATGGTTGCTTCGTAAATCCCAAATCTTGATTGTTTTATCGCCACTACCACTTGCCAAAGTAAACTGATCAATTAATTAAAGAGAGTTAACAAAATCAGTATGACCATTGAGAGTGCTGATACAATGGTTGCTTCGTAAATCCCAAATCTTGATTGTGTATTAATCACTTCAACTTGCCAGAGTTAACTGATCAATTAATTGAAGAGAGTAAACAGAGTAAGAATGACCATTGAGAGTGCTAATACAATGGTTGCTTCGTAAATCCCAAATCTTGATTGTGTTATCGCCACTACCACTTGCCAAAGTAAACTGATCAATTAATTGAAGACTCAAAACAGAGTGAGAATGACCATTGAGAGTGCTGATACAATGGTTGCTTCGTAAATCCCAAATCTTGATTGTTTTATCCCAACTGCCACTTGCCAGAGTAAACTGATCAATTAATTGAAGACTGAAAACAGAGTAAGAATGACCATTGAGAGTGCTGATACAATGGTTGCTTCGTAAATCCCAAATCTTGATTGTTTTATCCCAACTGCCACTTGCCAGAGTAAACTGATCAATTAATTGATGACTCAAAACAAAGAAAAAATGACCATTGAGAGTTCTGATACAATGGTTGCTTCGTAAATCCCAAATCTTGATTGTTTAATCCGAACTGCCAATTGCCAGAGTAAACTGATCAATTAATTGAATACTCAAAACAAAGTAAGAATGACCATTGAGAGTGCTGATACAATGGTTGCTTCGTAAATCCCAAATCTTGATTGTGTATTAATCACTTCCACTTGCCAGAGTTAACTGATCAATTAATTGAAGAGAGTAAACAGAGTTAGTATTACCATTGAGAGTGCTAATACAATGGTTGCTTCGTAAATCCCAAATCTTGATTGTGTTATCGCCACTACCACTTGCCAAAGTAAACTGATCAATTAATTGAAGACTCAAAACAGAGTGAGAATGACCATTGAGAGTGCTGATACAATGGTTGCTTCGTAAATCCCAAATCTTGATTGTTTTATCCCAACTGCCACTCGCCAGAGTAAACTGATCAATTAATTGAAGACTGAAAACAGAGTAAGAATGACCATTGAGAGTGCTGATACAATGGTTGCTTCGTAAATCCCAAATCTTGATTGTTTTATCCCAACTGCCACTTGCCAGAGTAAACTGATCAATTAATTGATGACTCAAAACAAAGAAAAAATGACCATTGAGAGTTCTGATACAATGGTTGCTTCGTAAATCCCAAATCTTGATTGTTTAATCCGAACTGCCAATTGCCAGAGTAAACTGATCAATTAATTGAATACTCAAAACAAAGTAAGAATGACCATTGAGAGTGCTGATACAATGGTTGCTTCGTAAATCCCAAATCTTGATTGTGTATTAATCACTTCCACTTGCCAGAGTTAACTGATCAATTAATTGAAGAGAGTAAACAGAGTTAGTATTACCATTGAGAGTGCTAATACAATGGTTGCTTCGTAAATCCCAAATCTTGATTGTGTTATCGCCGCTACCACTTGCCAAAGTAAACTGATCAATTAATTGAAGACTGAAAACAGAGTAAGAATGACCATTGAGAGTGCTGATACAATGGTTGCTTCGTAAATCCCAAATCTTGATTGTTTTATCGCCACTACCACTTGCCAAAGTAAACTGATCAATTAATTGAAGAGAGTAAACAGCGTAAGTATGACCATTGAGAGTACTGATACATTGGTAGCTTCGTAAATCCCAAATCTTGATTGTGTTAAAGCAACTACCACTTGCCAGAGTAAACTGATCAATTAATTGAAGAGAGTAAACAGAGTTAGTATGACCATTGAGAGTGCTAATACATTGGTAGCTTCGTAAATCCCAAATCTTGATTGTGTTATCGCCACTACCACTTGCCAAAGTAAACTGATAAATTAATTGAAGACTCAAAACAGAGTTAGAATGACCATTTAGAGTGCTGATACAATGGTTGCTTCGTAAATCCCAAATCTTGATTGTGTAATCGCAACTACCACTTGCCAGAGTAAACTGATCGATTAATTGAAAAGAGTTAACATAGTCAGTATGACCATTGAGAGTGCTGATACATTGGTAGCTTCGTAAATCTCAAATCTTGATTGTGTTATCGCCACTACCACTTGCCAAAGTAAACTGATCAATAAATTGAAGAGAGTAAACAGTGTAAGTATGACCATTGAGAGTACTGATTCATTGGTAGCTTCGTAAATCCCAAATCTTGATTGTGTTATCGCCACTACCACTTGCCAGAGTAAACTGATCAATTAATTGAAGAGAGTAAACAGAGTTAGTATGACCATTGAGAGTGCTAATACATTGGAAGCTTCGTAAATCCCAAATCTTGATTGTGTTATCGCCACTACCACTTGCCAAAGTAAACTGATCAATTAATTGAAGAGAGTAAACAGAGTTAGTATGACCATTGAGAGTGCTAATACATTGGTAGCTTCGTAAATCCCAAATCTTGATTGTGTTTTCGCCACTACCACTTGCCAGAGTAAACTGATCAATTAATTGAATACTCAAAACAAAGTTAGAATGACCATTGAGAGTGCTGATACAATGGTTGCTTCGTAAATCCCAAATCTTGATTGTTTTATCCCAACTACCACTTGCCAGAGTAAACTGATCAATTAATTGAAGAGAGTAAACAGAGTTAGTATGACCATTGAGAGTGCTTATACAATGGTTGCTTCGTAAATCCCAAATCTTGATTGTGTTATCGCCACTACCACTTGCCAAAGTAAACTGATCAATTAATTGAAGACTCAAAACAGTGTAAGAATGACCATTGAGAGTGCTGATACAATGGTTGCTTCGTAAATCCCAAATCTTGATTGTTTTATCGCCACTACCACTTGCCAAAGTAAACTGATCAATTAATTAAAGAGAGTTAACAAAATCAGTATGACCATTGAGAGTGCTGATACAATGGTTGCTTCGTAAATCCCAAATCTTGATTGTGTATTCGTCACTTCCACTTGCCAGAGTAAACTGATCAATTAATTGATGACTCAAAACAAAGAAAGAATGACCATTGAGAGTTCTGATACAATGGTTGCTTCGTAAATCCCAAATCTTGATTGTTTTATCGCCACTACCACTTGCCAAAGTAAACTGATCAATTAATTAAAGAGAGTTAACAAAATCAGTATGACCATTGAGAGTGCTGATACAATGGTTGCTTCGTAAATCCCAAATCTTGATTGTGTTATCGCCACTACCACTTGCCAGAGTAAGCTGATCAATTAATTGATGACTCAAAACAAAGAAAGAATGACCATTGAGAGTTCTGATACAATGGTTGCTTCGTAAATCCCAAATCTTGATTGTTTAATCCGAACTGCCAATTGCCAGAGTAAACTGATCAATTAATTGAAGAGAGTAAACAGAGTTAGTATGACCATTGAGAGTGCTAATACAATGGTTGCTTCGTAAATCCCAAATCTTGATTGTGTTATCGCCACTACCACTTGCCAAAGTAAACTAATCAATTAATTGAAGACTCAAAACAGAGTAAGAATGACCATTGAGAGTGCTGATACAATGGTTGCTTCGTAAATCCCAAATCTTCATAGTTTTATCCGAACTACCACTTGCCAGAGTAAACTGATCAATTAATTGAAGAGAGTAAACAGAGTTAGTATGACCATTGAGAGTGCTTATACAATGGTTGTTTCGTAAATCCCAAATCTTGATTGTGTTATCGCCACTACCACTAACCAAAGTAAACTGATCAATTAATTGAAGACTCAAAACAGAGTAAGAATGACCATTGAGAGTGCTGATACAATGGTTGCTTCGTAAATCCCAAATCTTGATTGTTTTATCGCCACTACCACTTGCCAAAGTAAACTGATCAATTAATTAAAGAGAGTTAACAAAATCAGTATGACCATTGAGAGTGCTGATACAATGGTTGCTTCGTAAATCCCAAATCTTGATTGTGTATTAATCACTTCCACTTGCCAGAGTAAGCTGATCAATTAATTGATGACTCAAAACAAAGAAAGAATGACCATTGAGAGTTCTGATACAATGGTTGCTTCGTAAATCCCAAATCTTGATTGTTTTATCCCAACTGCCACTTGCCAGAGTAAACTGATCAATTAATTGAAGAGAGTAAACAGAGTAAGAATGACCATTGAGAGTGCTGATACAATGGTTGCTTCGTAAATCCCAAATCTTGATTGTGTTATCGCCACTACCACTTGCCAGAGTAAGCTGATCAATTAATTGATGACTCAAAACAAAGAAAGAATGACCATTGAGAGTTCTGATACAATGGTTGCTTCGTAAATCCCAAATCTTGATTGTTTTATCCCAACTGCCACTTGCCAGAGTAAACTGATCAATTAATTGATGACTCAAAACAAAGAAAGAATGACCATTGAGAGTTCTGATACAATGGTTGCTTCGTAAATCCCAAATCTTGATTGTTTAATCCGAACTGCAAATTGCCAGAGTAAACTGATCAATTAATTGAAGAGAGTAAACAGAGTTAGTATGACCATTGAGAGTGCTAATACAATGGTTGCTTCGTAAATCCCAAATCTTGATTGTGTTATCGCCACTACCACTTGCCAGAGTAAACTGATCAATTAATTGAAGACTCAAAACAGAGTAAGAATGACCATTGAGAGTGCTGATACAATGGTTGCTTCGTAAATCCCAAATCTTGATTGTTTTATCCCAACTGCCACTTGCCAGAGTAAACTGATCAATTAATTGAATACTCAAAACAAAGTAAGAATGACCATTGAGAGTGCTGATACAATGGTTGCTTCGTAAATCCCAAATCTTGATTGTGTTATCCGAACTACCACTTCCAGAGTTAACTGATCAATTAATTGAAGAGAGTAAACAGAGTTAGTATTACCATTGAGAGTGCTAATACAATGGTTGCTTCGTAAATCCCAAATCTTGATTGTTTTATCCCAACTGCCACTTGCCAGAGTAAACTGATCAATTAATTGATGACTCAAAACAAAGAAAGAATGACCATTGAGAGTTCTGATACAATGGTTGCTTCGTAAATCCCAAATCTTGATTGTTTAATCCGAACTGCCAATTGCCAGAGTAAACTGATCAATTAATTGAAGACTCAAAACAGTGTAAGAATGACCATTGAGAGTGCTGATACAATGGTTGCTTCGTAAATCCCAAATCTTGATTGTGTATTCGTCACTTCCACTTGCCAGAGTAAACTGATCAATTAATTGATGACTCAAAACAAAGAAAGAATGACCATTGAGAGTTCTGATACAATGGTTGCTTCGTAAATCCCAAATCTTGATTGTTTTATCGCCACTACCACTTGCCAAAGTAAACTGATCAATTAATTAAAGAGAGTTAACAAAATCAGTATGACCATTGAGAGTGCTGATACAATGGTTGCTTCGTAAATCCCAAATCTTGATTGTGTATTCGTCACTTCCACTTGCCAGAGTAAACTGATCAATTAATTGATGACTCAAAACAAAGAAAGAATGACCATTGAGAGTTCTGATACAATGGTTGCTTCGTAAATCCCAAATCTTGATTGTTTAATCCGAACTGCCAATTGCCAAAGTAAACTGATCAATTAATTGAAGACTCAAAACAGTGTAAGAATGACCATTGAGAGTGCTGATACAATGGTTGCTTCGTAAATCCCAAATCTTGATTGTTTTTATCGCCTACACTTGCCAGAGTAAACTGATCAATTAATTGAAGAGTAAACAGAGTAAGTATGACCATTGAGAGTGCTAATACAATGGTTGCTTCGTAATCCCAAATCTTGATTGTGTATTCGCCACTACCACTTGCCAGAGTAAGCTGATCAATTATTGATGACTCAAAACAAAGAAAGAATGACCATTGAGAGTTCTGATACAATGGTTGCTTCGTAAATCCCAAATCTTGATTGTTTTATCGCCACTACCACTTGCCAAAGTAAACTGATCAATTAATTAAAGAGAGTTAACAAAATCAGTATGACCATTGAGAGTGCTGATACAATGGTTGCTTCGTAAATCCCAAATCTTGATTGTGTATTCGTCACTTCCACTTGCCAGAGTAAACTGATCAATTAATTGAAGACTCAAAACACAAAGAAAGAATGACCATTGAGAGTTCTGATACAATGGTTGCTTCGTAAATCCCAAATCTTGATTGTTTTATCCGAACTTCCAATTGCCAGAGTAAACTGATCAATTAATTGAAGAGAGTAAACAGAGTTAGTATGACCATTGAGAGTGCTAATACAATGGTTGCTTCGTAAATCCCAAATCTTGATTGTGTTATCGCCACTACCACTTGCCAAAGTAAACTAATCAATTAATTGAAGACTCAAACAGAGTAAGAATGACCATTGAGAGTGCTGATACACTGGTTGTTTCGTAAATCCCAAATCTTCATAGTTTTATCCGAACTACCACTTGCCAGAGTACACTGATCAATTAATTGAAGAGAGTAAACAGAGTTAGTATGACCATTGAGAGTGCTTATACAATGGTTGTTTCGTAAATCCCAAATCTTGATTGTGTTATCGCCACTACCACTAACCAAAGTAAACTGATCAATTAATTGAAGACTCAAAACAGAGTAAGAATGACCATTGAGAGTGCTGATACAATAATTGCTTCGTAAATCCCAAATCTTGATTGTTTTATCGCCACTGCCACTTGCCAGAGTAAACTGATCAATTAATTAAAGAGAGTTAACAAAAATCAGTATGGTGACCATTGAGAGTGCTGAATACAATGTTTGCTTCGTAAATCCCAAATCTTGATTGTGTATTAATCACTTCCACTTGCCAGAGTAAGCTGATCAATTAATTGAAGACTCAAAACAAAGATAGAATGACCATTGAAAGTACTGATACAATGGTTGCTTCTTAAATCCCAAATCTTGATTGTTATATCCCAACTGCCACTTGCCATAGTAAACTGATCAATTAATTGAAGAGAGTAAACAGAGTAAGAATGACCATTGAGAGTGCTGATACAATGGTTGCTTCGTAAATCCCGAATCTTGATTGTGTTATCGCCACTACCACTTGCCAGAGTAAGCTGATCAATTAATTGATGACTCAAAACAAAGAAAGAATGACCATTGAGAGTTCTGATACAATGGTTGCTTCGTAAATCCCAAATCTTGATTGTTTTATCCCAACTGCCACTTGCCAGAGTAAACTGATCAATTAATTGATGACTCAAAACAAAGAAAGAATGACCATTGAGAGTTCTGATACAATGGTTGCTTCGTAAATCCCAAATCTTGATTGTTTAATCCGAACTGCAAATTGCCAGAGTAAACTGATCAATTAATTGAAGAGAGTAAACAGAGTTAGTATGACCATTGAGAGTGCTAATACAATGGTTGCTTCGTAAATCCCAAATCTTGATTGTGTTATCGCCACTACCACTTGCCAAAGTAAACTAATCAATTAATTGAAGACTCAAAACAGAGTAAGAATGACCATTGATATGCTGATACAATGGTTGCTTCGTAAATCCCAAATCTTGATTGTTTTATCCCAACTGCCACTTGCCAGAGTAAACTGATCAATTAATTGAATACTCAAAACAAAGTAAGAATGACCATTGAGAGTGCTGATACAATGGTTGCTTCGTAAATCCCAAATCTTGATTGTGTTATCCGAACTACCACTTCCAGAGTTAACTGATCAATTAATTGAAGAGAGTAAACAGAGTTAGTATTACCATTGAGAGTGCTAATACAATGGTTGCTTCGTAAATCCCAAATCTTGATTGTTTTATCCCAACTGCCACTTGCCAGAGTAAACTGATCAATTAATTGATGACTCAAAACAAAGAAAGAATGACCATTGAGAGTTCTGATACAATGGTTGCTTCGTAAATCCCAAATCTTGATTGTTTAATCCGAACTGCCAATTGCCAGAGAAAACTGATCAATTAATTGAATACTCAAAACAGAGTAAGAATGACCATTGAGAGTGCTGATACAATGGTTGCTTCGTAAATCCCAAATCTTGATTGTGTTATCCGAACTACCACTTCCAGAGTAAACTGATCAATTAATTGAAGAGAGTAAACAGAGTTAGTATGACCATTGAGAGTGCTGATACAATGGTTGCTTCGTAAATCCCAAATCTTGATTGTTTTATCCCAACTGCCACTTGCCAGAGTAAACTGATCAATTAATTGAAGACTGAAAACAGAGTAAGAATGACCATTGAGAGTGCTGATACAATGATTGCTTCGTAAATCCCAAATCTTGATTGTTTTATCGCCACTACCACTTGCCAAAGTAAACTGATCAATTAATTGAAGAGAGTAAACAGAGTAAGTATGACCATTGAGAGTACTGATACATTGGTAGCTTCGTAAATCCCAAATCTTGACTGTGTTATAGCACTACCACTTGCGAAGTAAACTGATCAATTAATTGAAGAGAGTAAACAGAGTTAGAATGACCATTAAGAGTGCTGATTCAATGGTTGCTTCTTAAATCCCAAATCTTGATTGTGTAATCGCAACTACCACTTGCCAGAGTAAACTGATCAATTTATTGAAGAGAGTAAACAGAGTTAAAATGACCATTGAGAGTGCTAATACATTGGTAGCTTCGTAAATCCCAAATCTTGATTGTGTTATCCGAACTACCACTTCCAGAGTAAACTGATCAATTAATTGAAGAGAGTAAACAGAGTTAGAATGACCATTAAGAGTGCTGATACAATGGTTGCTTCGTAAATCCCAAATCTTGATTGTGAAATCGCAACTACCACTTGCCAGAGTAAACTGATCGATTAATTGAAAAGAGTTAACAAACATTGTCAGTATGAACCATTTAGAGTGCTGATACATTGGTAGCTTCGTAAATTCCTAAATCTTGATTGTGTTTATCGTCACTACCACTTGCCAAAGAAAACTGATAAATTAAATTGAAGAGAGTAAACAGAGTAAGTATGACCATTGAGAGTACTGATACATTGGTAGCTTCGTAAAATCCCAATTCTTGATTGTGTTATCGCCACTACCACTTGCCAGAGTAAACTGATCAATTAATTGAAGAGAGTAAACAGAGTGAGTATGACCATTGAGAGTGCTAATACATTGGAAGCTTCGTAAATCCCAAATCTTGATTGTGTTATCCGAACTACCACTTCCAGAGTAAACTGATCAATTAATTGAAGAGAGTAAACAGAGTTAGAATGACCATTAAGAGTGCTGATACAATGGTTGCTTCGTAAATCCCAAATCTTGATTGTGAAATCGCAACTACCACTTGCCAGAGTAAACTGATCGATTAATTGAAAAGAGTTAACATAGTCAGTATGTCAATTGAGAGTGCTGATACAATGGTTGCTTCCTTAAATCCCAAATCTTGATTGTGTAATCGCAACTACCACTTGCCAGAGTAAACTGATCAATTAATTGAAGACTCAAAACAGAGTTAGAATGACCATTAAGAGTGCTGATACAATGGTTGCTTCGTAAATCCCAAATCTTGATTGTGTTATCGTCACTACCACTTGCCAGAGTAAACTAATCAATTAATTGAAGAGAGTTAACATAGTCAGTATGACCATTGAGAGTGCTGATACAATGGTTGCTTCGTAAATCCCAAATCTTGATTGTGTATTCGTCACTTCCACTTGCCAGAGTAAACTGATCAATTAATTGAAGAGAGTAAACAGAGTAAGAATGACCATTGAGAGTGCTGATACATTGGTAGCTTCGTAAATCCCAAATCTTGATTGTGTTATCGCCACTACCACTTGCCAGAGTAAACTGATCAATTAATTGATGACTCAAAACAAAGAAAGAATGACCATTGAGAGTTCTGATACAATGGTTGCTTCGTAAATCCCAAATCTTAATTGTTTAATCCGAACTACCACTTGCCAAAGTAAACTGATCAATTAATTGAATACTCAAAACAAAGTAAGAATGACAATTGAGAGTGCTGATACAATGGTTGCTTCGTAAATCCCAAATCTTGATTGTGTTATCCGAACTATCACTTGCCATAGTAAACTGATCAATTAATTGAAGACTCAAAAGAGAGTAAGAATGACCATTGAGAGTGCTGATACAATGGTTGCTTCGTAAATCCCAAATCTTGATTGTTTTATCCCAACTGCCACTTGCCAGAGTAAACTGATCAATTAATTGAAGACTCAAAACAGAGTAAGAATGACCATTGAGAGTGCTGATACAATGGTTGCTTCGTAAATCCCAAATCTTGATTGTTTAATCCGAACTGCCAATTGCCAGAGTAAACTGATCAATTAATTGATGACTCAAAACAAAGAAAGTATGACCATTGAGAGTGCTGATACATTGGTAGCTTCGTAAATCTCAAATCTTGATTGTGTTATCCCACTACCACTTGCCAGAGTAAACTGATCAATTAATTGAAGACTCAAAACAGAGTTAGAATGACCATTGAGAGTGCTGATACAATGGTTGCTTCGTAAATCCCAAATCTTGATTGTTTTATCCCAACTGCCACTTGCCAGAGTAAACTGATCAATTAATTGATGACTCAAAACAAAGAAAGAATGACCATTGAGAGTTCTGATACAATGGTTGCTTCGTAAATCCCAAATCTTGATTGTTTAATCCGAACTGCCAATTGCCAGAGTAAGCTGATCAATTAATTGAAGACTCAAAACAAAGTTACAATGACCATTGAGAGTGCTGATACCATGGTTGCTTAGTAAATCCCAAATCTTGATTGTTTTATCCCAACTGCCACTTGCCAGAGTAAACTGATCAATTAATTGAATACTCAAAACAAGTAAGAATGACCATTGAGAGTGCTGATACAATGGTTGCTTCGTAAATCCCAAATCTTGATTGTGTTATCCGAACTACCACTTCCAGAGTTAACTGATCAATTAATTGAAGAGAGGAAACAGAGTTTAGTATTACCATTGATAGTGCTAATACAATGGTTGCTTCGTACATCCCAAATCTTGATTGTTTTATCCCAACTGCCACTTGCCAGAGTAAAACTGATCATTTAATTGATGACTCAAAACATAGTAAGTATGACCATTGAGAGTTCTGATACAATGGTTGCTTCGTAAATCCCAAATCTTGATTGTTTAATCCGAACTGCCAATTGCCAGAGTAAACTGATCAATTAATTGAATACTCAAAACAGAGTAAGAATGACCATTGAGAGTGCTGATACAATGGTTGCTTCGTAAATCCCAAATCTTGATTGTGTTATCCGAACTACCACTTCCAGAGTAAACTGATCAATAAATTGAAGAGAGTAAACAGAGTTAGTATGACCATTGAGAGTGCTGATACAATGGTTGCTTCGTAAATCCCAAATCTTGATTGTTATATCCAGACTGCCACTTGCCAGAGTAAACTGATCAATTAATTGAATACAGTAAACAGAGTAAGAATGACCATTGAGAGTGCTGATACAATGATTGCTTCGTAAATCCCAAATCTTGATTGTTTTATCGCCACTACCACTTGCCAAAGTAAACTGATCAATTAATTGAAGAGAGTAAACAGAGTAAGTATGACCATTGAGAGTACTGATACATTGGTAGCTTCGTAAATCCCAAATCTTGACTGTGTTATAGCAACTACCACTTGCGAAAGTAAACTGATCAATTAATTGAAGACTCAAAACAGAGTTAGAATGACCATTAAGAGTGCTGATACAATGGTTGCTTCTTAAATCCCAAATCTTTATTGTGAATCGCAACTACCACTTGCCAGAGTAAACTGATCAATTAATTGAATAGAAAGTAAACAGAGTTAGAATGACCATTTAGAGTGCTGATTCAATGGTTGCTTCTTAAATCCCAAATCTTGATTGTGTAATCGCAACTACCACTTGCCAGAGTAAACTGATCAATTTATTGAAGAGAGTATACAGAGTTAATATGACCATTGAGAGTGCTAATACATTGGTAGCTTCGTAAATCCCAAATCTTGATTGTGTTATCCGAACTACCACTTCCAGAGTAAACTGATCAATTAATTGAAGAGAGTAAACAGAGTTAGAATGACCATTAAGAGTGCTGATACAATGGTTGCTTCGTAAATCCCAAATCTTTATTGTGAAATCGCAACTACCACTTGCCAGAGTAAACTGATCGATTAATTGAAAAGAGTTAACATTGTCAGTATGACCATTGAGAGTGCTGATACATTGGTAGCTTCGTAAATTCTAAATCTTGATTGTGTTATCGCCACTACCACTTGCCAAAGAAAACTGATAAATAAATTGAAGAGAGTAAACAGAGTAAGTATGACCATTGAGAGTACTGATACATTGGTAGCTTCGTAAATCCCAATTCTTGATTGTGTTATCGCCACTACCACTTGCCAGAGTAAACTGATCAATTAATTGAAGAGAGTAAACAGAGTTAGTATGACCATTGAGAGTGCTAATACATTGGAAGCTTCGTAAATCCCAAATCTTTGATTGTGTTATCCGAACTACCACTTCCAGAGTAAACTGATCAATTAATTGAAGAGAGTAAACAGAGTTAGAATGACCATTAAGAGTGCTGATACAATGGTTGCTTCGTAAATCCCAATCTTGAATTGTGAAATCGCAACTACCACTTGCCAGAGTAAACTGATCGATTAATTGAAAAGAGTTAACATAGTCAGTATGTCAATTGAGAGTGTTGATACAATGGTTGCTTCTTAAATCCCAAATCTTGATTGTTTTATCTCGACTACCACTTGCCAGAGTAAACTGACCAATTAATTGAAGACTCAAAACCGAGTAAGAATGACCATTGAGAGAGCTAATACAATGGTTGCTTCGTAAATCCAAAATCTTGATTGTGATATCGCCACTACCAGTTGCCAGAGTAAACTGATCAATTAATTGAAGAGAGTAAACAGAGTTAGTATGACCATTGAGAGTGCTGATACAATGGTTGCTTCGTAAATCCCAAATCTTGATTGTGTATTCGTCACTTCCACTTGCCAGAGTAAACTGATCAATTAATTGAAAATCAAAACAAAGTTTGAAGACCATTGAGAGTGCTGATATAATGGTTGCTTCGTAAATCCCAAATCTTGATTGTGTTTCCCGAACTGCCACTTGCCAGAGTATACTGATCAATTAATTGATGACTCAAAACAAAGAAAGAATGAACCATTGAGAGTTCTGATACAATGGTTGCTTCGTAAATCCCAAATCTTAATTGTTTAATCCGAACTACCACTTGCCAAGTAAACTGATCAATTAATTGAATACTCAAAACAAAGTAAGAATGACCAATTGAGAGTGCTGATACAATGGTTGCTTCGTAAATCCCAAAACTTGATTGTGTTATCCGAACTATCACTTGCCATAGTAAACTGAATCAATTAATTGAAGACTGAAAAACAGAGTAAGAATGAACCATTGAGAGTGCTGATACAATGGTTGCTTCGTAAATCCCAAATCTTGATTGTTTTATCGCCACTACCACTTGCCAAAGTAAACTGATCAATTAATTGAAGACTCAAAACAGAGTAAGAATGACCATTGAGAGTACTGATACATTGGTAGCTTCGTAAATCCTAAATCTTGATTGTGTTATAGCAACTACCACTTGCCAGAGTAAACTGATCAATTAATTGAAGACTCAAAACAAAGAAAGAATGACCATTGAGAGTTCTGATACAATGGTTGCTTCGTAAATCCCGAATCTTGATTGTGTTATAGCAACTACCACTTGCCAGAGTAAACTGATCAATTAATTGAATACTCAAAACAAAGTAAGAATGACCATTGAGAGTGCTGATACAATGGTTGCTTCGTAAATCCCAAATCTTGATTGTTTTATCGCCACTACCACTTGCCAAAGTAAACTGATCAATTAATTGAAGAGAGTAAACAGAGTTAGTATGACCATTGAGAGTGCTAATACATTGGAAGCTTCGTAAATCCCAAATCTTGATTGTGTTATCCGAACTACCACTTCCAGAGTAAACTGATCAATTAATTGAAGAGAGTAAACAGAGTAAGAATGACCATTGAGAGTGCTGATACAATGGGTTCTTCGTAAATCCCAAATCTTGATTGTGAAATCGCAACTACCACTTGCCAGAGTAAACTGATCGATTAATTGAAAAGAGTTAACATAGTCCGTATGTCAATTGAGAGTGCTGATACAATGGTTGCTTCTTAAATCCCAAATCTTGATTGTGTAATCGAAACTACCACTTGCCAGAGTAAACTGATCAATTAATTGAAGACTCAAAACAGAGTTAGAATGACCATTAAGAGTGCTGATACAATGGTTGCTTCGTAAATCCCAATCTTGATTGTGTTATCGTCACTACCACTTGCCAGAGTAAACTAAATCAATTAATTGAAGAGAAGTTAACAGAGTAAGAAACAATCATTGAGAGGTGCTGATA